>OY856410.1:844891051-845161051 GCA_963693085.1 Alisma plantago-aquatica
GAACAATACCTTTATAGTATCACGTGAAACAACAACCAAAATAAGATGATCAAATGAAATATACCATTATAGTAACATGTAAAACAAAGCAAAATAGTAGCATGTCAAACATCATCAAGAATGTCACTTGGAATAAAGTAAAAAGATTTGTTAATTAGTTTCATTGTGTGTCATCTTAGAAAGTGATACCATTTTTCCCATTTTTTACACATCATTTATAGAAGGACATGGAGAGGAAAAAATATGCATATAAGTTATGCAGTTGTATAGAGAACCAACCACACCTTATCTCCTTTTTAGTTACATAAATACACAAGTTGTCAGCTGAAGTAGGTTGGAAAACACATGAAGTATTTGATCAGATGCATGTACATTAGTACTGATTAGACTCTTAGTATGTGAAATAGGCCAAAAAGGCTTCCTTCCTTGCTCCATATTATCTGTTATCTTATTTTTCTCCTGTTCACAGTGGTTGATGGCTTGAGAAATAGCTTTAGAATTTGCTTTTGATGAGGCATCCTGATATATGAACCCACTAGTTGTAACAAGTAGATCAGTTACAAGCCTAACTTCTAATATCAACTCATGTGTTTATTATTGCTATTTTTTCCTAGAGAGAGTGTTGTAACTACTATTTCATCGTATATTGTATATAATACATATGGTGAACTATATTTGTATTTGTGTACACATATGACCCTTGCAAGAAACACACTGTATTACCAACCTACCTAGGTCTAGAGGGTCGTGAATCATGTTTGTGTTAAATTAACTTATATCAGATAAAGGTATAACATAATTATAAGTTTCAATAAAAGTTTTCTTCAAACTCACATCATTTTCTTAAACAAACGACATCAAAGTTTATCGAAATTAGCTTCTAAACCTCCTCAAAGTTTCCACAAACTTCCACTTCCACACCTGGCAAAGTCAAAACGAAGTCAAAGTCCCACACCATGACTGAAACTATTGAAGAACATCACGATTTGGAATTCTATTTAGAAAGCAATTCTAGAGGGTAATAGACATTCTTCTAGGTATGTTGGATGTTCTAATCCAATCATCACCAATCACTTTGGAATTCTACTCCATACAAAATAAAAATATTCCAAGCATCATTAAGAGAGTGGTCAGTTTTGACATTCACCATAAAAATGTCTTCCATATTCATATTAGGACCATATAGTCTCAAAGAAATCAACAACTATTTGAGAACCTTTGATTTTAGGGGAAAAAAACCACTTTCTATCCTCAATACAGACATTAAGTTTGCATAACTCACCTTTGCCAAGTTTGTGCATTCATAGAACACCAAGATAATGTAAAACATTAGTGTTGTCCGAGCATCATGGGTTTCTCCATAATAAGAATTTCTCACCAGTCCCGATATGAGTAAACATGGGGTAGAAAGAACGATGTCTATTTCAACATTTTCCTCCAAATCCAGGAGCAATTGACTTTTCTTTTGACAAACTCTAATGAATCATGAGCAATATTTCACAAAGCAATTTCAAGAGGTTTTTAATCTCGACCCACATCCCACAAATTCTTATAATTCTAGAAGTAGACCAATTTTCAATAAAATGTATACTCAACTACCTTCTTCCCTAGGTTTGCAAATTTGAAACCAAGCAAACATGTGTAGGTGTTTCTTATCATCCTGATCCCTCAAAGTAAAAAAGTTGAAGATTTTCCAGATCGAATATAATAGATTTATGAAGAGGAAATGAAGAAGACTAGAGAAAGTGATAAGAAGAAAGAGTAACAATGACCAATTCAATTCTTCCAGCCTTAGATAGCAACCAACCCTTCCAAGTTTCTAGTTTTAGCTTAACTGTGTCAATAATAGGAAGACACATAGCCGTCGATAGGTACCTTGATGAAAGGGGAAGGCTTAGATAGAACGCAAGTAAAGCCACTTCAGAATTCTAAAATGTTAGAGATAGAATAAAAAACTTTATTTCTTAGAAGGAGTTGACTAATTCAAAGTCAACTTCAGTTACAACCAAGGATGTTAGAACTGAACCTTTGAGCAAACCAATGAGGCTTCCGATTCTCGGTTCATTGGTTCAACTTGTGACGCCCATAGAACATCACAAACTATTTTTAAAGATCTTATAATACATGAATAATCAAGGAAAAGTAAAAATATCAAGGAGAATATAAAATAATATATAAACCACAATTATGCAATCGAACACTATATTTCTTGTGCCATGGAAGAGAAATGGGAGAAGAAAACATTGAAAGAGAAAGTGGGAACAAAATAGAATTGGGTCCAGGGGGTCAAAGTATACACATAGCCAAGAATTGGCCAGTTGGAGAAAACTGGGACTGGTTCACCAGTTCAAGTTGTCATTTGACTAGTTTTGATTAGTTAAAAGTCATTTATCAGTTTGTGAGTGAACCAAACCATCCCAGCCATCGGTTCCTGGTTCAACTGGTCAACTCGGCACAGTTCTGACAACCATGGTACTAAATATGGATGACATTGGGTGATATGTCACCAAATTGGCCAGCATCGAGAGCTGGAAAAGTTGATTTAAGGGAAACATCCCTATTCATAAACATCATGGACATGTTGGTCCTTGTAGCTAACAAACTCGGCCCAAGCCTATTCAAAAAATTATAATTATCCCCGACATCAGTCTAAGCCGTCAAAGTCGTCAAACATTCTGCTGCTCTTTTGCTTAGTTTGATGCGTGAGGAGAAAAGGAAATGCTCCAGCTTAAGGTGAGTAATTTTGATGATATTTTTCATTATTTTAAGCTAATATTACTTAGTCGGTCTACCCCCTCTCTACTCGATCTACCATGCATTTACATATTTTTATGTAGATCTACTCATTTACCACATTTCCCCTCTACTACCCTCTACATATATTGAAGAACTCTGTAGTCTGGAGATGGCCGTATTGAATTGTGTGTTGTTCTACTACATACATAAACCTATATGAATGACTATATGTAAACATATATTGTGTTTTCTAGCTAGTTTTTATGATGTCTATACAGTTCAATATGAGCTCACTATTTTTAACATAGTATTTGTTGAAGTTGCCTAAAAGTTTATTTAGAAAAATCCTCAAAGTTTCCTTGATGTTTCCACAAACTTCCACTTCTACACTTGTCAGAAGTCAAGTCATAGTTGACTTCATGTTCCAAGGTTACAACTAAATATTGAATTGTTCAACATTGGCAAAATGAGTAACTCATCAATGTATGGTATGTGGGAGATGTCAAAGGAGCTGGAAGCTTTGATAGGATTGATCTCATTCATGCAGACATTGTGGTTTATATTGCAAACCTACAGTATAGTTGTGCATAGCAATAACAAAAAGATAGGGTTCAAGGGGATCCCCCTGGTTAATCCCATTAAAGGCAGAAAATGACCTAGAAGGACCACCATTCATCAACACCTAAAAAGAAGCAAAGTCAAAGCATGAAGTGATCCACTCCAACCAACATGAAAGAAATCCCATCTTCCTCTTCATAAAGAGAATGAAAGTCCCCATTCAAAGATTCATAAGCTTTAGAAATATTAGCTTTGATACATGCATTCCAAAATTGTTATGTCATTAGCTAGATGACTAGCATGTCCAATCATCCTTCCATGAACAAAGCAGATTGATTCCAGTCAATTAGATCAGGGAAATGGTACTTCAATCCATTAGCTAATATCTTTGTGATAACATTACAAAAGATATTGCATAAAGAAATAGGCCTAAAGATCCTATATAGACCTTGTGTCCTTGCATTTGGGAATCATGGTAATAAATGTTCTAATACACTCTTTAATGAATTTGCAATTTCCAAAGAAGTTTATAAAGCCCTAGTAATATCAATATCCACAGTCCTCCGATAGAATTTGAAAAAAGTCATTAAATCCATCAAGAGCAGGGGTCTTATCAACATTCAAAGTTCTAAAAGTATTTTTAATATCCTACATAGTTACCCACTTTCTGAGGGAATCCACTTGAACAATAGATAAATTTGTAAATGTTCATTCCTCTTTTCAAACCATATTGGAACATGAGGTAGAATTGAATAAGTTCTTATTGTAAGATACAATATATTCAGAAATAGATAAAGAATCATAGTAGAAATCCTCATCAATATTTAAAGAACAAACTTTTAAGTTTCTAAATATATTAGGGCCTTTTGGATGTATCCTTCTATAATGTTGTAAATTTATATGGGAAATAGCGTTTGAGATTGCCATATTTTCTGGAGTTAGCCATTTTCTTCAGATCAATCCCATCTTCCAGAGTGTCAAAGGTATGATTCTGAATTCAGCCAGTTTTTGGCAATTATGAAATAATCCAACATGGTTGGGCTTGTCTAGAATAGCATGTTTTACATGGCAACCATAGACCCGTCGTTGCTGAATGGCAATCTAAAATGTTATTTTCTATTTAAATTGTGTGGTCGTTTAAAAGTTCTGATCCAAATGACTGACAAAATTTTCAAAGATGTATAGAAGAATCTCACATTTTTTTCTCCCACTTTCAACAATTGTATCCTAGATTTTTTCGTACAAAACTCTCATCTTCTTGAAGAGCTTCAAAAGCTTTCTTTTTGATAATGTGCACTTCAGCTTGCAACACATTTTACACAATTTATGAATGAGTAACCATCCATTCATAGTAGTGAAATAATTAACAAACACGCAAGACTTGAGACAACTATTCTTATTCATTAGATTGCACTAGATTTATATTTTGAGGTAGTTAGGATTGTTATATTTTAGACTATGATATTGATAGACAACTTTACTCATTAATTTATATAGTAATACTAAATGTATTATATGAAGTGACGTGCAATGCAATATATGAATACCCATGCAAAAGATGGGAGCTCGAATTTTATCCAACATATGAATTCCCACTGGTTAAACACAACCATAATATCCTAGAGTATTGTTGTATTGGTAGATACCTCTCCAACGGCAAGCTTCTAGAGTTTTGGGCTTGTATATATTTGCATGTGGAAATTGGAGACAAGACTAACTAGTAACCCTATGAACCTTTTATGAGTCTAGACATTAAAAACACATTAAGTATTATAGATTGACAAAATAGTACATAGTTTCCTTCATAGACATTAGGGATGCATGTCCTTTGAAATTTGCAGTGCATTATCAAACATATATGTCTATTAGTGGACTTGATGCAGTGGTTTTAGTCACTAACTCTATAAGTTCTCTATGTGCCTACTAATTTATATGCTTGTCTCCTTTTATAAGCCACTTCTACATGTCTACTTGGCTCAAGGTCCAATAGTATTCTCCTATACTTACTTTGTTCGTCTTAGTATACTGAACTCAGGTGCTTAGCAAATAATCCATCTCCATAAGGCAATGTCAAAAATCATCAAATCGTGTGAGTTGAATGCCTTGCCATATGGCCTGTAGTTCTTTCCACTATCCCTACATGTTTCTTACATATCCCCTCTTCACAAATTGTGTGAATAACAACTTGGTTTCATGATTGCATCAAAATTTATCATGATGCATCCCTCCTGTAGCCTGCTCTATTGTATGCACACCTCAGTTGTTCTATATCTGATTTAGCCTGTTACATATGGGATTTACTACTATAGAAGACTACTTTGAGCAGATTGAACTAATCAATATCCTAATTCCATTTTTCATTGTTACAACTAAGCCATTCCTCCTTTGGTCATTACAAGTGTGTACAATGGGTATTTTCCATCACAGAAAGGGGATTTTATTATCACACAACCTCTGTGTAAAACCGCCTACAAAAGATGCAACCTCCAGGTAATGTGGATGTATTCACGTGTTCTATTGAGTATGATAAACAATAAATAAAAAAACAAAAGTAGTACTGAATAATGGACTCTTATGAAACTCTATTTCAAGTGGATGCCATATCCATTGTATACCATTTTCTCCTATTTGTGAATCCACAACCGCATACCAGTCTATAGTTGATTCATAGGTAGTACAGTTTGGTAGGTAGCTATTTGTTGGAATCTACAATTTCATATCATTGTCTTTTGAGCAAACATAGAGGTTGCACTTGTCAGTTGGTTAAACTGGTAAACTTGGTTAGTTTCTTAGCTATAGGTTGTGGGTTTTTGATACCCATCTGGAGTACACATAAGGAAGATTTATAGCAATAACTAAGTGATCTCTTTTATGATTGTTACATGGATGGATCTCTCCTCTCCACAATAGAAAAAAAATAGAAAAATAATGTCATTTAGAAACTAGAAACTTTTTTTTGGAGGATCCTATGAAATTTTTTGTCAAAAAGACATCTATTGACTTAAGATTATATTTTCACTCATTTTTGTTTATGATTCAATGTTAAGTATTATATTGGTTGAAGCTGCCCTTTTTTTGGTGTTTCAACTTTCAAACTAACATTATATGCATGTAAATTTGTATGTTGGCAAACAAAGGTAGTGCTCCTAAAAATTATGGTTATTATATTGATATGAGTGGATTATGTGTTTTGACGCACCTTTTATTTAATCAAAGAAAAAAAGTTGTGTGAATTTCATTATTTAAGTTTATGTATTATTTATTTGTATAAGGGGTGATGTAAATTTCCATTTAGGTAATATTTTCTATGATAAAGTAAAAGAAGATTGTGTGATGTATTTGATAAGAGAAACCCCTCTCCTATATACAAGAAAAGTGGGAAGCATACATACTTTAGACTAAATCTTAATAGGCTAAGACACACTTCGGCCCATATACAAATATACTCAAATAATTTAAGTTAAATAGACTCTCTAACACTCACCCTCAAGGAAAAGTTTGGGAAGATCCCAAGTACAAGTTGACTAAAGAGAAAGAGGTAGATCAAAAAGATAATCAAGCCCATACAAGAATATTTCTCCTTGCTCAAGGTTATCATAAAACATTCATCACTCTAATACCCCCTCTCAAATAGATAACATAAGGCAGGTATGCAAGCAGGTTGAATCTGAAGTATGTCACAGGTGCATGTTGCAAACAAATAGCAAAAGTTTCTCAATCAAACAGATAAGGAATATGGAGTCGTAGTTAACAAAACAAGAAGTCATGAGCTTTTTTGTCATAGTCACTATCATCCTAGTTTAGAGAGTTGAATATCAGTGCCACAAAGTGTTGGTTGATAGTAGTAGTCAATGTTCTTACAAATCATAGACAGATAGTGCACAAAGCACATTCAATGTCAATGAACAAATAAAGCATGGACATATAAAAAAATGTAAAGAAGACATAATCGGATAGAATACCATAAACTTAAATAAGAAAGAAACAAATGTGAAGCTCTAGATAGTAAGCTCTATGAGAAGCATAAATTAGTAACATACTTTCAGATGATTGTTGTTTGTGGGGTGAGGAATTTCACATCACATCTTGTAAGATTTCCTTGTATAGAAACTTGAATGCCCCTTAAAATGGCTAGCATTTCTACTTCCAATGAATTAGATCCTGTGTGTCTGTGGCATTCACCAATTATCCAATTTCTAGTTGCACAATTGATGACAAAGCTTGTGGTATCTCTTTGATTTGCAGTGCACACCACAATGTCAACACAAACTTGTACCCAATCAAGTTGTGGTGGTTTCAATTTGGATTGGTTTCTGATCGTGTTAATCCCTGTTTGTGCCTCGCTTTGCTGCTACACAGCTGTGATATTGCTGGTTATCATCCTAATATTTGTGATAGTTTCAGAGATATACCTCTGTGTTTTCTTGAAAATCTCTGAGTTCCTTGATTTCTAGATCCGCCAACAAGTTACAATAAATAGAGTATTCCAATTATTGATTTTGTTTTATATGCTGAATTTTATCCAATTCTTGACATCTAAATTGTGAAAAAAGGCAACGTCAATAGTTGGATTGAGTCTTGTCTAGATCTCCTTTGCTCTTGAAAAATTGCGCACAACATGAAGCGAAAACTCCACATTTTTCCTACAACGTTCACACATGTCATCCTGAGTCATGTGACTTGTCTTTCTCAGCTCATTGGTAAGAATGTATTTGTGATGCAAAACTATATAAAGCTCTAATCTGGGGATAGGATTTTTGCATCCAGATGGTGTTCAAATTACCCTGTGAGGTCCTAACTTTTAGGGTGACCAAGTTTATATATAGTTGTTTAACTGAGGGTCAGCCAAAAGGAAACTTAGGCCAATAGATCCCATTGTTACAAAAGGTATCGTTGGGAGTTGGCATGGAAAGAACTAGGTTATTGCTCTCATTTTCAAAGAAATGTTGAAGGAACTCAATATCTCATTCTCCTTCTCGAATAACCAAGTTGGCAACCTTGAGGTCTTCTAGATGACCTGATTGATTTTCAGTGTGGGTGCTTATTCTCCTTACAACCACTTATTGCTCCAAACACTAGTGTTGTAGCCATTATCTACATCACTATAGTTTGTTCTTTCATCTGGGGCAATTGCCAATTGATGACACGCCAAATAGCTGAGCCAGTTTTGCACATTCCTCATGGTCTTTGATATTTAGTCTTCGTTAGTGGTTTCCATATTGTTACCGCCCTACTTAGAAATTTCCATGTCAATTTTATAAGCATTTCTTCATTAAGTTCTCTTATAGATTGGATTTGTAGTCCACCATCAGTAGTAGAGGCTAATACCTTCGCCCATGATACCAAGAGAATAATTTTCCTATTTGAGCAAGCACTCCATACAAAATTTTGTGTGATTTTATATAATCTATCACATATAGACATGAGAAGCTTTGATTCTTGCATGATGTGAGACGTAGTGGTAGTTAGTGCCAACTTTGCCAATGTAATTATGCATGCCAGGGATAGAGTTCTCTTAGCCTAGTTGCTAATTTTATCTTGGTATTTCTTGACTAGATCGAGGTAAATCTCCTTGGAATTCCTCTTGTGAATGATCTGGGTTTCCAGTTGTTTCCCAAAGTCCTTTATTTGGGGCATCCCCAACTTTCCTCTAATCGCCCTACACAATGTACTCGATGTCTTTTTTAAGAAGATGGAAGATTTATCTTGGGCAATTATCTGACCTGAGGCTGCTTCAAACTTGCAAAGACATTTGATGATTCATTTAGTTTGATTTACCAACGCCTCACCGGAGAGAACTAAGTTGTCTGCAAGGCACATATGAGAGAAGGTTATCTTCTTATTTGTGAGTTGGATATGTTTCCAATTTTTGTGGTCCACTTCCTTTATATAGTTTCCAGAACTTGTCCCTACATAGGACAAATAAGTAGGGAGATAAGGGGTCTCCTTGTTTCACCCCTCATGAGGGCTTGAACGAAACTAGATTGTCCCCATTCCAAACAATGGTAGAGTGACTTGTAGGGATGATTTGGATTATGATACTAATAATGTTTGTAGGAATTGAAGTTTTACTCAAAGTGTCAATAATGAAATCAGCGAAGTTTTTTTTAAGCTTTTGAAATATTGATTTTCAAGGCCATTGAATGCTTTGAGGAACTCGTCTTCTCCATGGAATGTATAATCTCCTACATAAGGATGAAATTATCATGTAGACATCTTCCATGAATGAATCTCATCTGAAGTGGTGAAATCCACTCTTCTAGATATGGCTTGATGCAATTCACCATAGAGGACTTTGATACACACATTATTCAGTGAGATCATACATAAATGATTGCAGTATGTGGGGTGAGGAATTTTTGGAATTGACTATTGAGGACTCAATAGATTTTAGCTCAATTTGTTGGCCTTGAAAGGGCTTTTTGATGAGCAAAATCATGCTTTGTTCAATGGAGGTCCAATTGTATTGAAGAAATCCAACATCAACCCCATCAGGCCCCAGTGCCTTGCTTGGTGCCATGGCAAACATGCTTTCTTTAACCTTGTCTTCTTACGGAACCCTTGCAATAATATTAATTTATTAGAGATTTAGTCTAGGAAAGGATCCCACATAATCAGCAACCTGTTGCTTGTGAGCGCCTGAATGTGGGTCAGGGAAAATGTTAGAGAAGTAGTCCCTTACTAGACCAGCAAGTTCAATGGTCTCTTCAACCCAATCATCTACCTCATTTTTCATTCTTATGATTTTATTCCTCCATCTTCTTGCTTTCACTAGAGTATGGAAAATCTTGTTATTACCATCTCCTAGCCAGAGCCACTCGTAGTTGGCTTCTAATCTCATTTCCTCCATGATCTCATTTTGCAAATTGATGATTACACTCTTGACTTTAGGGGAGTGTTGTTCTGCTAAATGACGTTGTGCAAGAAGTAGTCTTATTTTGAAAGAATGCTTTTTCCTTCTATCTCTTTGCCTATGAAGATCCCACTTTGTAGCCTCCTGAACGGAAGTCGATGTTTCTTTCATAAAGCCCAACTCCCCCTCTAATTATTGTTCAAAACTTCCCCAAAGTCCTTATTGTCATGCCAATGAGAATGTGTGCCTTGTCTCCTAATCATTCTCTTGTTTTCATTCATAGTAGAAATGAGTATAAGTGTATGGTCAGATTTTATGTGCTCAATGACATGGACAGAGGCATTGGAGCATGAATCGAGCCACAACAAGTTTCCTAGGGCTCTATTTAGTTTTTCTTGAAGATGTCCTCTCTTAAAAGTCATTTTTGGGCCACTTGCTCCTAAATTGTCTAAGTTGTAGTCTACCAGAGCTTCTGTGAACTCTCAAGAACTAATGGAATCAATAGTTCTACCACCTATTTTCTCATGAGGGTGAATATGTGCATTGAAGTCTCCCATGATTACACATGGCATATTACAAGTCAAATTGATGTTCTTGGTCCGATTCCATAACATGCGTTGACCGACCAAGAGCATGCTTCCATAGATACAAGTCCCAACTATCTTACCATCTATGCAACTATGAATGAACTACTTGTGTGACTAGCATATTTCTAAGAGATGGATTTCCTCCCTCCATATCTTCCAGATACCTCCTGAGTCTCCTTGAGCTTCTACTTGATGTAAATAATAAAAACTCAGGGATTTGATGATGTGGGTGGCCCGCCTACCACTGCATCTCGATTCTAGAATTGCAAGAACAAATACTTTGTATTTATGGATCAAATTCTTCTACACTAACTTAGAATCCTCCTTGCAGATACCCTGTGTATACCATGACATGATGATCATGAACTAATTAGAGGTTGGATTGATTCCTCTTCTACAACAACAGGTGATTCATCTTCCATATCCTATTGTTGGGATTGCTTCCCCCTCTTCCATGAGTTGGATTGTATCTGATTCGGTGGAGCTAGCTTCTTTCTATTTCTTAGATGTACTCCTACAGATTGGTTACCTATGTTGTTGCCAACTCTAGTGTCACGCCCCAATCTCACATTAACCACAAACCACGAGATTAGGACGCGACAAGATGGGATTATACGTAAGCCAACCACTCTTTCACTTTTTAAAACATTTTAAAGGACATTAACAGGATAATCTGGTTTATGCTGTAAAATGAAACAAAACAACTGCAAAAGCATCTTTATTAAACTGACTAACAATATAAACAGAGGTTACAGCATATTACATTATTCGGCATAAAATAAAGCATAACAGTTAATTTACATTCTTATACACATTCTCTCTCTCTCACTCACACCTTGTCCCATAGATCGAGGGGAAAGGACTAAGAGACCTCTAACTACTAACTACATATACCTTCTACTGACTACGCGATGGATTAAAGGATCCTTCAGATTTCCTGCTGCTGATGATAACCTGAAAATGTTTTGAGTAGAGGTATGACCCTACTCGCTCAGTGAATAGAATTTCACTTAGCTATCAATAAATAACTCGTCAGGTTTATTAACTGAAAATAAATAGGTATACAATTTAAACCGAGCAATTCTTATTGACTTAGCAGATATACAGTTACCAATCACTTTTCTAAGTATCAACAGGTAATTCAGATAAATGAACAGTTATATAAATTTACTGTGATCCTATTTGATTTTTCATTCATTTTATTATTATGCCCTAAATATATGCAGTGTACTCTGCATATAAAGATCCGCAGCAAGTTCATGCTACGGCCCCACCGTACAAGACTTAGCGACACACCCGGGGAATGCTAAGTCTGACTGCTGTCCTGGTCTGCTACAGGACTCCCAGGCTCACACGGCCTCACTGCACTCTCAAAAGAGTGTAAACTAGACTCCTCCTTTAACCTGAGTACACCGGCGGAGAGTCACAGGGTTACCTTCGTGATGCTTGACGAATGATGTTAGATAACCGTGTTTTCTTTTCTTACCAGTGCCACCGTGACACACGCACGGATTATTGTTGAACACTGCTTTTCTGCCCTCGTGCCACCGCGACACACGCACGGATTATTGTTAAACACGAGTCACCGACCATCTAGACACACGCTAGATAGGTCGTTTCACCCCAAGGTGCAGACCTCACGAGGGGTTCTACGGTGTTAGGGCACCTATGTCTATACTTGATTAACAATAAACAAATAAACAGGAAAAATTACATTTCATACATAATGCACAATCTGAACATCACAAGAAGCGCATATATAACCTTTATCGAAATTAAACACAAATCAGAATCATTTATCCAGTTTCTATGTTAAATGTCTATTTTGAAATCAGTAAATACATTGCAACCATAGCACAGGAAATTGCATCGTTTCACTAGGCATATTAAGAAATTCAATTCCAATGAATCTAATATACTCTATTTTGTATACTACACTGTTTAAAGGTTATACCATTTGATTCAAACGCAATTAAGCATTTAAATTGAGTTAAATACTGATTTCTAAATGAACTACTACTCACTTTCTGGAACTCGGCCGACCAAACAGGGAACTCGGCCGATCGGCTGACAACTCGGCCGATCCACCTGCAACTCGGCCGATCCAAACCTTGGTCGAAAACCTATAATGGGAAACTCGGCCGAATCATGTCCAATTCGGCCGATCAAAACACTGATCGTCAAAATCTAATTAAGGATCTCGGCCGAACCATATGCAATTCGGCCGAACTGCGCACTGGCTAGGAAACTAAAACGGATATAGGTTTATTAAAAGGTGAAATCCTACTCACCGCATTTCGGATTGTCCGGGTTCGTCCGGAATTGCGTCTAAGGCCGGATTCTAGACGATTTCGGATCGTCTTCTACCTCTGGTCTTTTCCAGTTTACGGACCTGCTGCAACTGCAGCTTCACGCACAACCGGAAATCTCGGCTACGGGCTGAATTGAAGCTAGGTGGTTGTAGATTCGCGATCGGAGCTTCAAACCGAGCTTGAGGGTGTCGATTTCATGTCATTCTTCACGCCCGAACGAGCTCCTGGCCAGAGCCGTGCAACTGCTGGCCGGCCCTGCTGCTAGGGTGGAGCAGAGGAGAAGGAAAGAGTAGAGGAAGAAGGAGGGCGGAGGAAGAAGAAGAAGGAGAGGGTGGCGCTGCTGGTCGCAGCTCAAGGCGCCAAAATCGCCCCTCAATCGCCCCTGTTTCCCCCCCCTCTCTTCGTGGCTCTGTCGGCTCCGTTTCTCTGTTCTATCGGGCGAAGAAGAAGAAGAGAAGGGTCGGTTCGCGGAGGGGCCGGGATGCAAAATGCCCAACAAAAATCTAAAATTACAGCTAGGTCCCTGAACACTCAAATGCCCATATCTTTTAGCTCGGAAGTCGGTTTCGGGTGATTTTTCTTGCAAACTCTCAAGCATTAGTTTCTCTATCCTCCCAGGGCATAAAATCAAGTTAACTAGCTTATCACATCAGGTCAAATCACTTAATTGCAACATTGAACATTCAACTCAACCTAATTAACTAATTAATCAACATTGGTATCATTAGTCGCCTTAGGTGATTCAAACTCAACTATTGCTTCACATATTATCTTACTTGATTAACCATGATGTTTAATTTGCTACTCAATACTAATTGAGGTGTTTCACGTAATTCGAGGTATTTATTAGTTAATCGAGAAGTGGGTCTTAACAACCTTTTCCCCTTAAAAGAATTTCGTCCCCGAAATTCCTAAAAGAGAAAGGAGGCGTGCTACTCATTTCTGACTCGTGTTCTTCTACGTAGCTCCCTCTAGGTTAAGATTTTTCCACAAAATTATCATTAATGACATCTCAAAATTCGTGAGTTTCTTGATCATCTGATCAACCATCTGTATAAGTCCTTTAACCTAGGACACATCCGATCTGATTCCAGATCGACCCACAAAACATTGTCTTTCCAGAACTGTTATAGCAGTATCTCATTATATGATAATTACCAAGAAGTTATTATACTATTCATGCAGACAACTAAAATTCTTAAATAAAACAGAATGCATGTCAATCCGGTACTTAAAATAATATCATGCAATTTAACTGTTAAAATCATCACATCTTATAATGAAAATTGATATCAAGATACTTGATTCATCGTACACCCTATCCTTAGGGTTTCATTTGTCTTGTTCATTCATCACATGCTAACACCCTACTCTTAGGGTTATCTCATTCGTTTGATTGCAATCTAAATCACAATACGATATCATTCTAGAACTGGCAGAACAGTACATCTCAAATCATTGTAGTTACTGAGTAATGTTTATATCATGCATGCAGATAAATAAAAAAAATTCATAATTATTCCAAACTCAATCAATTTTGGCACATACATACCGGACTCATGTAATTGAACATCTTATTACATCAATGGAAGTTATTTACTTCACATGTAAGAAACTACCTGTGCTATTTATCAATTATCTGAAATTTCTCGAAGTATGTGCATATTAACTAAATTCCTGGTTTATGTACCACATATCTCAATTAAGAGTTATTTACGTATCATATCACAATTATTTAATAGCACTTGAGAATTTCTAACATGTGCCAATTCATGTAAATGTCAGGTCACACACATTAATCATAACAAGAACCATGCAATTAGATTTATTTACATATTTTAATGTTGTCTTGCTAGCTTGAAATCATGCATCTAATGATTTACCAAATCTGTGTTTACTGAGTTCATACTCAAACCGTACCATTATCAATTGTGTATTCCTAAACTCAATACAATATGATTGAAACTGGATTACCAAGCAACCTAATTATTTTATTCATGTATATCTTAGTCAAGTCTCGAGACATCAAAGGTTGACTTAATATGAAGAAAATGAGCAGACTAAATTAGTCTATTCACATTCATTCCTATTAAATCACAACCCTTAAGTGTCCTGGGTAAACTTACCACAAAAAATCCATTGTGATAAATTCCCACTCTCATTCCAGCATAGAAAAAGATTACAAGGTAGCTATAGATCTCTAGGGTTCAGCTTTAACCTACTGGTACACACTACTTCTAACCACATACTCAATTACATCCTTCTGCATATCTGATCATCCATTTTAACTTCTTGGATTTCATATACATCTTTAGTGTTTTCCTGAAAACATAGCATACATATACTTCTATAAAAATTCTTTTCTTTCAGCTTTTCCCCTTAAAAGAATTTTACTCCATCTCGAGATACACACCACATGTCATGCTAAAACAACATCTTATCATCTAAAAACTTAAACTCTAGTCTCTTTTCCTCCTATCGGGTCATGCATGGTATGGCTTAAGTCACTATCACCCCATAGTGGTTCCTTGATCTGATCATAAGATGTAGGTTTAACTTACATTTATACAATCAAATCACTCTGTGCTATCACTCCTAAGTCTAAGTCTAACTCCCACATTACTACTAACAGGTATCTATTGAAATCTGTCATAGAGAATGCATTAACTGTTGAACTTGACTTTCTGCTAAAAACATCAACCACCACATTCTCCTTACTAGGGTGATAATCTATTGTCACATCATAAATCTATGTCTTTCAAACATGAATTACATCAGCTATCTTTTGGATCCTATATCGGATAATACTCCGCATTCCATGCTACTTTCTTATTGTTACATTTTAGGTTTATGTTTTACTCTTTTCTCTAAATCATTTCATGTTGTTCATGTACCGATTAGATTATCTACTTCAAAACCCTAGATATTGGTATGCAAGGTTACATCACTAATGATATCCTTTAAACTACTTCAACCCTAATCATCCTAGGGTTTTTGATCTAAATTAGTAACATAACATTATTGGATATGTGTAGTCGATCATATAGATCAAATTGAGTTGCTTGGGTCAATAGCATATTAACCCAACACTCAGTTTTAATTACATTCAGCTGAAAATTCAGTTTTATAATAGTTTCTGTAATTCGTTTATTAAACAGTTAACAGAAGCTCCAAAATTTTTGAAAATTTTATATGTTGTGCCTAATAAAGTTTTGGACCTTCAGTAAAAATTTCAGGTCATTTCAAGTTACCAATAATTAAATAAAAATCGAACAGTGCACTGCTATATTGCAGTCTGCAGCAGGTTCGGCTGAGTTACAAACTCGGCCGACACCCTTGCTGTAGAAGGTCGAAAGTCATCCAAAAATTACACAAATTTTACAGAGTGTCTAAAATTGTATTTTTCAAGCACAGTTAAAATTTGAGATCAATTAGATATACCAATAAAAAGATAAAATTCAATTACCACACTGCTATATTATTCAGAAAAAGTGATCGGTCGAGTTTCAAACTCGGCCGATTAACAAGTCAGAATTTTATTCAAAAATTTTGATATTCTCCAATGTTGTTTATTTATATATCCAACTCATATCCAAATTTTTAGCAAATCAGAATTACGCATAAAATACTAAATATCACTTAGTGAGACATCCTATTTATCAAATTCTGTATGCATATGTCATTTGAATTCCTAATTTGGGTCAATTAGGGTCTATGCATCTCAAACCCTAATTCTCAAGATAAAAGAACATTTAGACTTCTATTCTTATTTTACTTGTTAATAGGAGTCATTAGATCCCAGTAACGCATCCTGCCAGCCGGACCAGGCCGAACCTGTAGTCCTGAAGCCAAGAGCTACTCGGGATTAATCAACCCCTATTAGTCTCAAACATGTGGAATGAACATTCACTCAAAGCAAACTCATTTAATCATAAATTTGGGTCTACTTTAATACAAAGAAAACCAACATTAAACAATTCACTTCATGACACAACAATATAAAAGAATCATGTTTACTTTACAAACTGACAATCTCATTTCATGCATATAAAAGTATTTCTAGTGAATCTTTAATCAATAAGCAATGTAAGGCAGGAGTTATATCACATTCTTTACTTAATCTCTTACTCCTACATTATTTTCTTATTTATTAACCCTAAGATTTCTAGGGTTTCCTCTCTAGCCTATCCTTCCTCTGCATACCTGGCCAGGGCATCCAGAGAAGAACAGACAGAGTAGCTTGATACTGGTCGATCTAAGTATTCAGACACCTGGCCAGGGTATCTAAACACTCAGACCTTCCAGAGCTAAAACACATCATTCATTATTCGTCTTACTTATAACTTTATTCTTTAACTTTAATGATTCTTATCGACTCAACTTAAGCTTATTACTTGATTCTCGTGACCAGATCCTCTTCCTGCTATCTGTAATATTATAACAGAACACTTCCTGTTAGAAAATTACAGATAGAAGAAAGACACCTAAACCTTAATCCTATTGGTCTCTTATCGTCCCCTGACCTTGAGTAACTACGTACTCAAACCAAAGCTCTGATACCAAAATTGTCACGCCCCAATCTCACATTAACCACAAACCACGAGATTAGGACGCGACAAGATGGGATTATACGTAAGCCAACCACTCTTTCACTTTTTAAAACATTTTAAAGGACATTAACAGGATAATCTGGTTTATGCTGTAAAATGAAACAAAACAACTGCAGAAGCATCTTTATTAAACTGACTAACAATATAAACAGAGGTTACAGCATATTACATTATTCGGCATAAAATAAAGCATAACAGTTAATTTACATTCTTATACACATTCTCTCTCTCTCACTCACACCTTGTCCCATAGATCGAGGGGAAAGGACTAAGAGACCTCTAACTACTAACTACATATACCTTCTACTGACTACGCGATGGATTAAAGGATCCTTCAGATTTCCTGCTGCTGATGATAACCTGAAAATGTTTTGAGTAGAGGTATGAGCCTACTCGCTCAGTGAATAGAATTTCACTTAGCTATCAATAAATAACTCGTCAGGTTTATTAACTGAAAATAAACAGGTATACAATTTAAACCGAGCAATTCTTATTGACTTAGCAGATATACAGTTACCAATCACTTTTCTAAGTATCAACAGGTAATTCAGATAAATGAACAGTTATATAAATTTACTATGATTCTATTTGATTTTTCATTCATTTTATTATTATGCCCTAAATATATGCAGTGTACTCTGCATATAAAGATCCGCAGCAAGTTCATGCTACGGCCCCACCGTACAAGACTTAGCGACACACCCGGGGAATGCTAAGTCTGACTGCTGTCCTGGTCTGCTACAGGACTCCCAGGCTCACACGGCCTCACTGCACTCTCAAAAGAGTGTAAACTAGACTCCTCCTTTAACCTGAGTACACCGGCGGAGAGTCACAGGGTTACCTTCGTGATGCTTGACGAATGATATTAGATAACCGTGTTTTTTTTTCTTACCAGTGCCACCGTGACACACGCACGGATTATTGTTGAACACTGCTTTTCTGCCCTCGTGCCACCGCGACACACGCACGGATTATTGTTAAACACGAGTCACCGACCATCTAGACACACGCTAGATAGGTCGTTTCACCCCAAGGTGCAGACCTCACGAGGGGTTCTACGGTGTTAGGGCACCTATGTCTATACTTGATTAACAATAAACAAATAAACAGGAAAAATTACATTTCATACATAATGCACAATCTGAACATCACAAGAAGCGCATATATAACCTTTATCGAAATTAAACACAAATCAGAATCATTTATCCAGTTTCTATGTTAAATGTCTATTTTGAAATAAGTAAATACATTGCAACCATAGCACAGGAAATTGCATCGTTTCACTAGGCATATTAAGAAATTCAATTCCAATGAATCTAATATACTCTATTTTGTATACTACACTATTTAAAGGTTATACCATTTGATTCAAACGCAATTAAGCATTTAAATTGAGTTAAATACTGATTTCTAAATGAACTACTACTCACTTTCTGGAACTCGGCCGATCGGCTGACAACTCGGCCGATCCACCTGCAACTCGGCCGATCCAAACCTTGGTCGAAAACCTATAATGGGAAACTCGGCCGAATCATGTCCAATTCGGCCGATCAAAACACTGATCGTCAAAATCTAATTAAGGATCTCGGCCGAACCATATGCAATTCGGCCGAACTGCGCACTGGTTAGGAAACTAAAACGGATATAGGTTTATTAAAAGGTGAAATCCTACTCACCGCATTTCGGATTGTCCGGGTTCGTCCGGAATTGCGTCTAAGGCCGGATTCTAGACGATTTCGGATCGTCTTCTACCTCTGGTCTTTTCCAGTTTACGGACCTGCTGCAACTGCAGCTTCACGCACAACCGGAAATCTCGGCTACGGGCTGAATTGAAGCTAGGTGGTTGTAGATTCGCGATCGGAGCTTCAAACCGAGCTTGAGGGTGTCGATTTCATGTCATTCTTCACGCCCGAACGAGCTCCTGGCCAGAGCCGTGCAACTGCTGGCCGGCCCTGCTGCTAGGGTGGAGCAGAGGAGAAGGAAAGAGTAGAGGAAGAAGGAGGGCGGAGGAAGAAGAAGAAGGAGAGGGTGGCGCTGCTGGTCGCAGCTCAAGGCGCCAAAATCGCCCCTCAATCGCCCCTGTTTCCCCCCCCTCTCTTCGTGGCTCTGTCGGCTCCGTTTCTCTATTCTATCGGGCGAAGAAGAAGAAGAGAAGGGTCGGTTCGCGGAGGGGCCGGGATGCAAAATGCCCAACAAAAATCTAAAATTACAGCTAGGTCCCTGAACACTCAAATGCCCATATCTTTTAGCTCGGAAGTCGGTTTCGGGTGATTTTTCTTGCAAACTCTCAAGCATGAGTTTCTCTATCCTCCCAGGGCATAAAATCAAGTTAACTAGCTTATCACATCAGGTCAAATCACTTAATTGCAACATTGAACATTCAACTCAACCTAATTAACTAATTAATCAACATTGGTATCATTAGTCGCCTTAGGTGATTCAAACTCAACTATTGCTTCACATATTATCTTACTTGATTAACCATGATGTTTAATTTGCTACTCAATACTAATTGAGGTGTTTCACGTAATTCGAGGTATTTATTAGTTAATCGAGAAGTGGGTCTTAACATCTAGGGTCTGGCTCGCCAACACTGAATGTAATATTCTGGAATGGGTTGGGTGGGATGTTTCCTCCTTCGAATATGTTGTCTCCATTTAGATGTACTATTGTGTACACTCTATCTGGTGCCTCCATATGAATGGTGAAATCTTCTATGACTTTTACATTTATATCCTTTTATTTTACTTATTTTTCTAATGTCCCTATCTGTGTTGTCCTTGATTGTTGTGATTGGGTCCGAGATTCTTATTTTAAACGCTCCAGTCTATTTCATGCCTTGTGCTCCCTAGGGTTCATAAGTGTCTTGAACAACTTCCTCAACTTCCTCATCGCCATCATAATCTTGTAGGTTCTGGAATCTATTCTGTGTAAGTATCCCCTCTCCTCTCCCAACCTGAGTATTTTGCCTTGGTTTCTTGAAGAAAGGCTTAGTGTGAATGCCAGCAGAAAATTTATTTTGGTGCAAATAATCCATGGTTTCTTGTTGTGGATGATCCTTTGGGATAGTTTCGGGTGGTATGACAATGTGTTTTAATGGACAATCACTGTCCCTGAGGCCAATCTTTCCCCACTTTAGGAAAATATATTGTATGTTCTCATATTGAATTTGATACTTTCTCCCTGTGACTGAAAGAAAGGGTACTAGAGACTTTCCCATGCAAAGTTCTATTTCTAATATAGAAAAACATCCCCTTCTTTGCATTGTTGTATCGATGTTCACTTTAATGGTCTTACCAATTTTATCTCTGACTATGTTCAAGAAGGTTTCATGCTACAAATGAATTGGAAAGTTCAGGATCCGAATCCACATGATCATCTTTTCTAGATAAGTGCTATCTGTTGTACACAAAGGATACCATCTTTGAATAGGTATGAATTGAATAGTGGCCAAGGCCCTCCTATGAGTGCTCAAATGTAATCCTCCTCTAGTTGTAGCTGGACCAGGAAATAGTCATTACCTATATCAATGAGTTTGACTATAAACAATGATTACCACAGAAGCCTGATCTTGTCTTTGAGAGTTAAATAGCCAATGTCCTTAGAGATTAGTTTCACCAAAATGTGAATTTCTTGGGCTTCAACAAGCCCTTTTCATCTTTTGAATCAAATCCAGGCATGCCATCCACAGCCAATACCAGGACATCCTCTGGTCTGAAGATTGCCCCCAAGTCTCGGGCTTCGAAGTGATCCCAAGACTATGTATTATCAACCACATCCTTATAGAGACCCGAGATCTTGATTTATCCATTCCTCTTGACTACCTTGTCTCATTCTTGTTGACTTGGGTGATGTCCACATGTCTATTTTGGTTCAATGACAAAAATCTCACTGATGATGCAACATGGCTTTCTACTTCCATGTTGGCATCATGGAAGAATTACAAGTTATTGGGTACGCCCTCTGTTCTCTAGTTATAGTCAAAACTAAGGGAAATGACTTCCAGAATGGATTCTCTTATAGTTCCTTGTCCTTCACCTTCTTGTTCCTGTTGGTATGTATTCCTTGCGAGCCAATCATGGGATGATTGGTGGGATACATTAAGATTGATTTGATAAACATCAAAGGCAAGCTTCCGATTCTTTCTGGTTCAGTCATATGAGATAGTGATAGAACAGATTGAATGTCTAGAGAATGATAGTACTCAATGACGTATGCCTTCAGGTTAAGGACCTGAACGATGAGATCATATGAATGCTAAGAGTTTGTACATTCTTGTTATGTCCCTGGTTGGATGCCAGTGTGGAAGGTAGATAGATAGCAATGATATAAAAGACTGGATTGTGGTGTTGGTTGATGAAAGAATCTCATTAGTCATGATATAGAGATATCAAACCAAACACATAGGTACTTGTTAGAGAACAAGTGTACCGGACAGACCCACCGTGAGTTTGACACATGGAACCATGACATGGTAGTCACAGTCATTACTCACAGTGATGGTGGTGAGTGTGATTATTAGACCTGAAATCACTGCACTTAACACATGTCGTTGGGCACACTTTGACATCATCAGACGCAGTCCTGAAACATGGGTTGTTATAAAGGTGATGATTGGGTGACTTTGACACATGGGGCTTTTGAGGGGTGAGTGATAGATATGGGATTTGTCCCTCCTGAGGGAGTTTGATATCCATGGCCACTTGATGAGTAGGATTGAGAAAGGCGTGCACGCATGTGCGAGTCAGTATGTGATACTGATGTCATAACATATCTCTTCCAATCTACTCTGAGATCAAGAAAGTGAATGAACGTTGACAGGATGACTGTTCCATGCCTCGAGTTCATTCGAGATATTAGTGACAAAGGAATTATACATTCACTGTAACACCATTCACGGATTGTAGGATTGAAAGTTGTTCTCCAACTTTCTACTTTCACTTGGGTAGCACTGATGTGTGATTAGGAACCGCTCTTTGCTTGTGAAGTCATAAGTGTTATGGACTTTCACTGCCAATGTGAAATGGACATGTAGGGTCACACATATAGGATTTACCTGGAAGAGGAGTTTTATCCACAAATAATGTTTAGATTGATTACTAAAGAAGTTTAGTAGTTCAATTAAACACTCAATCAATTGATAGCTCAATATCATAGTGTTCAAGGTGTTGGACACATTGATTGGAGTATCATATTGATTGAAATCGCAATTGACTGATTCTGCACAATCTGCACTCCCAACCGATCGGTTCATGTGATGAACTGGTCGGCTGAGCTTGGTGAACCGGTCGGCTCAAGTGTTGAACCGATCGACTCAAGATTAGGGTAAACCGATTGCTTGAAGTGTTGAAACGATCGATTTAACTGGTGCAACCGAGCAAGTTGGGAAAGTAGGATTGATGAGAATTTTCCTTGCGTTTCACTTGCCCAATTCGATTGGAACAAGGATTGGTATTCGATACCAATTAGAAACAAAAGAAGGAAAGTCAATCAGGAACCGACCAGGACCACCAACCGACCGGTTCACTTGTGAACCGACCGGTTGAGGTGTCAACCGACCGGTTCAGGTCCCCAACCGACCGTTTCAGTTGTGAAACGATCGGTTCAGGTTGCGAGTTGGTTGCTTTCGTGGAAAATCTCGAACACTTATACTCTTGCTTTTAGTCCCGCATTGCCCGGGATGGAGAACCGTGTCCCATGACCCTCCTATATATAGGGGTATTGGGGGCTTCTCAAAGTACAACACAGTGCAACCAGTTGCTCTGCAAAGTTGTCGTTCTCTGGTTTTGGTAACCGAGAGAGCCCGAGCAAGTGCTACCCGCAAAGGGAGGCGCAACAAGGGAAAGACAACTGCAATTGCAACTGGCAGTATGAGAGTGTGTTGGTGACTAGTACGTCAATAGGAGGGTGTGACTCCTTCCAACTCCTTATGGGACAAGGAGTGTGGAGTTCCAGGTGGTCCGTGTGGACTACTTCAGAGGCAGGAGGTTTCTACCGCTCAGGAGGACAACTGTCAATCCCGACAGTCTGGTGAGATCAGGAGTCGTCAGTCCCAATGCGACCAGGAGCTACACAGACACCGTCTGAGACTAGAGTTGAAGACCACACAAGGCGCGAGGTATTGTCGCCCAGCAAGCCTCCGGACAAGGTATGATTCCACAAACCATCCTTTCCTATTATATAGACGTTGATGCGTTTCCTTGTTCCGGGTTTGGGGAGAAAATTTTTGTTTCCGCTGCCTTCTCTGCCTCCCCTAAAACCCAACAGTGGTATCAGAGCCACGTCAACTGCTCTATATTTTAGGAATATCGATACGATCGATTTTGGTTTGTCGCCTTTATTTATTGCATACGATGCGAATAAAATTGGCTTTATGCATGTTCAATCCTCAATCCACAAATCCCAATTACATATATGATATGTATTATTAATGCACTCGATACATGTCGCCCTTAAACGAGTTTTGTGGTGGATGTATAGCGTGGTTATGGCCAATAAACCCTAACTGTGTATGTTGTTTGTGGTTGCTTGCATCTCGGTCTGCGCACTGATCTTCCTTCTCCTATTCCTAATGTAACTCGAAATATTTCGAGATTCTTTCCTACCCTTACTCCCCCCGAATGTAACTCAGGGTTTCTCTTTTTACAATGTAAAATAGGATAGTTTTTATTTCCTGTTATGTCAAAGAATGAAGGACATCCAAACGACAGCTGAGACGATCGGTTCAAGGCGTGAACCGATCAGTTGACGTTCCAGACGATCGGTTCAAGGAGTGATCCGATCGGTTGATGATCGGTTCGAGGAGCGAGACGAGCGGGTGGCGGCCATGATGAGATGTACGACGACCAGGTGAACCGATCAGTTGGAGGAGCCAACCGATCTGCTGGTGGCACCCAGACGATCGGCCAGAGAGAGCAGATCATTCATATGATGAGTTGATCAACTCGGAAGGCAAAAGCACAAAGTTCATCTTGTACAGGTTGCATGTGATGTAGACCTAGATGACCATGATTCCTCTTGGCTCGAGGAATCACATTAGGATGGCCATAATCATCACTTTTATCGTTTGTGCATGTTTTCTGTGGGATATAGCATGTATATGATACGTACTATGTATTGTGGTGATTGGATATGTATATTTATATAAAAACCAAATCCCTCATTAAATATTAAGTTTTAGATGCCTTCCAAATGTGACACACGTGAAAAGCTTGATCGACCAAGTGTGGGCACGCCCTAGCGTGGTGCACCGTCTATCTCGTGGAAGCGTGAATGATGAATGTGTGGGTCTGCCCTAGAAGGGTGCATATTCATCGTGTTTGCTTTGGGTCGGACATAACATGGCGATCTAGATGGGATCTAGTACCTCGAGGCATGGAGATGTTCATGGCAAGGAGTTGCATATGACATCTTATCAAGAGTTGCATATGATGCAATTGGCAAGAGCTGCCTACCTGAGAGATCTATGTTGTGGGTGACAGCCCTAGCTGGTCTATGGCTTAGAAGATTTCAAGATCTTGCCCACTAGAAGGTTGTACGCTGCAATCTTATGAATTGATGGTGAGGACTATCAATTTGAAGTAAAATAGTGGGAGCGATAATTAATTAAAGGCCTAATTTTATCGTCAACTTTTCAAATCAATCAAATAAGTCAAAAATGAGTTTTGGACTAAAATTGCATATTTCCTTTTATAGTACAAATGACAACAAACAACAATCACTTCTCTTTGCGATCGGTCCTTGAAAAGGACAGACTAAATGGGACAAACTTCCACGATTGGTATAGGACATTGAGAATTGTTCTCACTCAAGAGCGTAATCTCTATGTCCTGGATACTCCAATTCCATAGGAACCGGCTCCTAATGCACCAAAGACAGAAAGGGGTGCTTACAAGAAGCATTCTGATGATGCCATTGATGCAAAGTTCTTGATGTTTTGCTCCATGAACCATGAGTTGCAGAGACAACATGAGAATATGGGTGTCATTGAGATGATTCAACATCTCAGGAACCTGTATGAAGATCAGGCATGACAAGAGAGATACGATGTCTCAAGGGCACTGTTCAAGTGTGTCATGACAGAAGGAGATCCAATTGGTCCTCACACACTCAAGATGATTGGGTATGTGGAGAACCTGCAAAGACTGGGATTTCCACTAAGACAAGAGTTGGCTACTGACCTGATACTGCAATCGTTGCCAGAATCTTACAGTCAGTTTGTGATGAACTACAACATGAACAACTTTGATAGGCCACTGTCAGAGTTGTTGGGCATGTTGAGGACATCCGAGACACAGATGAAGAAGGACAAGCCTAGATCTGTGATGGTGATCACGAGCAAGAAAGGCAAGTCCAAGCGCAAGGGCAAGGGCAAAGCTAAGAAAGGTTCTGATGCTAGCCAGGAGCCCAAGACGACTTCAGCTCTCAAGGCCAAGGGAGGCGTGACCAAGAAAGGCAATTGCCACCATTGTCAAAAGCCAGGACATTGGAGAAGGAATTGTCCTCTCTATCTGGAAGAACAAAAGAAGAAGGAGGAGACAACCGTCTCTACTTAAAGGTTCCATGAAAGTAAACTTGTAACACTTTTTGAGGTATATGATACCAAAATGTAAAGTGTAAAGCACTCAATAAATGGGGCAAGTGTTGCCTCCATAGATAGGAGTACTTTAGTTTATTTTCAGTCTAAAAGGCATGTAATACAGTTATGAACTGTTATTTCATATTTGCCAATAGATAGAAACACTTTATTTTTGCATATTCTATGACAATGATGGCAATCAATAAAGTTGATGTTTCAATCTTTTAAAGATGTGATCTTTGTGGAAATGCCTTGCTTATCTTGTGGTATTTGATATGCATAAGATAAAATGATACCTAGAAGTTATAGATAACTCAAACAATCAAATTAGCATCAATCATGAGAAATTCATTTCTAGTTTCCATGTGATGGATAAATCTATACTCTTTTGGTTAGAGAACCAGTAAGAGACATGAATATGTTGGACATGATTAATCAATCTTCACTAATGGTAGTGGGAGAATGATTATCCTATTAGGTATGATACATGTGATGTATTTACATACCTATAGGAACAAATGCTAATAATTTAAATGGTGTTTAGAGAAATACCAATATGAATATCTTGAAGTGTTCAAGATTATCATAGATGAAGTGCAAATTTGGTAAAGTATGAATTCTTGATGAGAAATACTTGGACCAAATGTTTGAGATCCTTTTGAGTGATTATG
This sequence comes from Alisma plantago-aquatica, assembly GCA_963693085.1. Classification (NCBI taxonomy): domain Eukaryota; kingdom Viridiplantae; phylum Streptophyta; class Magnoliopsida; order Alismatales; family Alismataceae; genus Alisma; species Alisma plantago-aquatica. Next base: position 844,917,957 of record OY856410.1, read on the forward strand.
ATAGTGTATCATAGTGAACTCATGATTAAGGCATGGTGATGTCTAAATCAAGAAGGAATCATACTCTAAGGAGTTAGAGAATGATTATCAAATAACTGAATTCTTCTTAATAAAAGAATAAGCCACACTAATAAAGGAAATTAAGAATCAAAAGGGTTGTGAGTTCTTATATCTTTAACAGATTCACCTCAATTATCTATGTGATAAATTGTTCATGGGATGAGTCAACTATCTAGATGAATATGAGGAATCGAATTCTGAATTATGGTTTATGACCATTACATCATAAATGATATCCATGTGAACCATAAGGTATGACCTTGATGGTAGCACCCATTGGATGGAAATCCATAAGTGCAAATAAGTCTTAAGTGTTAAGACACATGGATAACATTTTGAGAAGGATGATGCTTGTTGATTGCAACTTAATGACTAAGACATTTGGCATATGGATACTAAAACCGCATTCCTATGAGGAATAAAACTAGGATGTGTACGTGACACAACCTATAAGGTTTATGAATCCACTAATGCAAATGAAGTCTATAAGTTACAATGGACTAATCAATGTGATTGATTGAGTACAAGCAACTCAGAATTGGATCTTTACTTTGATAATATAGTCAAAGGGTTTGACTGATATGTCAAAGATAAAGAAGGGATCTGTGATTTTGTGGGAGCATGTTCACAATCCACATGTTGATGTGAAATGGAAATGTTCTAGAATGGAAATCCAAAGTGGAAATTATCTTTAAGGAAGATAGATATGTTTCCTATGTGATAGGAATAGAGATCTATAGAGATAGTTCTCGAAAACCTCTTGACCTGAAAAGAGAAAGCATACATTGGCAATCTGTACTGAAGAGTTCAGTATGCACAGATTTAGTGGGAGAAAACTTTTCCATGTTACATGGAGTTAGTATCCCAAGGCCAAGTGTCCAATTCTTATGAAGAATGGGAACACTAAGAATAGATATGGATCTATCATGTATGTAATCATCCCATTATCTTGATGGCAATATAATGTGCTCATCCTGATAACTCGTATGACGAGTGGATGTCTGTCTACTTCCAGTAAGAGTTACTGGAATATCATGAGAACTTGACAATTACTTGGGAAGTACTAGTTCTATGGAGAAAAGGAAGAGTTTAATGTAAAGAATTACATTGATGTGAACTTTCGAAAGGATAGAAAATTAATTGCAAAATATATATGGGATATATAAAAGTGAAAGTTTGTTGATAATTGGAAATGTTCCAATAAAATCATTTAAAAGGAAATGCCGAATATCTATGTGTTAGAGAACAACAGTAGATATTATATGGATCTGGAAGTTCATGAGATGAACTTATAGATATTCCTCTCATTGATGACAAATATGGAATCCTTGATCATACAATGTGGCTAAAGGTTAGCAAAGGAATACTAGATCACATATTACGGCAAGTCCATCTCATACGTGTGACGTACAGTGTAGAGATGAGAGACAAGCAATTAATACTGACTTTGGCAAGGTGTTTCCATTACTCACTATGTTCTCACTAGAGCACAGTAACATGTGGGACATGTTTGAAGATCACTATGAATATGATTCAAGGGTGATTGGCTCGCAGTGCAATTGGGAGTCTGTTGGTATGTATGCCCTGAGAGACAATCATGGGATGATTGGTGGGATACATTAAGATTGATTTGATAAACATCAAAGGCAAGCTTCCAATTCTTTCTGGTTCAGTCATATGAGATAGTGATAGAATAGATTGAATGTCTACATAATGAAAATACTCAATGACGTATGCCTTCAGGTTAAGGACCTGAATGATGAGATCATACAGATGCTAAGAGTTTGTACATTCTTGTTATGTCCTTGGTTGGATGTCATTGTGGAAGGTAGATAGATAGCAATGACACACAAGACTGGATTGTGGTGTTGGTTGATGACAAAATCTTATTAGTCATGATATAGAGATATCAAACCAAACACATAGGTACTTGTTAGAGAACAAGTGTACCGGACAGACCCACCGTGAGTTTGACACATGGAACCATGACATGGTAGTCACAGTCAGTACTCACAGTGATGGTGGTGAGTGTGATTCTTAGACCTGAAATCACTGCACTCAACACATGTCGTTGGGCACACTTTGACATCATCAAACACAGTCCTGAAACATGGGTTGTTATAAAGGTGATGATTGGGTGGCTTTGACATATGGGGCTTTTTAGGGGTGAGTGATAGATATAGGATTTGTCCCTCCTGAGGGAGTTTGATATCCATGGCCACTTGATGAGTAGGATTGAGAAAGGCGTGTACACATGTGTGAGTAAGTATGTGATACTGATGTCATAACATATCTCTTCCAATCTACTCTGAGATCAAGAAAGTGAATGAACGTTGACAGGATGATTGTTCCATGCCTCGAGTTCATTCGGGATATCAGTGAAAAAGGAATTATACATTTACTGTAACACCATTCACGGATTGTAGGATTGAATGTTGTTCTCCAACTTTCTACTTTCACTTGGGTAGCACTGATGTGTGACTAGGCACCGCTATTTGCTTGTGAAGTCATAAGTGTTATGGACTTTCACTGCCAACGCGAAATGGACCTGCAGGGTCACACACATAGTATTTACCTGGAAGAGGAGTTTTATCCACAAACAATGTTTAGATTGATTACTAAAGGAGTTTGGTAGTTCAATTAAACACTCAATCAATTGATAGATCAACATCATAGTGTTCTAGGTGTTGGACACATTGATTGGAGTATCAGATTGATTGAAATCACAATTGAATGATTATGCACAATCTGCACTCCCAACCGATCGGTTCATGTGATGAACTGGTCGGCTGAGCTTGGTGAACCGGTCGGCTCAAGTGTTGAACTGATCGGCTCAAGATCAGGGTAAACCGATTGCTTCAAGTGTTGAAACGATCAATTTAACTGGTGCAAGCAAGCAAGTTGGTAAATTAGGATTGATGAGAATTTTCCTTACGTTTCACTTGCCCAATTTGATTGGAACAAGGATTGGTATTCGATACCAATTAGAAACAAAAGAAGGAAAGTCAATTGGGAACCGACCAGGACCACCAACTGACCGGTTCACTTGTGAACCGACTGGTTGAGGTGTCAACCGACCGGTTCAGGTCCCCAACCGACCATTTCAGTTGTGAAACGATCGGTTCAGGTGGCGAGTTGGTTGCTTTTGTGGAAAATCTCAAACCCTTCTACTCCTGCTTTTAGTCCCGCATTGCCCGGGATGGAGAACCATGTCCCATGACCCTCCTATATATAGGGGTATTGGGGGCTTCTCAAAGTACAACACAGTGCAACCAGTTGCTTTGCAAAGTTGTCATTCTCTGGTTTTGGTAACCGAGAGAGCCCAAGCAAATGCTACCCACAAAGGGAGGCGCAGTAAGGGAAAGACAAAAGCAGTTGCAACTGGAAGTAGGAGAGTGTGTTGGCGACTAGTACGTCAATAGGAGGGTGTGACTCTTTCCAACTCCTTGTGGGACAGGGAGTGTGGAGTTCCAGGTGGTCCATGTGGACTACTTCAGAGGCGGGAGGTTTCTGCCGCTCAGGAGGACAACTGTCAATCCCGACAGTCTGGTGAGATCAGGAGTCGTCAGTCTCGGTGCGACCAGGAGCTACATAGACACCGTCCAAGACTGGAGTTGAAGACTGCACAAGGCACGATGTATTGTTGCCGAGCTAGCCTCGGGACAAGGTATGATTCCACAAACCATCCTTTCCTATTATATATACATTGACGCGTTTCCTTGTTTCGGGTTTGGGGAGAAAATTTTTGTTTCCGCTTCCTTCTCTGCCTCCCCTAAAACCCAACAGTTCCATGCTAGTTTGCATCGTGATCCTTTCCTCTGTTATCCCATTTCTAGTGCCTGCGCCACCCCTATCAAAGTGATGTTATTTAATATGAGGGGATCTTCCTCATCCTCCACTTATGTTACCAAATTTCCCTCGCTGGTGCCACTTCCTCCCTCACCAAACCCCAACATGGAACCCCTCTATATTACCATTATGACGTTGTTCTAAAAACAATTAATGTATAAGGAGTTGACTATATTTACCAAAATAATGGTTTATTTATAAATTATGAATACAATAAAATAAGAGAATTGATAACTAAAATTAAGAATTATTCAAATCGTCATATAGTTTCTCTTAGTCTACTTGCCCTTAGTTTTAGGGTTGATGTAAAATTATTATAAGATTATGTACAATTAGGATATTTCCATAAAAAACACAAAGTTGTGCTAGTGGTAGTGCTTGTGAAGAACATCTTCATGCTTTCTACATAATACAAGAGTTATGCCAAATTTCATGACGTATTCATATTTTCTACTCAATACAAGGAGTTGTTTCAAATTGCAAGGACTTTTTCATGTTTTTTGTGTAATACTAGGAGTTCTACCAATTATAAAGTTGTTCACATTTTCTAGTAGTACAAAGAATTGTGCTAAATTGTCTTTGGTGTGTAGGAGATCTATTTTAAGTGCCAATATAACATGTTATTTTGAGAGCAATCACACACACTCACACACACATGCACGCACACACACATACCACACTCACACACATACGCATGCACACACACACACACGCACATACACGTACGCACACATGCACACACACACATGCACCAATGCATGCACCCACGCACAAGCACACAAACATTTTTGTCATTCATGTATTATTTGTTACATATTTACGGATTTGATATACTTATTAGTTTTGGTTTATGTCATGTTTTGAATACAATAAATCCATGTGTGTAAGGTTGTATATAAACAATTCACTAGAATATTTTGGTATTGGTAATAGTCATTTTATAAAACCTGACATTCTATTTATATATTATATATATACATGTATTCACAAGCCGTTGTTAATATTGTTATAAAATTTCATAGACACATGAGCTCTTAGTTTCACCCTTACCCTCCCTTTTTACCTTATGGGTAAGTGAGTGATGGTACTGGGAGGGTAAAGGATATTGTATGATTTAGGAAGTGCTCATATCTTTATGTTCCATGCTTGGTGGGTAAGGGTAAGCCCTTACCCCCACAATACCCTATATGTTGATGATCCTATTGTTGGGTGAGCCTTTGTTCACCTAATAAGTATTTGAATCTTATAATACTAGTAGAATATACATGGATTGTATTTGAATTCTGATGCGTGTGATTTCTCTATCATAATTGGGGCAAAGTTATTTATGCTTTTAGGATGATTTATCTCATATTCATGCGTTTTATGAATATTTTGTCTAAATTTTCTAAAATAATCTTGCACATCTATATTATCCATTTTACATGTATTTATGTCAAAATTTCATTATTATTATTGTTTGCCTAATATATTGTTGATTTATTGCAGACTTGACCAAGAAAAACAAGAAGTAATTTGGTACCACTAACTTTTAGTGGAGGCTCTGAGATGAGAAGGAATTGACAATATGAAAAGAAGGATCAAGAAGAAAGGAGTGGAAGTGTCAAAATAGATTCTCGTTACCAATGACCCAAGTCGACAACATCAAGATTTGAACCCTTATATGCAAAAAAAGTGAAGAGTTGATGGCAGCGACATTGTTTGATGACCAAGATTAAAACAAGGCACATGTGATGGGTTTCATCCAAGTGGTGCCCTACTTCTCCCTATCAAAATCAAAGGGGACAACCCCTTGGAAGCATCTCTCCTGGGAGACAAGGCATATTATATGGAGGTTATCTTGTTGGGGGTCTATAGAGAAACCAATGCCCAAGGAGGAGACGAAGAGACTAGAGCAACCTTTCAACAATTTTCTATGGCTTTCTTCGCCTTCCTTCCTTATAATTCTTTGTTGAGAATGGGGGCTAAAAACCCACTCTTTAGAACCTAGGAGTAGAATGTTGTTTACTTTGTGCATGTTCCTATTTTGATTCAATACAATATAATCGTTTGCTTTGGATTTTGATAACATAAAAGCTTAATTGTATTATATATGCTTAATCATCATAAGTTTGCAATGGATTTTTGAGCACTAAAAAAAAGTTTGCAATGGATTGTTAATTGATATGTAAGCACAATTAACAGTTAGAAAAACTGTTATCATCACAGTTAATAATGTGTTGTCAAAAGTAGGCTAACCACTATGAAGTATATTGATGTTGCGAAAGCAAATTAGTAACTAGGCTAAACAATGTGGTGTGCTGCTAAAGTGGGTAGCATAATCACAAATGCATAATCCAACGAAGTAAGATAAGCTATAACTATTTGATAGAATGCATATATAGGTTGACCGTGATGAAATTGATATCCTAAAGAATCCATCCATATGATCTTACATTGAGTTCACTTTCTGCACTTTTACTTCTTATTCTTATTCTTTAATTTACCAATCAACACCCTTATTAGGTTTAGCTGACCTGTTTCTATTGATAGTAGTTTTTATCTATCCTAATTCCCTAAGTTTGATATTTGGGCCTCATTGAGTTCCTTTACTACTCTGACAAATACACTTGTATATGACTCACACACTAAGGCATGCCAAGTTTTTGGTGTCGTTGTTAGGGAATTGACAACTCTAGCACTACAAGTGCTGAAATCAGTGACTCTAGGCCAATCTTTCCTGACAATGACACAAAAAACTTAGAAAAATATGTACTCTTGGGATGATGGTGTTGACGTGTCAAATTCCTTTGATTTGAAACAAAGGACATGTAATGTATTAAAAATAAGAAGAAACTAGTAGAGAGAATATTGATTTAGGATTTCAACTTCACATTAGTAAAAGGATAACAAGAAATATATGTGGCATGGAATACATAAGCATACACATGAATGGGCAACACGACCATAAGAGATCATTAGAAGTTAAAAGATAATAAGTGGAAGAGTAGAATATACTAAGATGATGACATAATTTAAAGAAGAGTTTGAAACATGATGGAGTAACATAGATGATAAAAAAAAGATTGTGAGAAGTGAGAAAATGCTTAATAGTCTAGTATCGTGGGAGATGATGAATTAAACCTAGTATGAGAAATGCATTAAGTGAATGCTTGGAGATAAAAATTGTAATCTCAAAATCATCTTCTCTTTTGCATCCTCCTTAATGAGAGTAAATTGGGGATGAAGTGATAAGGAAATGAATTTTAAATGATACATAATCACCATGGTAGACACATATATTGAATGTACTAATGACACATAATATGGTGATGAAACTCTAGAAGGGTAAATAAAGAAAGTAACCTATAAGAAATGTCAAATATGAGAAAAAGAATCCATGTGATAACATATGGAAGACTTTAGTCAACTTCAAGAGAGCTGAAGTTTGAATTTCAAATTAAGGGAGTAAAATCATGTCATGATAAGATCATGTTATTGAATAAGGATCAAATCCTAGAAAGTTTAGGGTTGTGGTAGTTCAATGGATGTCACCAGTGATTTGACCATGAGTACTAACATCTCTATAAAATAAAATTCTGATATCAATAATATGGGAAGAAAATAGTTGTGATAGTAATCTTGAGTTTAAAGGTTGCAAATGAGAAAGATAGTTAAACAATATGGACATTGACTGAGAATGGGTAAATAGAAATACATTTGAAATGTAAGAAGTTTGATTTTAACAAAATGAGAAGTGAAACATGAGAAAAATCTGATCTAAAATAAATTCTTGCAATGATTACAAGAACAATGAATAATCCATTCTTACTTCAAATATTTTAATGCTAGAGATGTTTAATATATGATCAAATTAAGAACGATTGGTAAGAATAAGAAAGTAGTAATGGATAAGAAAGAAATCAATGAAAACAAATGACTATCAATAATACATGAATTTGTTTTTAGTGTATATAAAGGGATGTAATTTAATCTTACATGTTATTGTAGTTGTTCATGTGGGAGAAACATATTAAATTGAAAAGGATGTTATCGTTTTAGTCATTCCTATCCATAATCAGACTCAAAACTATATAATTCTTGTTAAATCTAGTCTTGTAGCTTATGAGTATTTTGTTGTTTGAGTAGCATAGTAATAAAAGTGAAAATATCAAGGTGAACTCTCTTTAGTGACTCTGATGTGACACAAAACAATAGTATATATTGAACCGTATGAATTGAGATAATTGGATCAGATTATCAGTGTTGAGTTAACACCTCAAGAGAGAATGAAAATATTCAAAATAGTTAATTTCTCTTTCCTAGTGATTGATTATGAAATAAAGAAATCTTTGTTGTCATTAAGAAGTGTTATTTTAATTTTTTGTGGTTAGAAGAGAAACAAATGACTCAATGTTGAATAAAGTATTCAAATATGAAATACAAGAATATATTGACATATGAGATTTCAGAAGTCCAAAAGAAATCTTTAAAGTACTTTTTGCTGTGTATTTTTGTTTCAGAGACAACATCTTTTAAGGGGGGAGAATTGTTATGACCATGACTAAGCTTAATTGGTAAATTATGGTTTACATATGCTTAATTAGGTTGATCATCACTTAAAATTTATTAATGATGGTATCTTATTTATGATGTTGTAAATGTTATGAGGAACTCCAAGCATGCTTCTAATTGAATAATTAGGGTTTGAAGAGTGTAAATCATAGCCAGAAAAAAATAGGGTTTTGATAGTACATGTATATAGAATTTGACTAGGAAAACAATGCAACAAATGATTTTTCATATTTTCTATGTAACTTGTATTTAATTGAAAGTCAGATATGATATGGATAACTCAATCATGAATGTTAGTGCAAAATTTTAGAAAATTTGGATGTTCTTTGAATGAGGTTCTTAGTCAAACTACACTTCGACCGACCATGCTGCAGACTGATATTAACCATTCTAGAGTTTGATTTTTAATTATTTATTGGTAGCTCAGAATGAGATAAATGTTTTTGGAGCTCTAAAATTACATTTCATACACCATGCTAAATTTTCATAATTTTTGGAGGAGTTTAAACGTATTCAATAGACAATTTACAGTAACATTACTATGACTGAAGATTCTATTGAAATAAAAGAAAGTATAGTGAAGGGTCAATTTGCAATTGACCCAAGCACCTAAATTTCTTTATATGATCAATCTAATACACTAGGATCTCTCGTAGTCATTATATAATCCATAGAAATGAAATCCCAAAGAGAGATATAGGTTTTGGATGGTCAAAGTGAAGAAGATGACAATCTAGGGTTTTCTCTTGCTAGAGTTGATGAAGTCAAGTATGTTTATCATCTCTAGATAGCTTTTCTTGGTGATTCTTATCTCACATGTCAATATTCTGCCCATCCTCTGATTTGATTTGAAATGATATCAAATCTCCATCTTTTCTCACTATTTATCCACAATTCTCCATTTCTAGGGTTTTCTGAGGTTAAAGGAAGATGAAACTAGTGATTTTCTAGGGTTTTGATATAGATTTGAGTGTTTTCACACCTTAGGCTGAGTGGGAACTTCCTTTAAATAGTAGATTGCAAAAAATTGTATTAAATCCTCAAAAATCTTCAATTCCTTTGTATGCGACTACAAACCCTAAATTGCCTTTCACTTCTAGCTTTTGCAAGATGATATGAAATGGTTTCTTTCTCTATTTTGATGAATTTTAGATGATAAAATGATATTAAAAATGGACACAAATAATATAAAAGGGAATTTCAAAAGTTATTGTAGAGGTTATAAGAATACATTGAAATCAAGAATTTTTAGTTTGTCAAAAAATGTTGTATAATTGAATAAAGAACTTTTCCTATTTGAATCTCCTTGTTTATGATAGATTGTTTTATCTGAATGTACTATCTTAGATTTCATGTGATGATATCAACATTTTGTTGATATCTCAATAAAGGGGGTGAAATACTAGATGAATGGAAAGTTGAAAGTTTGCGAATATACATTATGAAATTCAAGTAATGTGATTCTTTTATCGTTATAAATTCATTTATTAAATGTTACTCTTGATGCATGCCATTTCAGTGAATGGCTTGAAAACCCAAGTTCAGTTCATTTTAGGGTTTCATATATATATATATATATATATATATATGTTGGTTGCATGTGAATTATTGAAATTGGTCTTTTATCACTGACATATTATGATACATAAAGTCCTTATGTGAGTTGTGTGATATGTGAATGAGGTGAATGAAACCCTAATGATAGGGCATTTGTTGAATCAAATGTTTTCAATTTAGTATTCTTTAGTATGATAAGTGGTGCAACACAGTTGCTCAGTTCATGATAGAGATTGTGATACTTTATGGAAATGATTATTTATAAGGTTAAATAAAGAAATTTTTATTTGATTATTGAAAAATGAATTTAAAGAGTGAATTAGATATCTAGATGACCTAAACATTGTAGAATCCTCAAGGAGGCCTACACTGTGAGGAAAAAATGTGCTTCCTGACTAGAGGTCTCAGGTAGGTCAAGGTTAGCCGGAGTGCACTAGTAGGGTGTGGGAGTCTAGGCTAGTGAGGACATATTCCTTAAATGATTGGTTTCCAACACCAATTAGGGATGTTGTTGGTACATGAGTTACAAGTTGTGGTGATTAATGTGCATCTTCTATAGATCCACTGGTGCACAACAATCCTGAGTGCTTTGACTCCCTACCTGAGTACCCAAGCTGAGAGGAGTCGAGAAATCTGACCACTCCCATTATATGTCGAGAGACATAGTGGTTATGCCAGCTACTGACATGGTATTAAGACTAAAGACTTAGGATCCAGATGCTTCTAAGTCTTGTACTGTGAGATGGTAGCTTGTTGCGATGCCTTTCGCATGTTATGGTACACCTCATTTAGGTTCATGGCATAATAAGATGAATGATAGATTAATCAATTATGTGTAGTTATTGATTTACTCTTTCGATTTTCTAGAGTAACTTTCGATTTGCATGTTTCTGAATTACTACTTCCTTTGTGATTAATCAAGTATGTTGAGATATTGATTTACTATTTATGTATATCTAGAGTATCCTCCTATATATGCATGTCTATGTATGATTATTTCTTCTAATTGTTCATTATTATTCTACTTAAAGTCATTTTATCAATAATATATCTTTAATAATGAAAGTATTTTATACTATTTATTTGAAGTACTTATTCACCAACCAAGTAGGCTCACCCCTCTACTCACAAATTTTTAGGAAAACCATGTGGGTCTGAAGAATATCAATGCTAGTGTAGATCCTCCACGAGAGATAACTATCAGATTAGTTAGGTTCAGTCGGTCTCTGCCACTCTAGGTCCTTGTAGAGTAATAAAAGAGTTGTAAATGATGACATGTAACTTTGATTCCTTAATAATAGAGATTGTATCTGATATTACGTTGTATGTACATGGAAATGAGAGAAACACGACGAATGTCTATATATGTATCTTTATAAATCAGATTAGAGTGCTCAAGTTTATTTTCCCTTATACAATTATTAATTTGAGGAAACAAAGAGTTCGAAATATTGAAATTGAAGGAAAATAAGTTAAGATGATCTCTATATTATGTTTAATTCTCAACTTATGCCCTGATCTCATGATTAGATATTATCATGGGATGTTGGTGTAACACTATATCTACTAGTGGTTGAATAGAGAAATCTAAGGAATTTTTGAACATTTTCTGCAAGCTCCACATCAATCTTCATTAGTGGAGTCCATTGAAAAAACTCCAGAATATGAGAAGTTTCTAATGGAGATTATTATCAAGATATGTAAGATCAAAGATTTTGACATTGTGGAAATGAATGAAGTGATGAGTGTAAGATTCATGGGAGGCATCCACCAAAAAGGAAAGACCCAAGATGCTTCAATATCCCATGTTGTATTGGAAGCATAAATTTTAGAGAGGCACTTCATGATTCTGGGGCAAGCATCAACTTAATGCCTCTTTCCACATTCAAAAGACTCAGAATGTGGGAATCCGCTGAGACCAACAAGTCATTATAATTGGTAGATGACTCTATTGCTAGACCTTTTAGAATATGTGAAGACATGTTGGTCAAAGTAAATAAATTCATATACCCAATTGAATTTGTAGTAATGGATATACCATAGAAAATGGGACCATAATTACTTTTGGGGTGACCATTTCAAGTTGCAATAAATGTGATCATAACTATGGATCACATATACCTGGCTCTTGGGATTGAGGATCCCAGGATGCAATTCTGATTATCAAACCATGTGTTTGTGAAAAACCATCATAGAGGTAAGAATATTGTTGAGCCTAAGACATAAAACAAGGGCACTTGGTTGGAGGAAACCCACATGTTAGTATTAATTTTAGTATTGAGTAGATATAGTTTTTCATTTTTAGTTTTTAAGTAGTTTTGATGCTATTTTCTGATGCCTGAATGAGTTTTATTGAGTGGACATGTACATTAAAATGTCAGTACCAATGACTCTCAAGTGATTGACCATCCAAATTTTTATAGTTACACTTTAGTACCATCGACTTAAGGGAGAAGTAAGATCTATGGACTCCAATCATATGTCCACAAATGCTTCAATTGACAAACATCACCCATTCAGTATAGCCCACCCAGTTCACCAAAAAATTTAACCCACAAGATCCCAACATATCATTGGGAACATTTTATCCCCTAGAGCTTGATCATATGGTACATCCGTTCCAACTCAGTGTTTGTTTTTTATAATGTAGACATTTTTGTATTCAAGATTAGGTGGGTATGTAACGGGTTTTATCTTGCATAAATCTATATTGCATCTATCTATCTTATATTTCTTATTCTTAGCATCTTAGTTTGCTTTTGCATTTTATGTAGTATTTTCTTTCCATTTTCCCATTTTTATTTATTCCCTGCATGTATCCCCATCTATCTAGTATAAAAAGTGGATTTAGAAAAATGCTCACATGAACCAATTGACGTATTGGTATCTTTATACTTTTATCTTTTAAATATGACTTCGGTTGATTAAAAGTATACTACATACAAAATTGAGAGGATAAGTCAACTTAGAGACACCAGTGGATAACTCAACATCTAACTCTACCGTTGAATTTTTGACTGAAGATGATGTTTTATTTGAATCTAACCAAGCATTAGTGTGACCTTTATGTTCATTTAAAAGTAAGATTTTGGACCACCTTTACACATGATTTAATAGAAGAGAGACATATGATATTTAAGAGAAGTGTAGATCTTAGTCACTTGATATCTTCCACCCTCCTCTTACTTTATTTCATCACCACCATAGACTTCATACTTGATTCAAATCATTTTTCTCTTTGATTATATCTCATCATAATAGGTAGCATGTAGTCTAGCTTTGCCTCAAAAAAATATGAGAAGCATTGTTTTCATTGTTCATTCATATATGTTAGTTTTCATATCAACCTTCATATAGTTCCATTCTTCTTCATTCATTCATTTAGGTGTAGCAACAAAGATTTTTTGAATATAGAGAGCAAGTTGTACATATCCTCACTCCTTCCCAAGTTATTAAATGCCTTAGCTTGCACATCAATTTTTTATGGTTATTCAAGGGCAAAAGGAAAAAAATGGAAGAGGAAGAAAAAGAGAAGAAACTGGAGTATGAAGGAGAAGGATGAAAATAAATGGATTATATCTCTCTTGTATAAAAATGGATTTTCCACCTGCACTCATCATTAGGATGAGGCATCCAAAACATTCATCATTCTACCAAACATGTAGTATTAGGACACATTCAACTTTCATTCCACCGTTCATATAGTTAGATCATTTTCTTCTTTTACATAAATGACCTAGATTTAGTGTAATTTCTATTTTTCTACAACACATTTCATCCACCCACTTCTCTATAGTATAGGCCACCAAGAATATTATTCACTTCTTTCAATCATATTCAAAGAACTGCATTCATAGTAGATTTGTTTGAATAAAATAGTGTAGTTAGGGAGATATTATGACACAATCAATATGACTTACACTTTCCATGATATCTCTCTGCATGTAGTGTCAAGAAATTTGATTCTGACACATTGTTTTTCATAATTGGCCACTTGTACAATAGTTATTTCTTCTCTATGTTGGAGAGGACCGACTTTTGACCATTGAGTCAAGGAAAATTAGAATGATACACTTCACATATATCTCTCTTTTGACTTTTTCAACCAAGTCCAAAGTAGTGTTGTTCGAGGTAAAGAAACATTCAAGCTTAGGGGATTTTGATGCACATGATTATCTCCTAAAATTGGGGCATATTTAGGCATGATTTGAGGATTATTTCTCTCATATTCACGTGTTTTATGAACATTTTTCCTAAATTGCCTAAACCAACTCTTGTGCATCATTAATTCATTATTATCCATTTTGCATGTATTTCAACTGAAATCACTTATTTTATTATTTCCCTAATATATTGTTGCTCTATTACAGACTCGACCAAGAAAAAGTAGAAGAAAGTCAGTACCACCAACTTTTTTCGGTGCCACTGACATGAGAATTGAAGGAATTGACAATAGCAAAAGAATAATCGAGAAGAAATGAGGAGAAATGGTACCACTAACCCTTGTCGAGGGTAACAATATTTGAAGGCCTAATTCACAATAAAAGTTAAGAGTCGGTGGCACCAACTCAAGTAGGTGTCACAACATTTGTCTGACGATCAAGATTAAAATAAGGAAAATCTAACAATCTTTGGCTAAGTGGTAACCTAATTCTCCATATATAAACCAATAGGAGGCAGACACCTGGAAGCATCTTACTTGAGAGGTAAGGCATCTCATCTGGAGACTATTCCACTAGAGGTCCTTAGAGGAACCAGAGCACTAGAAGGAGGAGAAGAAGTGTCTAGAGCAATCTTTTAGGGGTTTTCTACAATTTTATTGTCCTTCCTCCCTTCTTCTGATTCTTTTTTGAACATGAGGGGCTATACCCTGATTCTTTAGAACCTGGGTGTAGCCTGATGTTAACTCTATGCATGTTCATATTTTGATTCAATACAATATAATATTTTTCTTTATATTTTGATAATGGAAAATCATAAAGTGTCTATTTATGCTTGATCATCATAAGTTTGTAATGAATAGTTAATCACTACAAAAGCAAGATTAACAGTTGGAGAAGTCATTATCATCATAGTCAATAATGTGCTGCGAGAGTTGGTTGAACACCGTGAAGTAATTGTCCTGAGATAATTCTTAATACATTGATGCTGCAAAAATGGATTAGTAACGAGCTAAATAACGTGATACACTGCAATGGTGGATAGTACATGCTACAATCTCTTAGTTCGAAGAAGTAAAATAAGTTGTATTGATATGATAGAATACATGTATAGGTTGACACCATGGTGAAATTGGTATATTAAAGAATCCATCCATCTAATCATCCATTCACATTACATTCTGAACTTTTCATATTCATTCTTAGGCTTTAATCAACTAACCAACTCCTTTATTAGGCTTAGTGTATCTATTTCAGTTAGTAGTAGTTTCTAGCTATCTCAATTTCTTGAATTTGACATTCAAGCCGCATTGAGACCATTTAGTACTCTGACATGTGCACTTACATTTAGCATGCAAACTTAAGGCATGCCAAATTCATATATAAAATACCATGCATGTCAAGATAACATTGATGATAAATTTATATGGAATAATATTAGTCTTGATATAAAATAGCATGCTTTTATTATGATTGATGAAATTGATTAATATAAATGTATAGATACTTTCACAACTAAGTATGAATGCAAGATTCATGCAACCATTAATTTTTTCATGTAACAATTAATGCCAATTTTAAGTTAAATGACTTAATTTACATTATAATCTTCAAACAAAAAATATGAACCAATTGACTTCTATTTTCAAAATAACGTTGAAAACAACTATTTGTTGTTGTCTATGAAAATGTATGTTACAAAGTACAATTTCATAAAATGAAAGTGCATTCAAAGGACTTCATGTGACTTCAATTACAATATTAGTTTTTAGCTTACTAAATAAACAAACTTAAAATATAAAACATCTTTAAATAGACATTACATATAAATTCTTAAACACTTCTCAAATTATAAAATTTGGAGACTTCACTAATAAATTATTAAACACCAATTAAATATGGAATTTTAAGAACAAAATTTCCATCCTACACTCTATATATTAACACTAAAAATTTGATTTTAAGAGCATAAGATGTGAATTGTACATGTACTTGACTGATTATTCCTCAAAGAGTTTTGACTTATATTTATGATTTTCTTTTAGTTAATTTATATATATGCATATATATACTTATATTACCTTATTAGTTTAAGTAGTTTATTGGTTAACTAGGATTAGGCCCACTGTATTTGTGATTCTTAGTATGATATATGTACACTTAAGTGATGATCTCTTTACCTACTTAATTGTAACAATGTATCCTTATATTCCTATATACTAAGAGACCTAATACCTCATTATAAATTACTGAGACTACTAATATCCTTTTGACACAATATTAGATGTAGTACCCTATCCCTCCCCTCCCCTCCCCTCCCTCTTTCTTCTGTGTGTCTGACTCCATCATCACAACAGCAACATCGGCTGCACACCACCACCACCACAAGGAGAAACAACGACTATCCATGGATGTGTGATGCCAGTAGTAGTGCAATTTCTAGCTACAATGTGGTACTAGTGGAATCATGCCATAAGCCATCATCAACGGTCCAATACTCATGATCTTCTTTCTCCAATTCATCTACAAAAAAAAAGAGAAAAAGAGAAATAAAAGATCCTATGCTAGTTTATAGAGCACAAAAAAGAAAAGGGGCACTAAACTATTAATATTCCTCTCCATGTGGTTCCCCTAACCCACATGGTTGAGTGTTTTATTTTCTAATAGGGTGTTTCCATGTTGCATATCATAGTGCATGTAATTTTTTATTTTTGTTTTCTCCTAATGTGTGAAAATTTTGATTCACTCTCTCTTTCCTATTGTGCTTAATTTCCAGTAGTGATTCTTATAATTTTTCCTACTATGCCTAAATCCTGGTAGTGCTTTGTTTTTGCACTATGCTTTCAATATTGAACTTATGTTCATTCTCTATGGTTGAAAACAAATTTGTATCCACGTTCATTTACAGTGATATGCCCCATGCCACTCTATATAGATTAATGGAGATAACTTATTATGATGGATAAATGCTTTACAAACTCTTCTTAAATCACATGATGGATTAAATTCTTAAAATTTATGGCCTACTGGTGATGGTAGAAAACTTTAGAAGGGATTGTTTCTAGTGGACATTGTGAGACCTTTATTAAGAGTGAAGTTACTAGGAGGAGCGGTCAGCAATGGCAAAGATTTTATTGAAGAGTTGGCCTTCAGGAGGGCTACCAAGGCTGTTGGCTTGATGCATCTTCTCCCATAGTTGCATGATCCACAAAGTGATACTAATCTGAGGTGAGTACACTTAACCACATCGTTCTTAGTGATGATATCTCTAAAAAGGAGGTTCATCTTGGTGATATGGGTAAACCAAAAATTCCTTTTAAGAGCACTTTATCAAAGGCCTTAAGACCTATAATGTTACAATCTCCCCCACTTAGACTCTTTACATCCTCATCAAGGCTCAATTATAAGGTCTCATAATCATTCCCCACTATAGTATAAACCCCAAATGAACCATGTGCACCCAACTCTCGATCCCAGCTAACATTTCTAGAGTGCTACATTGCCATGGAAATCCCTTTCCAACATGCTAGGACCGCATGGCTCAAGACGGACATGTCACATGTCCAAGTGGGCTCCACCTACTAGAGGAATTTTGGCTCTAGTACCATTTGTAATGCCTACCCCAAGGCTCTAGTATAGTTTTGGGGATGATGAGTGGCCCCACAAACCACCAATAACCTTTGTTGCATGATTTATCCTCATTTACACACTACCCTAGATCAGCATCCAGATAGTTCTTCCATCCCATAACTACTCTGGACTGAGCATGCTCAACATGTAAGGAGTAGGACTCGAGAGGGGATCCACTCCTTACTTAATTTGAGGAATAAACCTCTATAATCCAAACACTAATGTGTATGATGGAATAGGTGTGTTTTTCATTTCTCATATACAAGACTAGCAACAAAGTACAATATTGTGACTATAATCAATTAATGCAAAACTTAGCCCACGAGCTAAATAAAACATGATGATCTTAAATATACCCCTAGTTTCTAATTTTTAGACTATTTTCTAAGATACCTAGAGACTTAGTATTGGTGTTATTTTCACTTTTACTTATTTAACCTGTTAATGCAATACTAACTTAGACGATTGCACATTTTAAGTCATTATGTCTATATTAGAGAATAAGGTGATATATAATACATATTTGATGAACTCGTTTACATAACAAGCCATGTCTAGTTGATTAAAAATTAGGGTTCAAATTCCATATATTCTTTTCTTAGAATCATATAAGACTTTATAGATCCACAATATGATTATAGTTCTATGTAAACTTATCTAGGGTGTATACCTCAGATACTCATAATACATGCAATTAATGTTCATTGGGGTAAAAATGAGTATATTAGGCCTTATGTGTATCCTGTTTTGGATAAATCTAAACTTCTATGTATACACACATCACATCTAAGGGATTAGGGTTTCTAGAGTCAAGATGTTAGGTTTCAATATGTTACATAACCACAAAATTCTTAGTGATAGGCTCCCTGAAAAGGAGTGCACCTTGGTGATAAGGGTAGTCCAATCATTTCTTGTGAGATCATTTTATCTGAGCCCTCAAGACCTGGGATGTTACACATAGATACAAGCAAGTCCAATACCACCAATCTCTCTAATAGGAAGATAAATCATACCTTGATCAGAGCACAATATTAACCATTTGATTTAGAAAACCATATTTAACCAACTTGAATAGATCTTGGCAATTAAGTCCTATAAGTGACCCTCATATGACATGTAATATTAACTGGGCTAAAATTAGCAAGATTTTATCTCATGAATCATTATCATGGTGTTTCAATGTGTCACCTACTCCTAGATATCATTTCTTACGACATTGTTTTCAATATCTCAATCTAGGTCATGCAAGTTCATTATCAAGTTACATAGTACATCATGGCTTCACTTATCACTTAGGATGACACATAACAACTAAAGTAAGGATATATGATTAGCGTTTCATGATCTTAGATGGAGAAATCCTAAGATTTAAGTAAGATGGGTACCATAGACGTCAACATAGACATAAATAGTCATTGTTGAGTCATTATCATGCAAGCAAGTAATCATAGAGTATAGTTGAGATTTACTTATATTTGATGTCACAAACATCATAAAGTTACTGGTTTAAAGCACATAATTACATGAATGATCATTAAGGTGAAATGAGGACAAGGTTTGATATGAAAAACAACAACATGCACTTAGGTCACAATCATGTTAAGATTAGTCCACAAAGATACATTAGGTTCAAGAATGATCCATCTAAATTTTAGGTACACAAAGCATAATGCATGACTAATTTGTTGGTCAGAAAATAGATTTGAGTAGCATTAGACTAATAATTGAGTTCATGATTTAGCACCAAAAATTCACATAAAAGCATATTTCATGGTTCAGTTCTTATCACCAAGTCAAAATAGAGAACAAGCATAAATAAGATCGAATCTTGGTACACAAAGATAAAATTACTGATTTAGTGTTGGATAGGTGGTTTGAGCCATTATTAAATAAGATTTAGCAGAAAAAAGTGATCTTTTGCATACGAGTTCAAATCTAGTCATTTAAGTATCATTACGTCATATTAGGGATCAAATGATCGATAAAGGTCAAATATTTATAGATTAAACTATTGCAATATTAATCTTAAGCTAAGATAAGGTTTTGGGGCATAAAAGATCAAGTTTGAGCATTAAATACCATGAATCATGTAAAACAATATGAAAAGCTATCATGATTAGGAAATCAGTGGAACTATGAAAAAATTTATCTTGAAACTAATTTTATTGGATAGATATCATTCTTTAGATAAAAAGACATATATTACATGACAATTTTGGCCCAAGGATACATGATCTTCCACATCTGGATGTTTTAGCTTTAAATTGCAAATAAAGATACCATTTTCTTGGGTTGATATTGGCCCTAGGCCCAACATCCAGTGGTCAGGACACAACCCTTCTGGGTTGGGGTACAAGAAAATGGAAGGTGGGGGTGAATGCCCATGAGGCACTCTACTAGTGTCCCACACACACCTTGATGGTGGTCAACTGAAGTGAGAGGGTAGGGGAGATAGGAAAGTATCATGGCAATTGCCTGCTAGACAATCATGAACCAATTTATTCTCAACATCTGGGTCTGTGTCACCCCTTTTCTATACTTGCCAGCATAGTGTCTTTCCTTGCCATAGTGGTGGGATGGGGCAACACTATCTGGAATCGCATGAACGTCAGGTGGGAGGCCATGGAAATACTGGAAAATGGGCTGTTTGATACCCATGTGCCTGACAATGGTGGTTGGCTAGTCAATTTTTGGGGAGATGGCCCAATAGGAAAAACATTCAAAGGGTATTGATGTCAATGCCACCATGAAAGGAGGGGAAGAAGAAGGCCATGTGGAGGGAGATATGGTTCATGAAATACAAAGAAAAAGGACAGAAATAAAAGAGGGAGAAGAAATAGAGTAAATGGGGGTATAAATTCATCCAAGGGGGTGTAGGATGGTCAAGTTGGCTTGAGCAAAATCATGGCATACCTTTTCTGATACAAGGTAGATGACAAGCTATGATCCGTTAGATTTGGGTCCATATAGGATTGAAAATCAATTCAAGGATAGGGGGCATATTTGATATCTCAACATTGAGCCCTCTTATTGGTCAGGAGAGGTTCTCAAGGATTTTTGACTCATCTAAGTCAGTTCAAAAGTTTATGTTTCTTTGATAATATACAAAAGTTAATATCTCACAAATTGTAACTCTGATTGAGGTGAAATTTTGACTATTGGTTAAATTTCCTCTACTTCTTGCACAAAATGTTTGTTTCCATGATGATAAAATTTAGGACACTCAATTTTTGAATTCATATTCAAAAGTCTTATGCACTAAACTTTAGTCAATTAACCACAATTTAACATTTAATCAATATCAATACATTAATTGAGCATAATGTAACTCAAAGACATCCAATGAAGGACGAAGGAGGTTACTGAACAAAATTGAAAACCTAATGAGTCAAAATTTATATAATTATATGAGATATAAAATCTAGGTAAATCAAGTTTTTACAAAAAGTCATTCCATATCATACAATTCAACCTTATATTTTACTTTTAGGACTCTCCCAGAACAAATAATGATTTAGCAAATAAATTAAAAATTTCAAAGTTGGTACTTCTTTCAATTTGTTTGGTATGATGTGAAAAACTCCATGCTTTCAACCCTAATTGTTAGCTCACCAAAATAAAAAATTGGCATATATGAAGCGAATCTATTGAGTGACGACCTTCCAATGGTGGTGGTTTATAATGAGTACAGACAAGTCATGTTGAAATAATGGATTTGGCATGATATGTTTCCTTGATATTGCACATGAAAACTAACCAGAACGTGATGTGATTGAGATAAAAAAAATTGGACATCGACTACTTGGACATGATCTGCTTGAGATAAAAAAACTAGACATCGACTATTAGGAAGAGTCATACACTAAGGAGGTGTCAACATATTTTTATGCACCAGAGAACAACTAATATAGTGTTGTGTTAAATTATATCATGATTGTGAAGTTAAAAGAACTTTAAAATAAATGACCTTCAATTTTAATACACCTTTAAATGTCAAAAAATACTTCCAAATATGTCATTATTAATGTAACAAATCTAAACTACTCCTTAGTAAATGGGATTAACATCAAACCAAAGAGAACCCAAGTATATCAAAAAATTATCACAACTTTAATTTTGTATTATAGAATTAGCTCTTGCTAAAAAGGTTGTAGAAAGGTAGTCACAACTATTATGCAACTAAAAGATGAGAAAAGAAGTGAGAACCTAGATATTACTAGTAATTTATTATTGCTAACCTTTATCAAGGATACCAAATAAGGAGATAAGAGTGATTTTCTTAACACACATGAGTATTCTCTTCCCATTTACATTGCGCTGTGAAATTTGTATATTTTGGATGATGGACAAATAATTCTAAATCAGAGTAGAGTTCAAGAAAGTCATTCGAAAACATGAATTATTTTCTTTAAAAGGAAGGATGGGTATGCACATGTTGAATAAATATTAAAATAAATATAAAATGAAAAACATGTCTGTGATAATAAGTAATTACATATGGTTAGTTTGAATAAAATTTAACATTGTTGAATAATTAATAAAGTGGGAAAATCAATACATGGATCACCTAACTATTACAAAAAGTAAACAATGAGAGGTTTGTTTTGAGAAATATCCACTAGCACACTTTTGAACAACCATAGAAATGACATGAAGGATCTTTGAATCATGACATATTATGTGATATCACTATTAAGTGTTATGGTGGGAGTTGTTGAGTATGGTAATAACAATCAGAATGATCACGCTTGATTGGGTTGTAATAGTTGTATTTTTTCGAATTCATTGCCTCTTTGGCTAACTATTTACCTATTAAACCTAATTCCAATAGCCAAATTCCTTAATGTTGTGACCTGGTCAAGATTAACCTACTAATCCTATGGTTTGTGAAACCCTAGTTGTAGCTTAGTTATGCACTACATGAATTTCTATTTTTATTAAAAGGTATGATGACATACCTTTCCATACATTTAATGAATAGCCAACTTTCTAAGACTTGGTAAAACTAATATTTTTTTATCAACCTTGATATAAAATGAATAGTTAATTAGAATATGATTTATTTTGGATTATGCCTTTGCACGTTTTTTGAGTAATTGATAATATACCAACTAAATGAGAAATTTGTACAGGAAATGTATAAAAATTAATTTACATAACAAGAACATGTTAAGAACACATAACCACACATCAAACAATTTTTGTTCTGAATAAAAATGAAGCAAAATTCATGAAATTTTACTTACATCAATATGGGTCTGACTAGTCATAAATCATTGATTAATTTTGAGGATATTGACCAACCTTTAATGGACCAACCATTGGTTAGACCACATTATCCAATGTAAGTACATGTTTATTCAAACCAGTGGACAATGTAGGTGGATATAATCTCATCAACATATATCTAGGTAGGTTTATGAGACAAGTCAAACTGACCTTTTAAATGATTAGTTGAACTATTGAGTTTGACATTTAGTCTACTTTGATCAAGTTGGGTTCATATCAATCCTTGATGTTGTTTAAAGATCAATCAGCCGATAAAAAAGTTGATTGTCCTTTAGGCTCATAACTGTTGGTTTTTTTTACCACAGGCACAAATTTAATCAACTATACATACTATAATAGAACCCATACAAATCAAGTTGTCGACTTCTTTGATCCTAATTTAACCTATTATAAACCCTAATTTGAAAAAGAGTGACAATTTAGAGGTGACTTTTAGAGAAAAAGAGTTAGGTAATGGTAAGTTAGTTAGATCTCATAAAACATATCTAATATTAGTTTTCAAATTAATTTTCCTCTATATTGATCCACACTAGTTGGATAATGCCCTCTAATATTTTTGAGAACTTTTTCTTAAATTATATTTCATTTTTGTTTGTCTCCCTAGTTGTGTGTTGATCCAATGTACTGTAGGAAAAGAAGTTGAGTTCTATATCTTTTAAAAGTTTTTCTATTTGTGAACTGGGATTCTAACTGAACTAAAGTTTTGGATACAGAGATAAGTTGCCTCAAGTGCAGCATTTCAATCATATTTTAGCAAAATGCAAAAATAAAACAATTTGTGTTTTGTTCCTAATATTCTAGAATGTGTCTATAGTGTTGTTTTGAACAGTGTGAAAAAGAAATTGAATGGTACATGCATTTTATCAATGTTTGAGTTATTATGCATTTGTAATGATTTAGATTAGATAGTGAAATCTAGAGGCACTAGATTCAACTGAGTTTATTGTAACACCCCTGGCCTAGGTTATGGCTTAACCATAAGAGTTTTTCTTAAGTAAGTTACTTAAAAACTGATTCTAATCTTTTGAAAAGTAATTAAGGCTTCTTGTGAAGTTTATTGCCAATTTTGCACTTAATTGCAAACTATTTGTGCATTGATTGATAGTCTGAGTGAAAGTGCAATTTACCCAATATGAGGGGTTAAATTGCAAAATGTCACATTTGAATTGTGTTCTAAGTGTTTTATTATCATAATAAAGAGATTTATGCTATGTGGTGGCTTGTGGGAAGACTAAATCCCAAGTTATAACTTGTTTGAACAATGCTAATATTTTATGCACCAATTTTGATACAATTTGTAATTTACCCAATATATGGGGTTGAAATGTAAAAATACCACCTCTAGAGTGTCCCTACTCCCTTTGTGTATCTTCTATAGGAAATAGAAAGAAGTAGATGTTATGTTTGAATCATCTTTTAATGATGATGCTCTTGGTGATGAATAGGTCAAGAAAGAATTAAAGGTGAAGTCTTATATGTGTTGTATCAAGTTGTGGGATTGATATAGGAGTTCTATCGGCTAAGGAACCATAGTAGGAGCCTCCTATCGGTTTGTTGAGCCTTGGCAAAGTCCATATTGAGAAAGGCACCTCAAGAGGGTGTCCCATGATGGATTGCAAGCTCCTTTACAAAAGTGTATCAGATTCTCTCAATGATGAGATAAATATGAGGAAATTTATCCAAGAAGATAAAGAAGGACTGAAATATCTTCCCTAGCTTATCCTCAAGACTCTTGCATGGCAAGATATATATGTTTGCATGCATGGCCACATGTCAACCATGCATGGCCACGTGTCATCTAGTAGCATGAGATGAAGACACCTCTTATACATTTTATTTCATGAAACCAAGTATATATACTTCACCTTTCACCAACTTATGAAAGTTTATGATCCTCACAACCATATCTCTTGGAGATATCATGAGAAGCCCCTTAGGTATCGTGAAAAGTATCTCAAGGAGCAAGGAGAGCTTGAGCACCAAGATTTAGGTAAGGCTTTGGTCATCTTCAACCTTGGTTGAAGTAGGATATCAGGTTATGAATATTCCTTTCTTTCCTTTTTTACCAAGTGCTTAACTATGGTGATTTCTTGTCTATGGAGGATTTGTGAACGAGCCTTGGACCTTGGAGAATTTCTTCTTTAGCATTAGTAGCATAAAGATTTGGAGCTTGGATCTTTGAAGCTATTCACAAAGCGGGTTATATAACTTGAACCCAATCATGTTATTATTTACCACTTAACTTGTTACACTAGATGATCACTTTCAATTCAGAGTTTTTATTGAATACTTGATGAATCCATGAGTTCTAAGAATTTCCTAGACCTGTTATTTATAAACTAGAATAGATAGAACAAAGGTATAGTGCTTGAAGAAGATGGTATCACTTTATAAAGTGATATCGGGTTCAAGTACACAAACAAGTAGCTCATACTTGATATGGTAATATACATGTATCACTTGCATGATATGCTTGTGAGATTATATATCATTGCACAATATGGAGATGAAGTTATACCTTGGAACACGATATGGTGTTAACCATAATACCTATTGCACGATATAGACTCCATGCATGATATAGGACTAAGAGTATACTTGTAAGTTGATATGAAACCCTAGTTGGGTAACCTGATATGAATGAGAATAGCAAGTTCTCCTTGCACGATATGATCATGTAATACACCTCTGGTACACGATACCTTGAAACACACATCTGGTGCATGATATGATTGATTGAGCATATCCTTATGTATACTATAATACATGGATTAAAATACAAGGTGTAACTCGATATAGTTGAAATACCTCAACCTGATATGAAACCCAAGATGGGGGTTAACCCAATATGGGGATAGATGTTAGCTCATACACGATATGAGACATGCCCTTTGCATGATATAGGAGATACCCACTTACCCTTATACACGATACAAGTCTAAGACTACACCTCTTGTACGATAGAGATATAGTGAATACTCTAAACAATATAGAGTTGGATAACCCTAGGTGATGGGTAAGTCGATACAAGTGGTGAATGATACCATATGGACGATATGAATGATATCCCTTGAATGATAGAAATAACACCTACTCCTACCTTATGAACGATATGAGGTTCAATTCATACTTCATATACGATATGGCATAATCTACCCGATTTGGTGGAAAACCCTAGATGATGGATTGAAACTCAATACACCCTACCCTTTGTGTAATAGATTGTGGTATGAGAATTAAAAAATACACCTAGATTGTCAAGTAACTATATGATAAGGTTGATTTTTGAAGTAATGAAGGGGTTATGAGTCTAAGGGTCTACCTAACATGCTAAACCGATATGTTACCCAACATGGAGACCCGATATGATAATTTTGGATGAGAAACTGATATGGTATCTTGTATATAAACCACTCAAATAATGCATGATGAGGCATATACTCTACTCCCGATATGGTGAACACCTTGTACATGATATGGAATCAAGCACATAGCTTATGCACGATATGGTATCAAGCACATAGCTTATACCCGATATGGGGTCAAGAACCTAGCTCATACCGATATGAAGTTATCTTAAAATGATAAGAACTAAGTGATAGTCAATTTGATATGGGTACATGATATGATGATTAGGGGATACACCCTAAAACATTACATGGTGATGTGATTATCTCACATGCTTGATATGGATACACAACATGAAGTAAAGAATGTAGCTTAAAGCATGATATGATAAATCTTGATAGCCAATGTGGAAGGGACACTTCAATCATATGTGATTGATTGAGTGACATATGTTGTAGGTTGTGTTAATTACAAAATAAAAGATGATGTGAATTTCTAATGATGAATAAATATTCCTCATCAAGAGTATTGAACCAAAAGTATGAGGTAATCAATATCCTAGTAAGGATGAGTGAGAAACTCATACTTTGTGTTGATAATCATTTAATGATAAATGATGAGAATAAATAAGTATGATTGAATACTTATGATAGTAATGTATGCTCCTAGATGGGTAAGCAATGAATTAGGGTTTGGATTAATAATATGAACTTGAAACCCTATTTGTCTACAAAGGGATAACCCTAACCCTAATAATGTCCTTGTGATCCATGGGTATAGTTGTTACCTAGTGAGAGGTGACAAGATGTTGAATGGCCTTGTGAGCCATGTGTATAGTTGTTACCTAGTGAGAGGTGATAAGATATTTAATGGCCTTATGAGACATTTGTATAGTTGTTACCTAGTGAGAGGTGACAAGATGTTTAATGGGTCTTGTGAGCCAGGTGTATAGTTGTTGCCTAGTGAGAGGTGACAAGATACTTAATTAAACCATGTGAACTATGTGAAATACTTGTGCAACAATTGTGTTGAATATCTTGGTCTGAGGACCTAGAGGTAATGGTTACCTGTTACAGAGGTAACAATGATGTGTGGTGACCTAAGGGTTTGAATACCCAGATCCAGTAATCATAATGATGATGATGTGAAGGGATGAGAATTCTTAATAATGTGATAAGGGACTGAGATCCCAAGTGTTATGCATCTAAACATGTTCCTAAGAATTTAAAAGTACTCGATAAATGTATTACATATTTCTTTGTACCATTTAATTATCATTGATGGTTATAACTTGTTTGATGCTAAAACAATATTGTAATGCACTTAATATATAAACAGAAACCATAAAATGTTGCCCTGACCATAGATCCATCAGCGTCAGAATTTGTTGAATGGTGAAATGGGTTCCCTGTGGCATAACTCAGAATGCATATTTTTAAATATGTGGGGGGAGTAAGCTTGGACGGCCAAGTGTGAGCCTGTCCCCTTAAAAACTCGAAATAAATGGGGATATTGGTTGTGTGACCATATCCCGACTAGAGTGCGACTTCAGTCGTAGACTCTATGTTGAGCATGGTGAACTGGCCCATGGCTCAGAGTATGGCTATATGCCATGAATCAATAATTTCATAACTGGGGATGGTTGTTAGTAGATGTTCCCCTAAGAGAGTACATGCTAACGTAGTAACTTTGAGAAAGGATGCCTAGTACCTTTGCACGCTCTTTTTGCAGTGACACGAGATCTCCTACTGAATCTGTGTGGTCTCGTACTGACCGAGATACGTGAGTTCTTGGCAGCCGACTCTTCCAATGACCTTGTATGGTACTTATTGTTTTCACTAGTCCTAAAAGCATAAAGGAAAATATCATGCAAATTGTATTACTACTAGAAAAAGCATGATGTTGTTGTCAGTGATGAATACCTATGTTATGGGATACTCAGTGATACTTAGGTGGGTGTTGTAAGAAACCAAATCTACATTGGAAGCTAAGAAATGCTACATTAAAGTATGCACTGATGGTAGTATTAGATAAATGTCAAGTAAAGGATAATATACTATTTTTTTTCAAAATAACACCACTGGGATATGATCCATGGTCTAAGAATATTTTTTATGGACATTTGTGGTGACTGTTATTTTCTTAAAAACTATCCTTCCATATGTTATCAACTGTATATTTTTATTGATTACCATCAAGATATGTTTTTTACTTTCAATCCTCAAAGGTTGCAGAATATCCAAAACTATTGATATTCAATAGTCTTACCTGTTGCAACCTACATAGTTGAAAAGAAAGGACATGAAACAAACCATAATGCACCCAATACCACATTACAAAAATAATGTAATCTTGTATTCAAACATATTACATGACTCTGATTATACATTTTCCCAAAATTTCTAATTTTCATCTCATACACATCATATTGCCCCCAATATCACATTGCACTACCAATCTAATTCATAATTCAGAATTTACCTACTTCACATTGCATCAATTACCACATTACAAACAATTCAATTGTCATTTTACCCGCATTACATTGCACAAAATTAATTAATACCACAAGATCACAACAACAAATATAATAGCACAACAATTTACAACATATATAAAGTAACAAAATTGGTTTTGAAAAGGTTCTATACAATCACATTCATAAAGACTGCCACTTTACAGTTATATAACTCTTTGCATCAAATACCAATATTCACATGCTTACCAAACAATTCAAACTAATTTTCTCAAAGAACATATAATTCCTCAACATAATATCATTAGATGTTGGGAAACTACAATATAGGTACACATTATCATAGACTTAATACATTTGTTTAATTTGAGTAACGAAATGAAACTACAAATCAAGTAGTGTAGTACCATATTGTATTTGAAGTTGTAAGAATTATTTCAATCAAAATAACATACATGTACTTCATAATGAAGTAGCCACATTAACATTGTCTTGTTGTAAGGGACACTTATAAGAAAATCACACTCAAGTATATATAATATCAAATAATTACAATGAAATCTATAACAAAATAAGAAAATCAAACTGTATAATATAAGAATATCAAATTAGATACTTACATTGATTGTCATAAAAATGACTGACTTAACCCTTAAGTCTTTTTTTCCTTCACGTGGAGAATTGTAGACCTTTAAAACACTATAGAACAAGTTGATGCACTTTCTGGTGATGATATAAGAACACTTATTTATGAGTGACACACTTACGTAACAACTAGAATTTGAGCATTCCAAGATCTAGAGGACAGCCACTAGGGTCCAAAGTATCCACCATAAGTTGTTACGAGTGAATAACTAGAAGAAACCAATTTTAATCCCTTCATGTTAACATTGCCAATTTGAGAAATTATTTTGGTATAAAGAAAATAAATTATGTTTTTCTAACATAGTCAATTTGTTTAAATCACTTTTTAGTGAGCGAATAAGATGTTTATAAGGCCCTTAAAGACCATTAATATACTCATCAGGTAGGCCTCCTCGACCATTTTTACCATTATCCTAAAGTTTGAGTGGGGAAGGATTCCAATATCTCACAATCTCCATAGTGAATTGTTGAGCAGGGTTGTTCGGATAGATATAATAATAGGTTATAGATCATGAATATATGATATATGCATATGGTCATTTTGACATAGAATTAACTAAAAAAATACATACCAAATCCACACTTTTGATAATGAAGTTTTTAGTCGTTGATGGGCAAAGAATTCAACGTAGTCATGGACCCCTAGATTGATTTATATCTCATCAGCCGCATAATCAACATGCATCAATATTGACATGTTTGTATTATTCACGTAGCATTTTCGGGAGACAAAACAACAAAAATTATCATTTTTTAGAGTTTTGAAGATGTGTGACTCCACCAAATCTAGACTATAGTCTTTTGCTGGTATTTGATATTTTTTTTGGGTTCTTTTATATCTTTTAATGAATATCATATTTTTCCATTAAGGATCTGGTTCGATAAAGAGGCAATGAAGATATATTACACGAAGAATGAGAATCTTGGCTCTACCAACACACATAAATATTTGGGCCACACAACAAAACTGCGGTACTCGTTGTTGAGAATGGCTATTTTAGGATCGGGAATGTGAAAGGACATATCACCCTCATCATGTACTATCCATGTTACTAGTACACAATAATAGTTGGGGTCCATTAGTTTTCCATGAACAATAGTAGACCCAGTTTGTTACTCTACACCCTCAATCACCACATACACACTTTTCCTGCTCAGACCTAAGAGTACAAGTACGACTCTAGGACACACTAGACATCTAATCAACTTTATCAAAGATTCATTACTATAGCTCCTCTTTTCTACCACATATTTTTTTTCGTCATTTCTAATTACCTAAAAAAATGTGGCAAACCACAAGGGTGAGACCCATGTCCTAGAAAGAGATATAACCTCTAAGAACATTTATTGATTACAACAATTTTAAGTAATTAAATAATTAAATAGTTTAATCAGATATAACAAATAAGATCAACAATACTGATGATTAAAAAAATACATAAAGAAGCAGGTAATAACTATCCTAATTAGCCAGCATATCATCCTTTATCTTGTTGAAAATATAAGCAATTCAGTAGCATTGTCATATCTAGCATCATGAGCAATTCTAGTAACATAAAATCCCAATAATTATGAATAAGTCTAGCCACATAAGGATAGATAACAACATTAGCATGCCTAATAGGTTAAACATATCAACATCATAAAAAGAGTTAATAACATAAGCACAACTATTTGGATAAGCATGATTAGCATTATATGCATCTCTAGTTACAAATGCATGGCTAGCATGCTAAACATAACTAACAACATGAGATAGCTAGCATCATGATTATAATCAGCAGTAGTAGTACAATTATCAACATAATCATGGCTAATGTATGTACGCATCTACAATCTTAACCATATCCACAACATAAGTATATCTACTATCTCTTAATTGCACTAAGCATCATCTTTATGTAAAGAGAACAAACAAGGGTTATCATCAAATGTGAATCATCATGTATAACCGTAAACAAATATGCTACACAGTTGTATTGCATCTTTTATTACACCCTGAGGAATTTGAGGATACAACTCAAAATCCAAATGACCACTGCTAAGTTGAAATCAGTGATATACAAGATCTAGGAAGAGCCAGACTCCTAAGATCTTCTCCGTCCCTAGTCAGTACGGGTCCGCCACAATGACACATAAGGTCAAGCCACTAACAACCTAGTCTATCCTTGGTATAGGTCACATCACTAGTGAAAGGAGGTGGGTACACATACCCTACCATAGTTGTCCTCCAAACTCGTCACATATATAATCACATCAGATGTATGAGGCATGACCATAGCCATCCTCCACAACATGCATTGTGGATGACAAGAATATACCCTCAACTTGCCACCCCCACATACTCAATAGTATGCGCTCCGAGTTTCCCTTAGGAATACTCCTTTCACCATTTCACAAGTTCCGACACTCAGATGGATCTATGGCACAAGGCACTACATGATTAGAGTTTTACTTGATTAGTTATGCCAATTGGGTGAATTAAAGCTGCATCAAACAAGTGGACATATAAACCCTAATTCACTTCTAGCAAGCATATAAATATCACAACTTTGAAAATATATAAAATGTGTGAAACATAATTTCTCATCTCATCATCACATGGTACTATTCACTTGCCATTCATGAGACCACACTAGTCATCATACTATCACAAGATATAAATCCTTTTCACAATATCACAGGGTATCAGCCCTTATCAACATAAGAGGATTACACCTCATTCAGGGCTCAACCATGCCGAAAGGTCATTAAGACCATCATACTAGAAAAAGATATAAATCCTTTTCACAATATCACAGGGTATCAACCCTTATTAACACAAGAGGATTACACCTCATTCAAGACTCAACCATGCCCAAAGGTCATTAAGGCCATCATATTATTCCTTGCAAGATCATCATTATCTTTGCATGCCTTATAACATGGCTCAACAACATTACTTACATATAATACACCAGATTAGCACAATATTGCATTACTGATCTAGGAGATATTCATAAACAATCATGGCAGTGTTATATTAACATTAATAACATTCCTTTGTTACATCAACATGCAAGGATTCTAAATATGATTAACACTCATGATATTCATAATGCACATGTTTAGCAAAAGAAAGTATCAACCATGTGGGTATGATAACTACCAATTAACACATTAAGGTTTTGATCAAGTTAAGGAGGTTATTTCACCATCATGCCATCATATAAGAATGTTAAAATGAATACTCATATTTATCTATTTGCATTAGAGTTGGGTTCAACAAGATAAATTATATTAATGTTACTAATCAACACTTATACCCAAATTGTAACTCACATCATCCCCATTGGATCATAGATGCATATGGTGAAGCATCACCATCACATTCCATACTATTCTCAAGTATGAACCCACACATAAATCAAGGTGTAACCATTGGGTTATAGCATACTAGGGTTTCAACAACATTAACATTGTACTTCATGATTGTATTAGTCATTCAAAGACTATTCATACCCAATTACCATCATTTAGTTATATTAATGCAAGGTATAACAAGCTATACCTCATTAGGGTCACATATCGACACAATATGATTTTCATCCCTTCTATTAAAATTAGTGAATACGTAAGACTGCCTTATTAAGGGTAACCCTCCATTTGTTCCATCATTATTCAACCCATATCACCATACCACAATGTCACCCAAAACCATTGGATGTTTAAAAGGTAAGACCATTGGTTGTTTACATAAGTAAACACCTTGGATAAACCATCTATGAAGTCCTTGATTTGTGCTCTATAATGATTCACCATATAACCGTAGACATCCCTTGATTAACAACACAAAAAGTTCCTTGGAGAGTAGGGTAAAACCCGTAATTGACTGTTCATTTAAAACAAGCCATCCATTATCAACAAGTAAGATCCGTAAGTTGATCATATAAAGGAAACCATATAAATCACATTAGTAGGACCAACATATTACATTATCCATCATTCCACTTTATTGGAGGAATAAACTTTATATCTTGACCATTGGGTCAAGTTCATATATTAAAACCATCAATTACAGTATAAGTTCGACCATTGCATCATGTTACCCAAGAAACTATTGGTCTAAGGTGTAATTGATGATACAACTATATAATTAACTCACCATAGGTTTTGGAGACCTGATCCACCATCATTAGTGACCATTAGGTCACCATAGGTTGTTAGATCAGCACTATATTTGTTAATCAACATCAAATATCAAACTAAAATCACTAATGATTGATAGCATCATTAGGGTACTTAGTTGTTAATCACTAGGCTTCTAATTAGGCCAAACCATGACCTAAGGGGGTGAACGTCAGTTGATTCCCTTTTTTACCACCATCCATTGTCATTAAGATAAAACCTAGGGTTTTTGCAATGTTACCATCATCAGGTCATGGGTTTATAGAAGAAATCAGCTTAAAACCCTAAAATTGACCATTGGTTGATAGGTGCTTAGCACCATAGGTTGTCAAACCAACCTAATACAAGTATTATACATTAGGAATAATGTACACATGAGCATAGGTTCATCTATAACTGAAATCAGAATAGGGAACATTATAAAAATCGAAATCCAAGTCAAGCATAGCTTTTTAGTGCATGGATCATCATTTTCACACAAGAACATGATCTAGAAAGCTTATGGTAAGCAATAAATGTGGAGAAAGTTATAAAACTTGCCTCTAATGAGAAGATGAAACCCCGCAAAGAAGAAATCTTGAGCAGTTAGGATAAAAAATCGAAGCATAAGCTATGAACTCGTCCATCTAGCACCTTTCTTCATCAAATGAGCAAACCCTAAGCATAAGGAGCAAGAAAGGTAGGGTTTTAGAGCTTTAGAGCAATTTTTACCATGGAAAAGCAAGGTTCCAACCTGGAGGAAGGTATAAGGAAGGAGAAGAGTAAGATAAATGGAGGAGGAAGGAATAAATTAACTTGTCTTGGTTGAAATACCTAGAAGATGACCTTGGAAACCCTAACTAGGGCTAAATGGAGCTCTAGGAGACCTTCTTCTCCAGAAAGAGGTTGTCTTCTACCTTAGAGCACTTGGTTTCGCAGAAAAACAGAGTGGAGTTGTTTCTAAAGGTTAGAGGAAAGATAAAGCAAGCAAAGTTTCATACTTGGACAAGGAAGAGGTAAATATAGCCCATGGATAAGGATGGAAGCAAGCATGAGGTGTAAAAGTAGCTTCCTCATGTCTCTATGTCCTTGAACTATTAAGAATATACAAGCACACACACAAGCAGCTCCCACACCGTCCTTATAGACCTTCTTATATTTCCTTTGTCTAATTTCCCAGCCAATCACATAATTCATTAGTTGATAGCTACTAAAGGTAGGTCATCCGTGAAGGGGTAAACCCTAAAATACCCTTAGAGAAAGAACCTTCAAACCAAGGATTAAATAGGTTCCATATGGATAAAAAAGCTCAAGAATAATTATATAATATACAAGGAACATAATGCAAGTGATAAACTGCAAATAAACCTCTCAATTGGGTAAATTGCAGAAAAGTCTAAAATGTGCATAACTTGCTCAAACAATATCCAAATTGGACCAAATTTGAAACTTAAGCTTGTATTATGATTTCAAAGTATATAACAAGGGTATATTAGGGTTCTAAGAATTCATTTATGGTAATTAAGCTTATTCAACTCATTAAGCAAGTTCAGGGGCCTTACATTTGTAACTAGAGATGCATGTATTGTTAATCATGCTTATCCAGATAGTTGTGCTTCTGTTGTTAGCTCTTCTTATGATATTAATATGTTAAACCAATTATACATGTTCATGTTGTTAGCTATGCCTATGTGGATAGATGTTACAACCTCAATTTTGTATGTGTTTTCATAATTGAAATACAATGATTTTGTGAATTTGGATTTAATTGAAAAGGTTGTATGTTTTGCTTCAAAGAAGGGATTTCTTTGTGAATATCCCATACAGTAGGAATTTCGTGGTTCCTATTAATATATTAATCCAATAATGTATATAAAAGAGAAGAAAAGAAGAAAATCCCATATAATGGAAAAAGAAAAAAGATATTGGATAATAAGCAAAGTATTTTTGAGAAATACTTGGAAATATCTAGAAAGTGGCATTAATGGTCACAATCAAATAAATTTTGTTTACCATAGCCTTTTTGGTTGCTTGTGAGCCTTATTGGCTATTGAGCCCAATTATAAGAAAAAAAAAGAAAAAAAAGGAATTTATCTAATAAAAGGAATAAGTAAAGAAGGGATAAAGAAATAAGACAAATAAACAACGGAATATTTCACCAAGATGGGATTTCATGCCTTTAAGGTATCTTGACGTCCAAGGGATCCAAGAAAATAATTTAATAGCAAAGGAAAGAGGAAAGGTGGGAGAAATAAGCCTAATTGAGTAATATCTTGCACCTAAAGAAAAGGCACGTTTTCTTTTACATAATGAGCCCAATTTTGGCAGAGAAGTAGATTGATACATTAATAGGATTCCCACAAAATTTAAGATAAAACAGATCCATGGTTTAGGGATTACGATTTTTCTAAGTTATCCTAAATAATGAGGAATTATCTTGAAATAGATATTCAGTTTCCTTTTTGGTTGAACGTAAGAAATGGCGACCGTTGGATAGTGATCGGATGATCTAGAGATCGACTTCCGGTTTGGGTTAGAAAAGGAAAGATCAGCTGGACATGCAATCTCCTCACACCTTTCTCTCTCTCCTCAGGCCACAACTTGGTAAGATAAGATGCCCATTAGAATCGGGAGACAGAGTCAGACCAAACCATCCCAGGTTTCCCCTAGTTTCCATGTGTGGGTCAGTTTTCCCTATTTTGTGGATAGGGTCAGACTCCATGCTCGTCTCCCCTATATATATATATATATACATATATATATACATATATACATATATATATATATATATATATATATACATATATATATACATATATACATATATATATATATATATATATATATATATATATATATATATATATATATATAGGGCCGCACACCCTCTGTGAAATCCAGAACACACCTTTATGTTCGAATGAAGGGCGTGAGTTAACACGTGGGTTCAATTGCGAGAAAGATCCTAACCTTCACCTTCGACTGGAAGCGGCTTCTCTTCAGGAGAAGAGCTTCTCTGTCATGTCAACTCCAGTCGGAACTAGCGAAGCCAAAGACACCTTCGATTTTGGTGGGGCTCGGCAGAGGTGCGGTAGTCTCCACTGACGGCTGGGGGAGCAAGATGCTCAGAGTCAACTCTGAGGTTGACCGCGGCAAGCACTGGATCACGAACAAGGGTGAATCATGAGCTTGAAGATGATAAGCAACACAATTACCAAAGTACCCCCAAGTGTGTGGACTGACTACCACTTTATCACAGGGATATAGAGGTCTTTTCACGCCCTGACTGAGTTTCCAAGGAAGAAGGGGCCTGATTGGCTGACGTGGTGGCTAGTGATTGGCCAAAAAGGTAATTCTTTTATTAATTCGTAATTAATTATTGGTAGCTCCGATGGAAACATGCAAAATATGAAAATTGATTAGGATAACGTGTAGAATCCAATAAAAATACTTTTAAAAGACTAATTTTGTTCGTATTTTCAAAAGTATGTGAAGTTAATGAAAAGTGCTTTGAAATTATGTTAGAAACCCTAATTGAAGTTAATGGTTAAGTTCGTGATGCTTAATTATTGAAATTAAGTAATAGTAACATGTTGAAACATTAATGATGAACTTGAACGTAATCTAGATGAATTATTGAATGGTTTAGGGTTTTACACCAATTATGAATGATAAAGCTTTTGGAAACCTTAACTTAGAGTTCCATGTGCATAAATGATCTTTAGTGGGCCTTGAAACCCTAATGCTAGTAATTGTGACTCTTAATGGCTTAAGTTGTTCAAAATCACGAATAAAACTGAGATATGATGGTTCTAAGCTATTTTGAGTATAAAAGCTCCTAATTGTGAATAAATACCCTTAATATAGAAATTAGGGTTTTCTAATGGATAAAGGTGGAATTAATGATAAATAGAGTTCATAGGTGAATTAAACCATAATGAACTATGAATTGTTAATTTGGAAAGGAACCAAAGATGATAATTGGGCCTAGTGATCTTGTCATGAATTAAAAGGATAAAAATGGTAGTTTTAATGTAATAGGGGCATAATAGAGTTAATGGATAGTTAAATGTGCTCTAATCTGAAATTAGGGTTTAAAATAGTATAAATGAAGTGAAACCCATATTGTAATGGAAACCCTGAAAGTGGACTAGAAACCCTAGGAAGCAAGCTAGGTTTAATAGATCTGGATGGCATGATCAATAATAGGAAACTGTATGCATATTTTAGGATCTCTTTGTGTGCTTTCTTGCCTATTGGATTTCTTGCATTGATTGGGTTAACTCTGTCTCAAATCAGCCTGACATGTATGTGGTTAATTATGGTTGATCATATTATTTTTTAGAAGAGTTTCCCAGATGATTCATCACTTTGAATGCAACCTAATAGTTTGTATGTTCATACTTGCAAACCATAAAGTCACTATGATTATCACAATAAAAGTATAAATGTGTATTCTCACACCTACATGCCACCGTAATGGATGATGCCAAAGGTCAAGCCCAGGAGGGAAGACCTATGGGCACCATGAGTGTTGACCTCAGGCACCAAGCTCGGGATTAAGAAGGTGGTCTATGATATTGTATGACTAAAGGGCAACATTAAGGGTGACCCCAGGCACCAAGCTCGGGATTGAGAAGGTGGCCTAAAGTTAATGGAAAAAGAGAAACCCTAGAGGGGGTATTCCAGGGTTAGGGAAAAAGCGGTGGAGAATGACACATTGAAAATGTAAATTGGTTTGTTAATTAACTTGATTGTTATATTTAGATTGTTAGCCATATTTGTGAAATTTTGGTTGTTCCCACATATCAACATATTTTGATATGCTGACCGACATTTTGTTTGTCGGCATTTTAAGTACAAGATTGAAAAGGACAAACAATAAAGTGGCATATGTGGAATTAAATAAGAGTTAAATTCCAAAGGATGATTAGTTAGGATAGACTCCAGATGTGGATAGAAGTAGATATCCAAGCTTTTCAAAAAGATATGCAAAGTTTTATTTTATTATAGCCTTTCAGTTTGGTTGGTAGAATTCGATAATTGTTATTGATTATTTGTCGAACCTTTGATCTTGTTAATTAGGATAATGGCTCTGACCTCTTGGTCTCCTTTAATTGGGGGTTACTGGGTGGCGGGGTTGTTACATTTAGTATCACATCATAGTTTCCTAATTTAATCTTTAATAATTATTAAATTTTACAAACTCTATAAAACCCAAGGGAGTTATTAGAGGATTTTCTAAAAGACAGAGGTGTCTAGAATAGGATCACGTCTGGGGGCTGGCAAGATTTTCCTCCGCACTGCTAGTCGGAATACGAGGACTCCCGGATTAGTGTGACTGCATGGCCAATGTCTCAAGATTTGACTCAAAATAAGATACCTTTAGGACTCTCTCATCTTGTTCATCCCTACTCAACTCAAATGCTATTAAGGATGTTAAGGATTAGGGTTTTCTCTCTTTTCACCACCCTCTTGAGGTATGTGTAAGGTTGATAAGGTTTAAGGAATCCTCCACCAAAGTAATGAAAAGCATGTAAATAAGATGCCATGGACATAAGTTTAATAGTTTAATCATAAACTATAGAATAGATACAAGCTTAGGTCATATGACATATGTTGTCATGCCCTTAGGAGAGACCTGAGGCTAGACCTCCTTGTCAGGAGGATGAGTGGAGAAAGTTAGTCTTGGAGGTAGAGACCTCCATTATAAGTAGAGACCTAACACAATCCTCTGAGGATGATGCTAACCCTAACCCTAAGTGGTAGAGATGGCATGATGACATGATGTCATGATAGACCAAGTGGGTGAACATGCTTTTGGATGCCTGTATGAGCCATGAGAGGTTGGATGATCTAGTACCTTTGGCAACCCAACCCTGGGAAGGGTCATGTATGTTTGAGTGAAGGATAGCTCCTTCATTGATGAGGTTAGAGAAGAACCAATGGAAGCCCCATGATCTTATATGAGCATGGCACAGTATGCACCTAGAGTACATCAGTAGTATGAGAAGTAGCTTAAAATTGAGTCTACAAGGACATGATGGATGGCTTATGAGAAAAGCATAAAGGGCTATGGATAATCTTGAGAAAACATAAGTCTTGAACATAGGATTCACCCACATAGAGGTATGCTTGTGAGCTTGATCCTTCATGGAGGGAGGACCTCTAGTAGTAAGGTTGGATGTGGAGTTAGCTCTAGAGAGAGTGAGATGGACTCAAGCAAGAAGGTTGGAAGCCTAGACTTCATGATATGAGGAACAATGGGGAGTTGAGGATGATGCGACCTAAGTGGATGACAGTGGTTGTCTCATACTTGATCCCTGGAGGCTGATGATATCTTGGTTGCCATTAGAGGAACCAAACCCTAGAGACAGGATGATTCTTCTGGTACCTATGTGCCTATGGTATAGGTGCTTACCTACTGAGATGAGACAAAGAGTGTCTTAGACCCTGAGGAGGTTTAAGTAACCAATTGTGAGGCTTTACACCTAGTTGGTTGTCCTTGAGGAGGGCTCAACTCCGAGGTGTTGCTTGAATAAAAGGATCATGGGAAGCGCATTACATACCTTGGACATTCTTGGTTCGTGGTTAAAGGTTGAGCATGCAGTTGGACATCTAAAAAGTGAACCTAGGGTTCCTAGGCCTAAGAGGGGAAGTGGTGTACCTGACGCTCATGATGAGATTTGAGTTTCTATAGATTTGAGCATGGCACTCCTCATGTTCAGAGGAAAGGGAAACCCCTTAAGTCAAAGGTATGTTTGATGAACCCCTCACAGCTAAGTTGGTGACATGGGCAGGTATGATCTTGGTCCAATGTTGAGGAATGAGAACAAGTATGACCTAACATGGTTTAATAAATGGTATACCCATTAGATACATGCTTTAGTATCTTAATAGGACTAAGTATGCTCATGTGGACGTAAACCCTAGACATAGGGACGTTTGTGACCCTTACAATCAAGGTGTAGTTTCATCCCATCCTAGGAGAGGGACCCTTTAGTAGTGTGTATACCAGTTTGGTTGGTTTTAAGGTAACCTAAAGAGGTATCATAATATCTTGGGAAGCTAAGTGAAAAGTACATGGTATGAGAATGAACCTGTAGACCCATAGATAACCATCTCTAGGTGCATGTGGATGTGTTACCATGGAGGTAATCAGTATTGCGCCTGACCAAGGAAGGCATGTCACCATGACCCTTATAAACGGATGAAAGTCAGCCCATGAATGTAGAGAGAGATGATGAAGGCTTGGGTAAGGTTCTAAGTTGGACATGTACTATGTTATAATACTAATGTCTATCCTAAGGTCAGGTAGGGATAAGCCCGATGTAAGTAGGTGTTGCCTAATTCCCTAGTTGCACAAAACCATAGGGTCGTGAGGAAACAACTATCATTGTCTGAGGGCCATGGGTTATGAGATTGATCACCTTCATGAACTCATGGGACCCAAAGGGTAGATGAGTAGGACACTCTCTAATGCATAAGGGAAGAGGGATGACCCCAAAAGTTGCGGCACCCTATAGACCTAGAGGAGATGACCAAGGATTGTGTGGTGACCCAAGTAGGTTCGAGACTAGTTCTACATGGAAGTAACTTTGATATCAAGATGATCGTGATGTGGAGACATATGTTGCATGTTTCAACTTAGATTTGAGGTTGTAATGGCAATGTGGGATGTACCATCTCTACAATTGGAATAGGAAGAACTTTGTGTTTGGACGGCTGCCAAATGCTTATTTCCTCTTGTTATGTGAGTGAGAGATAGGACAGTACGCATACCATACACCAAGGATAAACATGATGTGATTTGGAATGTTTCTATGAGGTATGAGGATAGAAATGATAACATACCCTTATGGAGTGAACGATACATGTATGGTTTACCAACACTAAGAGAAATAAGGTAGTCAACTTATGATGATGTTTTTATCATGATCTATGAGTTATACAAGGTTGAGTTTGAAAACCAAGAGAATGAGCTCAGAGTTTTCTTGATGAAGGTAGACTTAGAGTTTGAGATGAGATGATAAGTGGAATAGATGGAGGTGTATGTACTCAACATTACCTGACACATAAGGATGTGAAGTGGTTGAGATGCAGTTGCCTAGTTTAGCTAGAGGCTAGAAGAGGTTGTTAGGCTAACCCTAAGTTTGAAAAAGGAGATATGTTTGGGCTAACACTCAGATTTAACAAAGTATGATGATCAAGTTAGTAGTTGTTTGGTTAACCATCCTAGGCCTTGATGAAATAAAAGGATGGTTGTAGAACCTCAGATGCACTTCTATGGGAAAGAAGGTGATGAAAACCCTACTAGAGTGTTGTAGTGTTTCTGCGGAATCAACCTTAAGGAATTGTGACATACATGAGACCATGATTTTAAGTTCATCATACACCGTGGTACTACGAAGATAGTAAGTGACAGTAGTACTTCAGATGCTTAAGATGAAGTTGCATGTTGCTTGTCGCCATGCATGTCATAAGGTGAAGGACGAACACCAGTAACCCAATGAGTTGATATAGAGGATAAAGAGTCCCCGTGAGGGAATGGATGTTGTGGTAAGTCTCCCCTAGACCAAGGAAGGTCAAATGCAATATGGGCTATGGTAGATTGCCTTACCTAGATGGCATGAGAAAGAAAGTATACTGTCAAGGGACGGATCCGATTGAACTACATATGAAAG
Organism: Alisma plantago-aquatica; assembly: GCA_963693085.1. Classification (NCBI taxonomy): domain Eukaryota; kingdom Viridiplantae; phylum Streptophyta; class Magnoliopsida; order Alismatales; family Alismataceae; genus Alisma; species Alisma plantago-aquatica. Next base: position 844,960,355 of record OY856410.1, read on the forward strand.
AGAGATAGTTCAACTACACCATGATGCAAGTTCAAAGGTTCTTGAGTATAATCTAAAGATTCACTTCCATGAGGTGGAAGTAGAAACATGAAGAACTCAATGTTCGTACAATATATCACCCCTAACTAATGGTTAGTATGATCCAGACTAGAGGGTCTGATAAGAGCATGCGTTCTTATTCAAGGTGATACATGGAGACAATTCTTGTCCTCAGTAAGATGTGATGATAACACCATAGCCAGTATCGGGATGTAAAGAGGCACTGTAAGGGAGAAATAAGCCTAATTGAGTAATATCTTGCACCTAAAGAAAAGTCACGTTTTCTTTTAGATAATGAGCCCAATTTTAGTAGAGAAGTAGATTGAGACATTAATATGATTCCCACAAAATTTGGAATAAAACAGAGACATGGTTTAGGGATTATGATTTTTCTAAGTTATCCTAAATAATGACGAATTATCTTGGAATAGAAATTCAGTTTCCTTTTTGGTTGAACACAAGAAATGACGACCGTTGGATAGCGATCGGAGGATCTAGAGATCGACTTCCAGTTCGTGTTAGAAAAGGAAAATCAGCTGGACATACAATATGTTACAAACCCAACTTTTGGGTTCATTTGGTGAGAAATGCAATTTTTCATATTAAAGATATTTGAACAAATAATGATATAATTTGTTTTCAATAAATGAATTTCATTTACAATAGCCTTGATGATTGTTTAGTGGGCTTTATTGGCTATTGGGCTCAATAATAAGGAAAGTCAATTAGTAAATGAATAAATGAATATTTGAGAAAAGCAAAATGTGGAAACCTCTGGAAGGCAAAAGAATGTAATCCAAGGATGGATTTCATGCCTATTGGGTTCCTTGGGTCACAAGGAGTCCAAAGTTGCAAGGAAAGTAAAGATCAATTAAATATACCTTTTTTTTAAGGAAGGAAAATTGTAAAATAAGTCTATGGAAGGGAATATATAGGCAAGTTAATGAGAATAGGAATGTTTTCCATCAGTAAAACATGATCCACAATTATCTTACGTATGAGAGAAAGGGAAACGTTGACCTCCCTCTCCCTTCCTTTCATGCTACATGGGAAACCTTTAAGGTTTTAAGTAATGCGCCTATATAAGGAGATAATAAGTATCCCTCTTGCCACCAGGAACACCCTACCCCTAGCCGTCCATCCTGGATGTGGTTTTTCCACCGTTCCTCATTGTGCTACGCCCTTCCTCATCCAAGACATCCTAGGGTTCCCTTTGAGGTAAGATGCATGTCAACCCAAGGAGCTAAAGGAAACAATGGATGATCTGCTTCAAGTTGCTATGTTGTGACCTTTCCATGGGAAGAAAACACAACCTCCCACATGACCCAAACCAGAGACGCTCAAACTAGAACCATACCAGCAGTGCCATGGACTCCACCCCTTTGTCCTTGTGACTGCAACCCTCAAGGGCGGAACCCTGACTGTTGAGAAGCAGTAGCGTCGAAGGTCGTACGTGTGGCGTGAAGGAGATCGAGGTAGCGGCAAGCATCGTTGTAGGTCCAAGTGTGGCCTCGGGCTTGGCATGCACAATCCGGAGTAAGAGGACAAGGGAGCATAGAGGTGCCTATGGCAGCGATACTCTGGCTGCCGTGCCGTACAAACTCGGGCAGGCATCGCACCCTGCGTGAGGGAAAGAGGGTGGGCGGAACTGGTAGGCTGACTGACGCACAGGGAACGTCGGTGCGAGAGAGAAAGAGAGACCTAGGCTATGGGGTCTCATGGACGGTGACGGCCATAGGAGCTGGGGCTGCAGTTGTGTAGGCAGAGGAACTGACAGATTTGAGGAGTTAGCAGTTTGCGATGAGGAGCTGGCTGGCGATACAAGTCACAGTTGGGACGGGGGCGACGTAACCTGTGCGTCCGAGTTCCCGATCACGAGGAAGAAGGGACAAAGTCAAACGACTCTTATGCCCCTTCCTTCTAGTTCACGATGCAAGGGTACACTTGTCTTCTACTTTTTTTTAAGCGGCTACTGACTTAGGTAATTATAATGATGTCGCTTCCTAAAATTGGCCGATTATTGCATATTTTGGAATAATGATAGTAAATCATTGGTAACTCAGATTGCAACACATAATATATGAAACTTTCTCAAAAAAATGAGAGGAACACAAAGAAATTATATTTGAATCCTAATTATGTTTTCTATTCAAAAAGTATGTAAAGATGCTATCTTTATTGATTTAATCAATGAAAAACCCTAATTTGAGATGATTAAAGTATTTAGTAGGGTTTAATGGATGATTAATGTAGATATTAACCTGTGGTTAATAAAAGGGCATATTAGATCTAAAATAATGATTTTCATGCATAATTTGATTAGTTTAGAGTTCCATATGCTTTAATGAACCTTGGACTCTAACTTTGGTAATTATGACCTTTAGTGATTTTAATTGGTCAGATTCATGTACAAAGCTGAGATATGATGGTTCTAATCTATTTTGAGTACAAAAGTCCTTAATTCTGGATAAATACCCTATATGTAGTAATTAGGGTTTTCTCATGAATAAAAGGTGGAAATGATGGTAAAACGAGTTCATATGTTAATTAGACCCTAATGAACTTTAAATTGATGATAGGAACATATAATGATCTTGTCATGGATTAAAAGGATAAAAATAATAGCTTTAATGTAAAAGAAGCTTAATGAAATTAATTGATGATTAATGTGCCTTTAATATGGAAATAGGGTTATATGTTGTTACGATAACCTTAATGTTGTAGAATAGATGAGATGATTAGGGTTTATGAGTAATGATATAAAACTAGGGTTTAGAATAATGAAAGATGAAGTGAAACCCTAATTTCCAAGGAAACCCTAAAATTGGAATAGAAATCCTAAGGAATATGAGGATATTGGATAAATATTAATAAAAGGAAATTGGTATATTTATTTCAGGATTCTGTGCATGATTGGTTGCTTGATTGGGATTTCTATGTTCTGGTTAATTCTGTCTCAAATCTACAATCAAAGGTATGTGGTTACACTTATGATTATCCCGACTAGTTTTCCGAGGATTTTATCGATGTTTCCCTCATGGCTTGAAATAACTGATGGATGCTTTTATTTCATGCAACTATAGAGTGACTATGACTATCACTATGAATATACATGTATAACTGGCTAGATCTGGGTCCACCTCTGTGACTTGTAAAGGCTAAAAAGGGGTAACCTAAAGTAAGGTCTAGATTATCGTGGGTTAGAAATTGGGCTACCAAGTGTAGTGCCATGAGACCCATTAGCCGGCCATGAGTTAAGGAGTGGGCTACTTACGAGTAGTGCCATGTGACTCAACCCTAGAAACTAGTTCACCTATAGGTGGGACCATGAGGGGTTTAATGGAGATCTACCATAAGGAAGGTAGTATCCAGGTCCACTACAGGAATAGCACAGAGGATAGGGTACTCATTAGGCATGACAGAAAAACTCGACCCTACCCTACCCGACCCGACCCTACTCAACCCAACCCGTAAAATTTGGATTTTATTTGGGTTTGCGGGTTTTGCGGGTTGACACTTGTGAGTACTGTGTTGGATGCAGGTGCTATAGGCGAAAACACGCGGGCGGCCGCACCCACACTCACTCACGAGTATAGGTTAAAAGCCGATGTGCAGTCCTCATGACACCCCCACTCCTCGCCACTGACTTGCCATGGGGGAACTCAAACTATAGTGTCACGTTACGTACCCATGCGGCGACATGCCATGCCTCCCGGCGTACTCATCCTGGAATGCGTCGTTGGCCTCGATGGCTTACACATCGAACTCGTGCCCTTGCTCAGGGTACTGATGTCGGAATGAGATCCTGATGTTGGACCTGTACCCCCGCCCGCCGATGTCGACATAGATGTACTGCCCCTTGAACCTAATGTCTATGAGGGAGCTACCAGAGATTCTCTCAGATGTTCCACTTCAGGTCAATCCAAGGTCTCAATGGGCTCCTCTATGATCAGCAGTTCAAGACTTCACTAGGAGGTAAGAAGGGAAGAGCGCAAATAGAGAATCAAGGCAGTAAGAAGGCAATACTTGCTGCGCTAAAAGCGCCTCATTCTACTCCAGTTGCCGCCATTGCTGGTATGAGGTCATTCCTCCGTGTTCTTTCCTGCTAGTAAGGTAACTCGCCTCCGTGGCCTACGTCCAATTCTCTTATCCAACGGATCTATTCTCGTAGGCCACAATAGAAGTTAACGACAAATTTTTGTTGCTGATGGAGTGTGGGAAGCGTTGCTGCGTGTGGGTGTGCAGAGTATGTCAGTGCCATGAGACAACAGTTGTCTCACTGTGATTAGAAGACCACGTCTCAAATGCCCACCAGAAAAGAAAAAAAATTCCAGATATCAACTCGTTGATGTTGCATTATGACTGGATATACGATCATGGCAATCTCCTTCTTCCCCGACCCTACCTCGTAGTTCCTCCTTTCAGATCATTTGTTGAACATCATTCATACTTGACATGGAGTTTCGTAAGCATGCTATGGTCAGCCTCTTTTCTTCAATTTCTATATATACTTGTGTATCTATACAATAATAAGAATCAACTATATCCAACCTGCTAGCGTCATGTAAGTCATTCCCTTCTATTAACATTCCGTGTGGTATAGCAGGATACCTAACTGTTGGAAAAAAATCTACGGGTATTTGCGGGTTTATTAATGTCCTGACAGATTTTTTTGGGTCGGGTTCTTGCGGATTTTTTGAGTTAGTATTTTTTTGGGTTCGAATTAGATTGGGTTTAGCTAACGATGAGTCGGGTCAGGTTTGGGTCGGGTTCTCAAAAACTTGACCCATTGCCGTGCCTAGTACTCATAGATCGCGGAGTTATATTTAAAATGTAATCTTGTTTGTTAAATGATTAATTGAATGATTATGTTGTTATCATAGTTGCACGTTTATTATTTCCCCCACATACCAGCTTCGGCTGACCGACATTTTGTTTTTCAAAGTTTTAGGTACAAGCCAAAAGGACAAACAGTAGATCGTCATATTGTGAAATACATGAAGTGAAATACAAGGAGGATTAGTTAGAATAGAATCCATAAATGGATAGAAGTTTAGAGATCCAAGTTTTCAAAAAGGTATGCAAAAGTTTATTTTCTTATAGTTTCCCGTTTAGTCTATTATAATTTGATAATTATTCTTGGTTAATTGCCGAACCTTGGATCTGGATGTTATGGGTGCGACTTCGACCACTCGGTCTCCCTTAATTGGGGGTTATCGGGAGGTGGGGTCATAACATTTGGTATCAGAGCATAGGTTCCTCAGTTAACCATTAATAATTATTAAATTTTACAAACTCCATAGAACCCAAGGGAGTTATTAGAGGATTATCTGAAAGATAGAGGTTTCTAGAAAAGGATCACGACCGGGGACTGGCAATATTTTCCTCCGTACCACTAGTCGGAATACAAGGACTCTCGGATCTGTGTGACTACCTGGCCAAAGTCTTAGGGTATGAATCGAAATAAGATACGTTTAGGACTTTCTCATCTTATTCATCCCTTCTCATCACAAATTCTGTTAGGGTTTTCTCTCTTCTCCTCACCCTCTTGGGGTATGAGTAAGGTTGATAAGGTTTAAGGGATCCTCCACCAAATTAAATGAAAAGCATGTAAATAAGATTTCATGCACATAAGCTTAATTGATTAAGCGCAAACTAAAGAATAGATATTTGCTTAGGTTGTATGACATAAGTTGTCATGCCCTCAGAAGAGACATGAGGATATACCTCTTTGTCAGGAGGATAAGTAAAGAGAGTTACTCTTGGAGGCAGAAATCTCGGTTTTAGGTAGTGACCTAGCACATCCTCTTAGGATGATGTTAACCTTAACCCTAAGTGAAGGTTAGAGAGAGAGATGGCGTGATGAGTTAGACCAAGTTTTTTCCTGGACATACCTTGGATGACATAGTACCTCTGACGACCCATCCCTGCAAAGGGTCGTGCATGTTTAAGTGAAGGATAGCTCCTTCATTGATGAGGTTAGAGAAGAACCTATGGAAACCCCATGAGCCTATATGGGAATAATAGGCACCCAGAGTGTATCAGTAGTGCGATCAATAGGTTGAAACCCTGGCTGGGAGAGTTTGATGGATAGCTTGTGAGAGCTATGGATAACCTTGAGTGAACATAAGTTGAACATCGACTTCATCCAGGTAGGAGCATGATGTTGAGGTTGATCCTTCATGAGGAGAGGACCTCTAATGGTGAGTTTGGTTGTAGGGTTAGCCCTAGAGAAAGAGTAGAAAACCCAGTAAGAAGGTTGGAATCCTAGACTCTGAGATAGGAGGAGAAGTCGGGAGTTGAGGATAATGTGACCTAAGTAGATGATAGTGGTCGCCACATGCTTGATCCCTAGAGGTTGATGATGTCTTGGTCGCCATAGGAGGAACCAAACCCTATAGAGAGGATGAGGCTTATGGCACCTATGTGCCTATGGTATAAGTATTCACCTTCTGATAAAGGAAGAAGAAGTTCTGTATACCTTGGAGAGGTTTGGTAATATGTTATGAGACCTTGTACCTTGTTGATTGTCCTTGAGGAGGACTCAACTTTAAAGTGTTGATCAAGGAAAAAGGATGACAGGAAATGTATGGCATACCCGTTACATGTTTGGTTTGTGGTTAAGAGGTTGAGCAGACAGCTGGACATCAAGAACAAGAACCTCTGGTTCCTAGGCCTAAGAGGGGAAGTGGTATACCTACTTCTCATGATGAGAATTAAGTTGCTATTGTTTCGAGCATGGTACTCCTCATGTGTAGAGGTAAAGAAAACCCCTTAAGTTAAGTGTAGGTTTGATGAACCCCTCACAACTAAGTTGGTCTAATGTTGAGGAAAGAGAACAAGTATGACCTAGCATGGTTTAGTAGATGCTCTACTTATGCCTTAATAGTTGTTAGGTTAAGCATGCCCGTGTGTATGTAAACCCTAAGGATGGTTGTGACCTTGGTTATCGAGGTGTAGTTTCCTCCCATCATGGGAGAGGGACCCTTTTGTAGGGTGTATACCGGTCTTGTTGGTTTAAGGTAGCCTAAAGAGGTCTCATAGGATCTTGAGAAGCTAAGTGAAAGGTACATGGTATGAGAATGAACCTATAGACCCATAGATGACCATCTCTAAGTGCATGTGGATGTGTTACCATGACAGTAATCAGTATGGGGGCCTAGCCAAGGCAGGTAGGTCTCCATGACCCCTATGAAAGGATGAAAGTAGGTCTGGCAATGGGTCGGGTTTTTTAGACCCGAACCGAGACCCGACCCGACCCAAATGTCATAAGGTCTGGACCCGACCCGACCCATAATTTTTTTTGGAACCAGGACCCGAAATTTTCCAGACTCGCTTTTGCCCAAACCAAAAAATTAGACCCGACCCAACCCATAATACCCATTTTGGCACATACCAAAAAAGTAGACATTTAGCAACTATTATTTTACTGCAGCAGTTGTTCAACGTAAACAGACATCATTTTCAAAACTAATAATAAATCCATTTTTAGATTCTCCATTAATAAATAATAACATCCATTTCAAATCGTAACAAGCAACACATCCTTCATCATTGAAAAACAAAATATTGTTGTGAAAAAGTCTAATACATATTCTAATTCATACACGTTTCCAGAATTTCTGAGGCAACTATTAAAATACTCAATTTGCTTGAGTTTTACAACACAGACAACTAGAAAAGCCTATTAGCTAAAGATCTCCAGCATGAACATCTTCACACACTTGTAAATCCGCGTCGGCCTTCCCAATGTGAACACGAGATGGGGCTTCAGGGAGTTGTTATCTGATTCACAATGAGTTGAAGTTGGATTCTTTGGAGATCGACGAAGCCCATCAAGGAATACCATTACCCTGGGACCTGCAAATCCCTAGAACTCGCATTCGCCTTCCTCGCCGCATCCTACCTGGGAGCCATGTCCACAACAGCCAACCCGTTCTACACACCACTGGAGGTACACAAGCAGGCCAGGGGAACTGGGGCAAAAGTAGTCATCACCCTGGCATGCTACGCGGATAAAGTCTGCGTTCTGGTAGAGGAAGACGATGTCCGTGTCGTCTGCATAGATGAAGACTCCGACCAGGTACCAGTATTCAAGTCAAACCAGGAGGATGCTAATTATTCCACCACCGTCCCTACAATCTGGTTCACCAAGCTCCTCTCCTCCGATGAATCTACAGTCTCCTTCTCCTCCATCCACATCAACCCCGACGACTCGTGGCACTCCCATTCTCCTCTGGGACAACGGGCCTCCCGAAAGGTGTGATGCTCACCCACCGCGGCCTCGTCACCAGCGTCGCACAACAAGTCAATGGAGAGAATCCAAACCTCTACTTCCACCCACATGACGTCGTCCTCTACGTCCTGCCACTGTTCCACATCTACTCCCTCAATTCCGTCCTGCTCTGCGGCCTCCGTGCCGGGTCGGCGGTCCTCATCATGCCCAAATTTGACATCACACATTTCCTAGAACTGATCCAGAAATACAAAGTCACCATCGCCCCGTTGGTGCCTCTGATCGTGTTGAGCTTGACTAAGAGCCCATCATGTCTGGGGCGGCACCCATGGGGAAGGAGATGTCGACGCATACAATCTCTTCCATGTCTCTTTGGAGTCGCAGTCTCACGATCTCCAATTCTTTCTCAGATTGCGGCGGCTAGGTTTAAATTGAGCAGGAGTGAGTGAATAATAGGGAACCTAGGGTTAGAGTGACCGGGTAGGTGAGGGATATAGTGTGTCGGGTCTTCTCTAGTCGGGAGACTCGCGACTCGCAGCAGTCCAAAGCTCGGGTCTTCACGGGTCGTCTGATTTTCCTGGGCAGAACTGTGCCCGGTCCAGAGTTAAAAGACCTGATTTGGGTCTGCTCGATTTATACCCAGACCCTATTTCCTACGCAAAAGACCCTATTTTCGGGTCGGGTTGGGTCCGATCGGGTCGGATCGGGTCGGGCAGCAGTCTTTCTTCTAGGCCTGGATGAAAGTCAGCCCTTGAATGCAGAGAGAGAGAGAGAGATGATGCAGGCTTGGGTAAGGTTCTACATTGAACATGTACTATAAGAGAATCCTAAGTCTATCCTAGGGTCTGGTAGGGATAAGATCGATGAAAGTAGGAGCGGCCTAATTCCCTAGTTGCACATGACCATAGGGTCGGGTGGTAACATCTATCATTGTCTGAGGGCCATGGGTGAGGAGATTGATCACCTTCATGAACTCATGGGACACAAAGGGGAAGATGAGTAGGGAACTCTCTTGATGCATAAGGGAAGAGGGATGACCATAAAAGTGCCGACACCCTATAGACCTAGAGGAAATGACCAAGGATTGTGTGGACCCAAGTAGTTTCGAAACTAGTTTTCCATGGAAGTAATTTTTCATGTCATGATGTTTGTGATGTGGAGACATATGTGGCACGTTGCAACTTAGATTTAAAGGTGTATTGGCAAGGTGGGATGTACCATCTCTACTCTTAGAACATGAAGAACTTTGTGTTTGGATGGCCGCCAAATGCTTATTTCCTCCTTTTATCGGAGTGAGAGATAGGAAAGTACACATGCCTTACACCAAGGATAAAGATGATGTGGGTTGGAATGCTGCCACGAGATATGGGGATAGAGAAAATAGCATACCCTGGTAAATTAAATGATCCATGGTTGGTTTGCAAACATTAAGAGGAATGAGGTAGTCACCTTATAAGGATGTTTTAGCATGAGCTATGAGTTATACAAGGTTGAGTTCAAAAACTAAAGGAATGAGCTCAGAGTTTTCTTGATGAAGATAGACTTAGAATTCGAGTTTGAGATGATCAGTGAAATACATGGACGTGTATGATTTCAATGTTACCTAATACATAAGAAGGTGAAGTGGTAATGCATGCTCTGGTTGAGATATATCTGCCTAGTTTGGCTAGAAGAGGTTGTTAGAGTAACCCTAAGTTTGGAAAAGAAGATATGTTTGGTTAACACTAATGTAACGAGATCAATTAATGGTTGTCTGGTTAGCCAGTTTAGTCCTTGATGCAATGAAAGATTGGTGGTAGAACCCCAAATGCACTTCTTTGGAAAGGAAGGTGATGAAACCCCCGACTAGAGTGGTTTAGGGTTTTTGAGGAATAGATCTTGAGGAATAATGACATATAGGAAATCATGATTGAAGATCGCCATACACCATGGTACTACCAAGATAATAAGTGACAGTAGTACTTTAGATGCCTAAGAGAAAGTTGCATGTGGTATATGGCCATACAAGCCGAGGGAGAAGGGCGAGCACCAGTTACCTAGTGCGTTGAGATAAAGGATAAAGAGTCCCCAAAAGAGAAAGGGAGTTCATCACTATGGAGGTTGTAAGTCTCTCCTGGACCTAGGAAGGTCGAGATGCAATATGGGGTATGGTAAATTGTCTTACCCAGATGACATGAGGAAGAAAGAGTTCTGTCCAGGGATAGATTTGGTTGAACTACCCATGAGAGAGATGATTGAAATACACCATGTTGCAAGTTCAAAGGTTCTTAAGTTTGACCTAAAGGTTCCCTTCCAAAAGGTGGAAGTAGGTACATGAAGAACTCGATGTTAGTATAATTTATCACCCCTAACTAATGGTTAGTATGATTCAGACTAAAGGGGTTGATGAGAGCATATGTGCTCGTTCAGGGTGATAGCTAGAGATAGTTCTTGTCCTATGAAATATGTAATGATGACCACCATAGCCAGTATCGGGATTGAAAGAAGCTCTGTAAGGAAGGTTGTGTCGGTCACCACTTCAGTAAGGTGATGTGGGTGAAAGGACCATGTGATGGTTAGAAAAGGACCATAGTGCGTGTAGATGAAGTCGCTTTGATCATGCAATGGCTGAAAGGAGCCAAGAGACGATGAAAGTCATGAGGAGATGCAAAGTAGACTGACATGCAGTTCACCGTGGGAGAATATGTGACATGAAAATCCGACCCCTGTGAGCTATACCTAAGAAAGCTGAGTTCTCGATACATGGGTCCATTTGACATGGTTTGGTGGAGAAGGTTAAGTTTGATCTTACCCCACAGGATAAAGTAATGTGTGATGAGTTCAATGTGTCAAATTTAGAGCACTATGTGAGGTACCCCGACCATGTGCTAAGAAATGAACCTAGTGAGCCCAAGGGAGGATGAAAAGGCCTAAGTCACCTGTGCAACTTATAGATGCCAGGATAAAGAACTCAGAGAAAAAAATATGTGATGATAAAGGTTCTTTGGAAGAGCCATGAGTACGGTAAAGCCACATAGGGGCCAATGTTGGAGATGAACAAGTCTTATCCTGGATTGTTTGTTTGCTTGATAGAATTTTGAGGACAAAATTCCTATAAGAGGGGAAGGATGTTACAACCCCAACTTTTGGGTTCATTTGGTGAGAAATGCAATTTCTCATATTAAAGATATTTGAACAAATAATGATATAACTTGTTTTGAATAAATGAATTTCATTTACAATATCCTTGATGATTGTTTTGTGGGCTTTATTATCTATTGGGCCCAATAACAAGGAAATTCAATTAGTAAATGAATAAATTAATATTTGAGGGGAAAAATGTGGAAACCTCTAGAAGGCAAAAGAATGTAATCCAAGGATGGATTTCATACCTATTGGGTTCCTTGGGTCCGAAGGAGTCCAAAGTTGCAAGGAAAGTAAAGATCAATTAAATATATCTTTTTTTAAGGAAGGAAATTTGTAAAAGAAGTCTATGGAAGGGAATATATAGGCAAGTTAACGAGAATAGGAATGTTTTCCATCAGTAAAACACGATCCATAGTTATCTTACGTATGAGAGAAAGGGAAACGTTGACCTCCCTCTCCTTTCCTTTAATGATACATGGGAAACCTTTAGGGTTTTAAGTAATGTGCCTATATAAAGAGATCAGAAGTAGCCCTCTTGCCACCAGGAACACCCTACCCCTAGCCGTCCATCATGGATGTGGTTTTTCCACCATTCCCCATGCTACACCCTTCCTCATCTAAGACATCCTAGGGTTCTCTTTGAGGCAAGATGCATGTCAACCCAATGAGCTAAAGGAAATGATGGATGATCTACTTCAAGTTGCTCTGTTGTGACCTTTCCATGGGAAGCAAACACAACCTCCCAAATGACCTAAACCAGTGACGCTCAAACTAGAACCATACCAGTAGCGCCATGGAATACACTCCTTTCTCCTTGTGACTGCAACCCTCAAGGGCAGAACCATAACTGCTAAGAAGCAATAGCGTCGAAAGTCGTGCATGTGGCATGAAGGAGGAGACTGAGGCAACGAGAGGCATCATTATAGGTCCAAGCCTGGCTTCGGGCTTGGCATGCATAGGCCATACGAAGAGGACAAGGGAGCATAGAGGTGCCTATGGCGGTGGTACTCTGGCTTCCATGCTGCATGAACCCGGGCAGGCGCCGCACCCTGCGCGAGGGAAAGAGGGTGGGCGGAATCGGTAGACTGCCTGACGCACAGGGAACGTCAGTGCGATAGAGAAAGAGAGACCTAGGATATGGGGTATCGAGGATGGTGACAACCACAGGAGATGGGGCTGTGGTGGTGAAGGTGAAGGAACCGGCGGATCTGAGGAGTTAGCGACGTGCGATGAGGAGTTGGCTGGCGATACAAGTCACAGTTGGGACGGGGGCGACACAACCTGTGTGTTCGAGTTCTCGATCACAAGGAAGAAGGGACATAGTGAAAAGACTCTTATGCCCCTGCCTGCTAGTTCAAGACGCAAGGGTACACTTGTCTTCTACTTTTTTTTTAAGTGGCTGCTGACTTAGGTAATTATAATGATGTGGCTTCCTACAATTGGTCGATTAATGCATATTTTGGAATAATGATAGTAAATCATTGGTAACTCAGATTGCAACACATAATATATGGAACTTGCTCAGAAAAATGAGAGGAACACAAAGAAATTATATTTGAAGCCTAATTATGCTTTCTATTCAAAATGTATGTAAACATGCTATCTTTAATGATTTAATCAATGAAAGACCCTAATTTGAGATGATTAAAGTATTTAGTAGGGTTTAATGGATGATTAATGTAGATATTAACCTGTGGTTAATAAAAGGGCATATTAGATCTAAAATGATGATTTTCATGCACAATCTGATTAGTTTAGAGTTCCATATGCTTTAATGAACCTTGGACTCTAACTTTGGTAACTATGACCTTTACTGATTTTAATTGGTCAGATTTATGTACAAAGCTGAGATATGATGGTTCTAATCTATTTTGAGTACAAAAGTCCTTAATTTTGGACAAATACCCTATATGTAGTAATTAGGGTTTTCTCATGAATAAAAGGTGGAAATGATGGTAAAACGAGTTCATATGTTAATTAGACCCTAATGAACTTTAAATTGATGATAGGAACATATAATGACCTTGTCATGGATTAAAAGGATAAAAATAATAGCATTAATGTAAAAGAAGCTTAATGAAAATAATTGATGATTAATGTGCCTTTAATATGGAAATAGGGTTAGATGTTGTTACGATAACCTTAATGTTGTCGAATAGATGAGATGATTAGGGTTTATGAGTAATGGTATAAAACTAGGGTTTAGAATAATAAAAGATGAAGTGAAACCCTAATTTCCAAGGAAACCCTAAAATTGGAATAGAAATCCTAAGGAATATGAGGATATTAGATAAATATTAATAAAAGGAAATTGGTATATTTAATTTAGGATTTTGTGCATGATTGGTTACTTGATTGGGATTTCTATGTTCTGGTTAATTTTGTCTCAAATTTGCAATCAAAGGTATGTGGTTACACTTATGATTATCCTGACTATTTTTCCGAGGATTTTATCGACGTTTCCCTCATGGCTTGAAATAACTGTTGGATGCTTTTCTTTCATGCAACTATAGAGTGACTATGACTATCACTATGAATAGATCCGGGTCCACCTATGTGACTTGTAAAGGATAAAAAGGGGTAACCTAGAGTAAGTTCTAGGTTATCGTGGGTTAGAAATTGGGCTACCAAGTGTAGTGCCATGAGACCCATTAGCCTGCCATGAGTTAAGGAGTGGGCTACTTACGAGTAGTGCCATGTGACTCAACCCTAGAAACTGGTTCACCTATAGGTGGGACCATGAGGGGTTTAATGGAGATCTACTATAAGGAAGGTAGTATCTAGGTCCACTGCAGGAATAACACAGAGGATAGGGTACTCATGGATCGCGAAGTTATATTTAAAACGTAATCTTGGTTGTTAAATGATTAATTGAATGATTATGTTGTTATCATAGTTGCACGTTTATTGTTTCCCCCACATACTAGCTTCGGCTGACTGATGTTTTGTTTGTCGACATTTTAGGTACAAGCCAAAAGGTCAAATAGTAGATCATCCTATAGTGAAATACATGAAGTGAAATACAAGGAGGATTAGTAAGAATAGAATCCACAAGTGCATAGAAGTTTATAGATCCAAGTTTTCAAAAAGGTATGCAAAAGTTTATTTTCGTATAGTTTCCCATTTAGTCTGTTAAAATTTGATAATTATTCTTGGTTAATTGTCGAACCTTTGATCCAGAAGTTATGGGTGCGGCTTCGACCTCTCGGTCTCCCTTAATTGGGAGTTATCAGGAGGTGGGGTCGTAACACAATCTCATCACACCTTTTTGTCTCTCCTCAGGCCATGAATTGGTAATATAAGATGCCCATTAGAATCAGGAGACAGAGTCAGACCGAACCATCCCTGGTTTCCCCTAGTTTCCATGTGTGGGTCAGTTTTCCCTATTTTGAGGATAGGGTCAGACTCCATGCTCATCTCCCCTATATATATAGGGCCGCACACCCTTTGTGAAATCCAGAACACCCCTTTATGTTTCGATGAAGAGCGTGAGTCAGCACGTGGGTTCAATTGCAAGAAAGATCTTGACCTTCACCTTCGACTGGAAGCCGCTTCTCTTAAGGAGAAGAGCTTCTCTGTCATGTCAACTCTATCCGAAACTAGCAAAGCCAAAGACACCTTCAATTTTGGTGGGGCTCGGTGGAGGTGTGGTAGTCTCCACTGGCGGCTGGGGGAGCAAGATGCTCAGAGTCAACTCTGAGGTTGACCGCGACAAGCACTGGATCACGAACAAGGGTGAATCATGAGCTTGAAGATGATAAGTAGCACAATTACCAAAGTACCGCCAAGTGTGTGGACTGACTACCACTTTATCACAGGGATACAAAGGTCTTTTCATGCCCTGACTGAGTTTCCAACGAAGAAGTGGCCAGATTGGCTGACGTGGCAGCCAGTGATTGGCCAAAAAGGCAATTCTTTTATGAATTTGTAATTAATTATTGGTAGCTCCGATGGAAACATGCAAAATATGAAATTTGATCAGGAGGACATGTAGAATCTTATAAAAATACTTTTAAATCCTGATTTTGTTCATATTTGCAAAAGTATGTGAAGTTAATGAAAACTGCTTTGAAATTATGTTAGAAACCCTAATTGAAATTAATGGTTAAGTTCATGATGCTTAATTGGTGAAATTAGGTAATAGTAACCTGTTGAAGCATTAATGATAAAGTTGAACCTAATCTAGATGAATTATTGCATTTTTTAGGGTTTTACACCAATTATGAATGACAAAGGTTTTGGAAACCTTAACTTAGAGTTCCATGTGCATAAATGAGCTTTAATGGTGCTTGAAACCCTAATCCTAGTAATTGTGACTCTTAATGGCTTAAGTTGTTCAAAATCATGAATACAACTGAGATATGATGGCTCTAAGCTATTTTGAGTTTAAAAGCTCCTAATTGTGAATAAATACCCTTAATATAGAAATTAGGGTTTTCTAATGGATAAAGGTGGAATTAATGATAAATAGAGTTCATAGGGGAATTAGACCATAATGAACTATGAATTGTTAATTTGGAAAGGAACCAAAGACGATAATTGGGCCTAGTGATCTTGTCATGAATTAAAAGGATAAAAATGGTAGTTTTAATGTAATAGGGGAATAATAGACTTAATGGACAGTTAAATGTGCCTCTAATTTGAAATTAGGGTTTAAAATAGTATAAATGAAGTGAAACCCATATTGTAATGGAAACCCTAAAAGTGGACTAGAAACCCTTGGAAGAAAGCTAGGTTTAATAGATCTTGATGGCATGATCAATAATAGGAAACTGTATGCATATTTGAGGATCTCTTTGTGTGCTTGCTTTCCTATTGGATTTCTTGCATTGATTGGGTTAACTCTGTCTCAAATCATCCTGACATGTATGTGGTTAATTATGGTTAATCACATTAGTTTTCAAAAGAGTTTCCTGGATGGTTCATCACTTTGAATGCAACCTAATAGTTTGGATGTTCATACTTGTAAATCATAAAGTTACTATGATTATCACAATAATAGTATAAATGTGTATTCTCACACCTACATGCCACCCTAATGGATGATGCAAAAGGTCAAGCCCAGGATGGAAGACCTATGGGCAGCATGAGTGGTGACCCCAGGCACCAAGCTCGGGATTAAGAAGGTGGTCTCTGATATTGCATGACTAAAGGGCACCATGAAGGGTGACCCCAGGCACCAAGCTCGGGATTGAGAAGGTGGCCTAAAGTCAATGGAAAAAGAGAAACCCTAGAGGGGGTATTCTAGGGTTAGGGAAAAAGCGGTGGAGAATGACACATTGAAAATGTAAATTGGTTTGTTAATTAACTTGATTGTGATATTTAGATTGTTAGCCATATTTGTGAAATTTTGGTTGTTCCCACATACCGACATATTTTGATATGCTGACCGACGTTTTGTTTGTCAGCGTTTTAGGTACAAGATTGAAAAGGACAAACCGTAAAGTAGCATATGTGGAATTAAATAGGAGTTATAGTCCAAAGGAGGATTAGTTAGGATAGACTCCAGATGTGGATAGAAGTAGATATCCAAGCTTTTGAAAAAGGTATGCAAAGTTTTATTTTATTACAACCTTTCAGTTTAGTTGTTAGAATTCAATATTTGTTATTGATTATTTGTCGAACCTTTGATTCTATTAATTAGGATAATGGCTCTGACCTCTTGGTCTCCTTTAATTGGGGGTTATCGGGAGGCGGGGTCGTTACATTTGGTATCACAGCATAGGTTCCTCATTTAATCTTTAATAATTATTAAATTTTACAAACTCTATAGAACCCAAGGGAGTTATTATAGGATTTTCTAAAAGATAGAGGTGTCTAGAATAGGATCACATCTGGGGGCTGGCAAGATTTTCCTCCGCACTGCTAGTCGGAATACGAGGACTCCCGGATTAGTGTGACTGCATTGCCAATGTCTCAAGATTTGACTCGAAATAAGATACCTTTAGGACTCTCTCATCTTGTTCATCCCTACTCAACTCAAATGCTATTAAGGATTTTAAGGATTAGGGTTTTCTCTCTTTTCATCACCCTCTTGAGGTATGGGTAAGGTTGATAAGGTTTAAGGAATCCTCCACCAAAGTAATGAAAAGCATGTAAATAAGATGTCATGGAAATAAGCTTAATAGTTTAATCATAAACTAAAGAATAAATACACGCTTAGGTCATATGACATATGTTGTCATGCCCTTAGGATAGACCTAAGGCTAGACCTCCTTGTTAGGAGCATGAGTGGAGAAAGTTAGTCTTGGAGGTAGAGACCTCTATTATAAGTAGAGACCTAGAACAATCCTCTGAGGATGATACTAACCCTAACCCTAAGTGGTAGAGATGGCATGATGACATGATGTCATGATAGACCAGGTGGGTGAACATGCTTTTGGATGCCTGTATGAGCCATGAGAGGTTGGATGATCTAATACCTTTGGCGACCCAACCCTAGGAAGGGTCATGCATGCACTAGTACAAAAATGGGTTATAACGTCATACCTGTAGCGTCGGTTTTTCCAAATAACCGACCTTATATGTCTAAAAAAAATGCGGGCACCACTTAAGACCTCTTGGGTCTATTTTCTTAAGAAAACCGACCTTGTAGTGTAACTCTATAGGGTCGGTTTTCCAAATAACCGACCTTATATGTCTATAAAAAATGCGGGCACCACTTAAGACCTCTTGGGTCTGTTTTCTTAAGAAAACCGACCTTGTAGTGTAACTCTATAGGGTCGGTTTTCCAAATAACCGACCTTATGTCTATAAAAAATGCGGGCACCACTTAAGACCTCTTGGGTCGCTTTTCTTAAATAAACCGACCTTGTAGTGTAACTCTATAGGGTCGGTTTTCCAAATAACTGACCTTATATGTCTATAAAAATGCGGGCACCACTTAAGACCTCTTGGGTCGCTTTTCTTAAAATAACCGACCTTGTAGTGTATCTCTATAGGGTCGGTTTTCATAAAATAAGCGACCTTATAGACAATTGGATTACAAAGCCAATTACCGTTTCCTGCGGCAAAAATTTGCTTGATTTTGGCTTCGCGCCTCAATCTATATGGTCGATTTTTCCAAATAACTGACCTTATATGTCTACAAAAAACGCAGGTAATTAGACATCTTGAATCCAGTTTGCCTTCACGCATGTATAAGCACCTCTAGCATCGATTTTTTCCAAATAACCGACCCTAGAAGTCCCTTCGGTCGACAATATTGTCGACTGAGATAAATCTTGGATCCAGTTAAGTTCACGCATGTATAAGCACTTATAGCGTCAGTTTTTTTCCAAATAACCGACCCTAGAAGTCCCTTCGGTCGAAAATATTGTCGACCGAGATAAATCTTGGATCCAGTTAAGTTGACGCATGTATAAGCACCTCTAGCGTCGGTTTTTTCCAAATAACCAACCCTAGAAGTCCCTTCGGTCGACAATATTGTCGACCGAGATAAATCTTGGATCTAGTTAAGTTCACGCATGTATAAGCACCTCTAGCGTCGGTGTTTTCCAAATAACTGACCCTAGAAGTCCCTTCGGTCGACAATATTGTCGACCGAGATAAATCTTGGATCTAGTTAAGTTCATGCATGTATTATCACCTCTAGCGTCGGGTTTTTCCAAATAACCGACCCTAGAAGTCCTTTCGGTCGACAATATTATCGACCGAGATAAATCTTGGATCCAGTTAAGTTCACGCATGTATAAGAACCTCTAGCGTCGGTTTTTTCCAAATAAACGACTCTAGAAGTCCCTTCGGTTGACAATATTGTCGACCGAGATAAATCTTGGATCCAGTTAAGTTCACGCATGTATAAGCACCTCTAGTGTCGGTTTTTTCCAAATAACCGACCCTAGAAGTCCCTTCGGTCGACAATATTGTCGACTGAGATAAATCTTGGATCCAATTAAGGTCACGCATGTATAAGAACCTCCAGTGTCGGTTTTTTCCAAATAACTGACCCTAGAAGTCTCTTCAGTCGACAATATTGTCGATCGAGATAAATCTTGGATCTAGTTAAGTTCACGCATGTATAAGAACCTCTAGCGTCGATGTTTTCCAAATAATCGACCCTAGAAGTCCCTCAATCGATGAATTTGCCGACCGATAATCTCTCGGTCGACAATTTCGTTGACTGAGAAGGAGCCAGATTTCACCTCTAGGGTCAGTTTTTTCTTATAACTGACCCTAAAGGGCTCCTCGGTCGACAATATTGTCGACCGACATGAATTTTGGATCCATTTTAGTAATTTTCAAAACTTTATGAAGCATTGGGATCTCAATCCCTTATCTCATTGTTGGGAATTCACATCCCTCAATACCACCATCATCACATTTGTTGGATCTGGGTATTCAAACCCTTAGTTCATCACTAAACATGGTTATCACTTATCAGGTAACTATTACCTTCAAGTCATCTGACCAAGGTATTCAGGATATTTGTTACACAAGCATCTCACATGGTTAGTATACTTGATAACAACCATATCAATTTCATATCAACATCATGCAATACAAAGATAACATAACTATTCCCTCATCAGGGTTAGAGTTTCCCATCTTTATCAATTAGGGTTTCACATCACGTCATCCCATATTAAGGTTACACATAACATTATCATATTATGGTTTTACTCAATATCACCCTATATTAGGGTTTCACATAACATTATCCCATATTAGGGTTTCACTTAACATTATCCCATATTAGGGTTTCACACGACATCACCCTATATTAGGGTTTCACATAACATCATCCCATATTAGTGTTTTATAAGCACCTTAGAGCTCCCTCAGTTGACGAATTTGTCAACCAATAACCTCTCGGTCGACAAATTCGTTGACCGCAAAGAGCCAGATTTTACATGTATAAGCACCTCTAGGGTCGGTTTTTTCCTTATAATCGACCCTAAAGTGCTCTTCGGTCGACAATATTATCAATCGACATGAATTTTGGATCCAATTTAGTTCACGCATGTATAACCACCTTTAGATCTCTCCTCAGTCGACGAATTTGTCGACTGTTAACCTCTCGATTGACAAATTCATCGATCGAGAAGAGCCATATTTCATGTGTATAAGCACCTCTAGGGTCGGTTTTTTCTTATAACCGACCCTAAAGGACTTCTCGGTCGACGAATTTGTCGACCGAAATGAATTTTGGATCCAGTTTAGTTCACGCATGTATAAGCACCTCTAGCATCGGTTTTTTACTTTTAACCGACCCTAGAGCTCCCCTCGGTCGACAAATTTGTCGACCAAAAATGTGTTTGAGTGTTTTTAAATAACCAAACACGGGCACCACTTATCTTTAGCGTCGGTTTGTTTCTTTTAACTGACGCTACAGGTCGAGTCTCTCCTTTAAAATGGTCGAACCTAGTCTTTCTCCCCCACAAAACAAAATTTTCGTTCTCTTTTTCTCTCCCACGGCGCGGATACCTTTTCCGCCGTGAAGCCCTTGCCACCTCTTCGCGCCGCCAAAGCCCTTGCCTCCTCTCCGCGAAAAGAGCTCGTCGTCGCCGCCTCTCCACACTTCCACAAAGGTCGCTGCCTCTCCGTGAAGGTCGTCTCATCCTCTACGATGGCCACCACTGTTTCCAAGTAAGGTCACCGCCGTTTCCAAGGAAGGTCGCCGCCGTTTCCAAGTAAGGTTCCCGAGTTCGTTTCAGGGTTCAGATCCACCTTTCTTAGTCTTGGTAAGTGAGATCTGTCTCTTTTTCTTTGTTTTTCTTGTTGTTCTATCTTCCCCTCTCTTCTTCTTGGCTGAATCCATGATGTTCCATGGTGGAGCTTGAGATAATGGTTGAAAACATCTTCCACTCTCTTTTTCTTACCTTTTCAACATAGGGTTTGCTTCCTATTTGGAGAAGGAACCATCTTGGTGAAGAGGAGTGCCCAAGCTAGGGTTTCTTCCCCATTTTTCTTCAATCTACCTTGCTGTTTGGAGTTTCTACATCATCTCTAAGGTGAGTTATATAACTTTATCCATGATTATTGTTCACTCTTACGTTACATGTACATGATTTTTCCTTAAAAATATTTATCCAAGTATAAAGATGTATCTTTACCTAGGGTGTGAGCTTGTATGATAGTTTTTTGTATCATCTTAGATGAACCCTACATCTTGTGCATGATTTTTTTGAAGGAAGTGGTAATCATAGACTTTGTTTGCATATGGATAGCTTTTAATCTCTCAAAAGATGTATATTTCTAGGATTTCAAACTATTTTTTCCTCCTTATATTTCAAGCAATCTATCATTTTGTAAATTATGATGTGATTATGAATCATTTTTGTAGTGAATGTGTGGTTTTGAATGGTGACGGTTGAGCATCAATGCTCCCCTCTCCTAGAATATATGAATATTCATTTCTATTTCAGTTTGAACGTTTCAGTGTACCCCTCGGTCGAAAATTTTGTCGACCGAAATATTTTCGGTCGACAATTTTTCGACCGAGGGGTACACTAAAATGTTTATTTAAATTTTTAGCGTCAGTTATTCCAAAAAACTGACCCTGTAAACTCTCTCGGTCGACAAATTTGTTGACTGATATCTAGTTAAGTTCACGCATGTATAAGCACCACTAGCGTCAGTTTTTTCCAAATAACCGACTCTAGAAGTCCCTTCGGTCGACAATATTGTCGACCGAGATAAATCTTGGATCCAGTTAAGTTCACGCATGTATAAGCAGCTCTAGCGTCGGTTTTTTCCAAATAACCGACTCTAGAAGTCCCTTCGGTCGACAATATTATCGACCGAGATAAAACTTGGATCCAGTTAAGTTCACGCATGTATAAGCACCTCTAGTGTCGGTTTTTTCCAAATAACTGACTCTAGAAGTCCCTTCGGTCGACAATATTGTCAACCGAGATAAATCTTGGATTCAGTTAAGTTCACGCATGTATAAGCACCTCTAGCGTCGGTTTTTTCCAAATAACCGACCCTAGAAGTCCCTCGATCGATGAAATTGTCGACTTAAAATGTGTTCGGTCGACAATATTCTAGACCGAGAGTGTTTACAGGGTCCGTTATTTTGGAATAACTGACCTTACAGGCTCCTTTTTTCTCGCCTGGGTCAGATTTTTAACAACCTTTTGCGTCGGTGTTTACTCTGTAAGGTCGGTTTTTTCTGGTCAAATAAACTGACGCTATAGAGCAAAGTCTATAGCGATGATCACTTAGGCGTCAGTTAAAGAGTGACGTTGCAGGCTTAAAAAAATCGACGCTACAGACCATTCCTGTACTAGTGATGTTTGAGTGAAGGATAGCTCCTTCATTAATGAGGTTAGAGAAAAACCTATGGAAACCCCATTATCTTATATGAGCATGGCATAGTATGCACCCAGAGTACATCAGTAGTATGAGTAGTAGGTTAAAACTAAGTCTACAAGGACATGATAGATGGCTTATGAGAAAAGCATAAAGGGATATGGATAATCCTGAGCAAACATAAGTCTTGAACATAAGATTCACCCACGTAGAGGTGTGTTTGTGAGCTTGATCATTCATGGAGAGAGGACCTCTAGTAGTAAGGTTAGATGTGGAGTTAGCTCTAGAGAGAGTGAGTTGGACTCAAGCAAGAAGGTTGGAATCCTAGACTTCATGATATGAGGAACAATGGGGAGTTGAGGATGGTGCGACCTAAGTGGATGATAGTGGTTGTCTCATACTGGATCCCTGGAGGCTGATGATATCTTGGTTGCCATTAGAGGAACCAAACCCTAGAGAGAGGATGATGCTTCTGGTACCTATGTGCCTATGGTATAGGTGTTTACCTGTTGAGATGAGACAAAGAGTGCCTTAGACCCTGAGGAGATTTAAGTAACCAATTGTGAGGCTTTACACCTAGTTGGTTGTCCTTGAGGAGGGCTCAACTCCGAGGTGTTGCTGAAATAAAAGGATCATGGGAAGCGCATGACATACCTTGGACATTCTTGGTTCATGGTTAAAGGTTGAGCACGCGGTTGGACATCTAAAAAGTGAACCTTGGGTTCCTAGTCCTAAGAGGGGAAGTGGTATACCTGACGATCATGATGAGATTTGAGTTTCTATAGATTTGAGCATGTCACTCCTCATGTTCAAAGGAAAGGGAAACCCATTAAGTCGAAGGTATGTTTGATGAATCCCTCACAGCTAAGTTGGTGACATGGGCATGTATTATCTTGGTCCAATGTTGGGGAATGAGAACAAGTATGACCTAGCATGGTTTAATAAATGGTATACCCGTTAGCTACGTGCTTTAGTATCTTAATAGGACTAAGTATGCTCATGTGGATGTAAACCCTAGACATAGGGACGTTTGTGACCCTTGTTATCAAGGTGTAGTTTCATCCCATCCTAAGAGAGGGACCCTTTAGTAGGGTGTATACCAGTTTGGTTGGTTTTGAGGTAGCCTAAAGAGGTATCACAGCATCTTGGGAAGCTAAGTAAAAAGTTCATGGTATGAGAATGAACCGGTAGACCCAGAGATAACCATCTCTATGTGCATGCGGATGTGTTACCATGGAGGTAATCGATATTGCACCTGACCAAGGTAGGCAGGTCGCCATGACTCTTATAAAAGGATGAAAGTCAGCCCATGAATGTAGAGAGAGATGACGAAGGCTTGGGTAAGGTTCTAAGTTGGACATGTACTATGTTATAATACTAATGTCTATCCTAAGGTCAGGTAGGGATACGACTGATGGGAGTAGGAGTTGCCTAATTCACTAGTTGCTCATAACCATAGGGTCGAGAGGAAACAACTATCATTGTCTGAGGGCCATGGGTTAGGAGATTGATCACCTTCATGAACTTGTGGGACCCAAAGGGAAGATGAGTAGGGCACTCTCTGATGCATAAGGGTCAGGAGGAACGACTATCATTGTCTAAGGGCCATGGCTTAGGAGATTGATCACCTTCATGAACTCACGGGACCCAAAGGGCAGATGAGTAGGGCACTGTCTGATGCATAAGGGAAGAGGGATGACCCCAAAAGTTCTGGCACCCTATAGACCTAGAGGAGATGACCAAGGATTGTGTGGTGACCCAAGTAGGTTCGAGACCAGTTCTACATGGAAGAAACATTGATATCAAGATGATCATGATGTGGAGACATATGTTGCATGTTTCAACTTAGATTTGAGGGTGTAATGGCAATGTGGGATGTACCATCTCTACTCTTAGAATAGAAATAACTTTGTGTTTGGACGGCCGCCAAATGCTTATTTCCTCTTGTTATGTGATTGAGAGATAGGACAGTACACATACCATACACCATGGATAAACATGATGTGATTTGGAATGTTTCTATGAGGTATGAGGATAGAAATGATAACATACCCTTGTGGAGTGAACGATACATGGATGGTTTACCAACACTAAGAGAAATAAGGTAGTCAACTTATGAGGATGTTTTTATCATGAGCTATGAGTTATACAAGGTTGAGTTTGAAAACCAAGAGAATGAGCTCAGAGTTTTATTGATGAAGGTAGACTTAGAGTTTGAGATGAGATGATAAGTGGAATAGATTGAGGTGTATGTCCTCAACATTACCTGACACATAAGGATGTGAAGTGGTTGAGATGCAGTTGCCTAGTTTAGCTAGAGGCTAAAGGTGGTTGTTAGGCTAACCCTATGTTTGAAAAAGGAGATATGTTTGGGCTAACACTCAGATGTAACAAAGTCTGATGATCGAGTTAGTAGTTGTTTGGTTATCCATCCTAGGCCTTGATGCAATAAAAGGATGGTTGTAGAATCTCAGATGCACTTCTATGGGAAAGAAGGTGATGAAAACCCGACTAGAGTGTTTTAGTGTTTCTGAGGAATCAACCTTAAGGAATCGTGACATACAAGAGACCATGATTTTAAGTTCATCATACACCGTGGTACTACGAATACAGTAAGTGATAGTAGTACTTCATGTGCTTAAGATGAAGTTGCATGTCGCTTGTCACCATGCAAGCCAGAAGGTGAAGGACGAACACTAGTAACCCAATCTGTTGATATAGAGGATAAAGACTCCCCGAGAGGGAATGGGAGTTCATAACTATGGATGTTGTGGTATGTCTCCCCTATACCAAGGAAGGTCAAATGCAATATGGGTTATGGTAGATTGCCTTACCTAGATGACACGAGAAAGAAAGTATACTGTCAAGGGACGGATCTAGTTGAACTACATATGAAAGAGAGATAGTTCAACTACACCATGACGTGAGTTCAAAGGTTCTTGAGTATAATCTAAAGATTCACTTCCATGACGTGGAAGTAGATACATGAAGAACTCGATGTTCGTACAGTCTATAATCCCTAACTAATGGTTAGTATGATCCAGACTAGAGGGTCTGATAAGAGCATGTGTGCTTATTCAGGGTGATACATGGAGACAATTGTTGTCCTCGATAAGATGTGATGATAACCACCATAGCCAGTATCGGGATGTAAAGAGGCTATGTAAGGGAAAAATAAGCCTAATTGAGTAATATCTTGCACCTAAAGAAAAGGCTCTTTTTCTTTTAGATAATGAGCCCAATTTAGGAAGAGAAGTAGATTGAGACATTAATAAGATTCTCATACAATTTGGGATACAACGGAGCCATGGTTTAGGGATTATGATTTTTCTAAGTTATTCTAAATAATGAGGAATTATCTTGAAATAGAAATTCAGTTTCCTTTTTGGTTGAACGCAAGAAATGACGACTGTTGGATAGTGATCAAACAATCTAGAGATCGACTTCCAGTTCGGGTTAGAAAAGGAAAGATCAGCTAGACATGCAATCTCCTCACACCTTTCTCTCTCTCCTCAGGCCACAACTTGGTAAGATAAGATGCCCATTAGAATCAGGAGACAGTGTCAGACCGAACCATCTGTGGTTTCCCCTAGTTTCCATTTGTGGCTTAGTTTTCCCTATTTTGTGGATAGGGTCAGACTCCATGCTCGCCTCCCCTATATATATATATATATATATATATATATATATATATATATATATATATATATATATATATATATATATATATATATATATATATAGGGCCGCACACCCTCTGTGAAATCCAGTTCACTCCTTTATGTTCAGATGAAGGGTGTGAGTTAGCGCATGGGTTCAATTGCAAGAAAGATCCTGACCTTCACCTTCGACTAGAAGCCGCTTCTCTTTAGGAGAAGAGCTTCAATGTCATGTCAACTCCAGAACTAGCGAAGCCAAAGACACCTTCGATTTTGGTGGGGCTCGGCGGAGGCGTGGTAGTCTCCACTGACGGTTGGGGGAGCAAGATGCTCAGAGTCAACTGTGAGGTTGACTGCGGCAAGCACTGGATCGCGAACAAGGGTGAATCACGAGCTTGAAGATGATAAAGTATCCCCAAGTGTGTGGACTGACTACCACTTTATCACAGGGATACATAGGTCTTTTCTTGCCTTGACTGAGTTTCCAACAAAGAAGGGGCCTGATTGGCTGACGTGGCGGCCAATGATTGGCCAAAAAGGCAATTCTTTTATTAATTCGTAATTAATTATTGGTAGCTCCGATGGAAACATGCAAAATATGAAAATTGATCAGGAGAACGTGTAGAATCCAATAAAAATACTTTTAAAGCCTGATTTTGTTCGTATTTGCAAAAGTATGTGAAGCTAATGAAAAGTTCTTTGAAATTATATTAGAAACCCTAATTGAAATTAATGGTTAAGTTCATGATGCATAATTGGTGAAATTAAGTAATAGTAACTTGTTGAAACATTAATGATGAACTGGAACCTGATCTAGATGAATTATTGCATGGTTTAGGGTTTTACACCAATTATGAATGATAAAGCTTTTGGAAACCTTCACTTAGAGTTCCATGTGCATAAATGAGGTTTAATGGGCCTTGAAACCCTAATGCTAGTAATTGTGACTCTTAATGGCTTAAGTTGTTCAAAATCATGAATACAACTGAGATATGATGGTTCTAAGATATTTTGAATATAAAAGCTCCTAATTGTGAATAAATACCCTTAATATAGAAATTAGGGTTTTCTAATCGATAAAGGTGGAATTAATGATAAATAGAGTTCATAGATGAATTAGACCATAATGAACTATGAATTGTTAATTTGGAAAGGAACCAAAGATGATAATTGGGCCTAGTGATCTTGTCATGAATTAAAAGGATAAAAATGGTAGTTTTAATGTAATAGGGGCATAATAGACTTAATGGACAGTTCAATGTGCCTCTAATATGAAATTAGGGTTTAAAATAGTATAACTGAAGTGAAACCCATATTGTAATGGAAACCCTAAAAGTGGACTAGAAACCTTAGGAAGCAAGCTAGGTTTAATAGATGTTGATGGCATGATCAATAATAGGAAACTGTATGCATACTTGAGGATCTCTTTGTGTGCTTTCTTGCCTATTGGATTTCTTGCATTGATTGGGTTAACTCTGTCTCAAATTAGCCTAACATGTATGTGGTTAATTATGGTTAATCACATTAGTTTTCAGAAGAGTTTCCCGGATGATTCATCACTTTGAATGCAACCTAATAGTTTGGATGTTCATACTTGCAAGTCATAAAGTCACTATGATTATAACAATAATAGTATAAATGTGTATTCTCACACCTACATGCCTTCCTAATGGATGATGCAAAAGGTCAAGCCCAGGAGCGAAGACCTATGGGCACCATGAGTGGTGACCCCAGGCACCAAGCTCGAGATTAAGAAGGTGGTCTATGATATTGCATGACTAAAGGGCACCATGAAGGGTGACCCCAGGCACCAAGCTCGAGATTGAGAAGGTGGCTAAAGTCAATGGAAAAAGAGAAACCCTAGAGGGGGTATTCCAGGGTTAGGGAAAAAGTGGTGGAGAATGACACATTGAAAATGTAAATTGGTTTGTTAATTACCGTGATTGTGATATTTAGATTGTTAGCCATAGTTTTGAAATTTCAGTTGTTCCCACATACTGACATATTTTGATATGCTGACCGATGTTTTGTTTGTCGGCGTTTTAGGTACAAGATTGAAAAGGACAAACTGCAAAGTGGCATATGCGGAATTAAATAAGAGTTAAATTCCAAAGGAGGATTAGTTAGGACAGACTCCAGATGTCGATAGAAGTAGATATCCAAGCTTTTGAAAAAGGTATGCAAAGTTTTATTTTATTAAAGCCTTTCAGTTTAGTTGGTATAATTCGATAATTGTTATTGATTATTTTTTGAACCTTTGATCCTATTAATTAGGATAATGGCTCTGAATTCTTGGTCTCCTTTAATTGGGGGTTACCGGGAGGCGGATTCGTTACATTTGGTATCACAACATAGGTTCCTCATTTAATCTTTAATAATTATTAAATTTTACAAACTCTATATAACCCAAGGGAGTTATTATAGGATTTTCTAAAAGATAGAGGTGTCTAGAATAGGATCACATCTGGAGGCTGGCAAGATTTTCCTCCACACTGCTAGTCAGAATACGAGGACTCCCATATTAGTGTGACTGCATGGCCAATGTCTCAAGATTTGACTCAAAATAAGATACCTTTAGGACTCTCTCATCTTGTTCATCCCTACTCAACTCAAATGCTATTAAGGATTTTAAGGATTAGGGTTTTCTCTCTTTTAATCACCCTCTTAAGGTATGGGTAAGGTTGATAAGGTTTAAGGAATCCTCCACCAAAGTAATGAAAAGCATGTAAATAAGATGTCATGGACATAAGCTTAATAGTTTAATCATAAACTAAAGAATAGATACATGCTTAGGTCATATGACATATGTCGTCATGCCCTTTGGAGAGACCTGAGGCTAGTCCTCCTTGTCAGGAGGATGAGCGGAGAAAGTTAGTTTTGGAGGTAGAGATCTCCATTATAAGTAGAGACCTAGCACAATCCTTTGAGGATGATGCTAACCCTAACCCTAAGTGGTAGAGATAGTATGATGGCATGATAGACCAGGTGGGTGAACATGCTTTTGGATGCCTGTATGAGCCATAAGAGGTTGTATGATCTAGTACCTTTGGTAACCCAACCCTGGGAAGGCTCGTGCATGTTTGAGTGAAGGAGAGCTCTTTAATTTATGAGGTTAGAGAAGAACTTATGGAAACCCCATGATCTTATATGAGCATGGCACAATATGTACCCAGAGTACATCAGTAGTTTAATAGTAGGTTAAAACAGAGTCTACAAGGACATGATGGATGGCTTATGAGAAAAGCATAAAGGGATATGTATAATCTTGAGCAAACATAAGCCTTGAACATAGGATTCACCCACATAGAGGTATGCTTGTGAGCTTGATCCTTCATGGAGATAGGACCTCTAGTAGTAAGGTTGGATGTGGAGTTAGCTCTAGAGAGAGTGAGCTGGACTCAAGCACGAGGTTTGGAAGCCTAGACTTCGTGATATGAGGAACAATGGGGAGTTGAGGATGAAGCGACCTAAGTGGATGACAGTGGTTGTCTCATACTTGATCCCTGGAGGCTGATGATATCTTAGTTGCCATTAGAGGAACCAAACCCTAGAGAGAGGATGATGCTTCTGGTACCTATGTGCCTATGGTATAGGTGTTTACCTACTGAGATGAGACAAAGAGTGCCTTAGACTCTGAGGAGGTTTAAGTAACCAGTTGTGAGGCTTTACACCTAGTTGGTTGTCCTTGAGGAGGGCTCAACTTCGAGGTGTTGCTCGGTTAAAAGGATCATGGGAAGCACATGACATACCTTGGACATTCTTGGTTCGTGTTTAAAGGTTGAGCACGTAGTTGGACATCTAAAAAGTGAACATAGGGTTCCTAGACCTAAGAGGGGAAGTGGTGTACCTGACACTCATGATGAGATTTTAGTTTCTATAGATTTGAGCATGGCACTCCTCGTGTTCAGAGGAAAGGGAAACCCCTTAAGTCGAAGGTATGTTTGATGAACCCCTCACACCTAAGTTGATGACATGGGGAGGTATGATCTTGGTCCAATGTTGAGGAATGAGAACAAGTATGACCTAGCATGGTTTAATAAATGGTATACCTGTTAGCTACGTGCATTAGTATCTTAATAGGACTAAGTATGCTCATTTGGATGTAAACCCTAGACATAGGGACGTTTGTGACCCTTATTATCAAGGTGTAGTTTCATCCCATCCTAGGAGAGGGACCCTTTAGTAGGGTGTATACCAGTTTGGTTGGTTTTGAGGCAACCTATAGAGGTGTCATAGCATCTTGGGAAGCTAAGGGAAAAGTACATGGTATGAGAATGAACTTGTAGACCCATAGATAACCATCTGTAAGTGCATGCAGATGTGTTACCATGGAGGTAATCGGTATTGCGTCTGACCAAGATAGGCAGGTCACCATGACCTGCATAAAAGGATGAAAGTCAGCCCATGAATATAGAGAGAGATGATGAAGGCTTGGGTAAGGTTCTAAGTTGGACATGTACTATGTTATAATCCCAATGTCTATCCTAAGGTCAGGTAGGGATAAGACCGATGGGAGTAGGAGTTTCCAAATTCCCTAGTTGCACATAACCATAGGGTCAGGAGGAAACAACTATCATTGTTTGAGGGCCATGAGTTAGGAGATTGATCACCTTCATGAACTCATGGGACCCAAAGGGAAGATGAGTAGAGCACTCTCTGATGCATAAGGGAAGAGGGATGACCCCAAAAGTTCTGGCACCCTATAGACCTAGAGGAGATGAGCAAGGATTGTGTGGTGACCCAAGTAGGTTTGAGACCAGTTCTACATGGAAGTAACTTTGATATCGAGATGATCGTGATGTGGAGACATATGTTGCATGTTTCAACTTAGATTTGAGGGTGTAATGGCAATGTGGGACATACCATCTCTACTCTTGGAATAGGAAGAACTTTGTGTTTGGACGGTCGCCAAATGCTTATTTTCTCTTATTATGTGAGTGAAAGATAAGACAATACGCATACCATACACCAAGGATAAACATGATGTGATTTGGAATGTTTCTATGAGGTATGAGGATAGAAATGATAACATACCCGTGTGGAGTGAACGATACATGGATGGTTTACCAACACTAAGAGAAATAAGGTAGTCAACTTATGAGGATGTTTTTATCATGAGCTATGAATTATACAAGGTTGAGTTTGAAAACCAAGAGAATGAGCTCAGAGTTTTCTTTGAGAAGGTAGACTTAGAGTTTGAGATGAGATGATAAGTGGAATAGATGGCGGTGTATGCCCTCAACATTACCTAACACATAAGGATGTGAAGTGGTTGAGATGCAGCTGCCTAGTTTAGCTAGAGGCTAGAAGAGGTTGTTGGGATAACCCTAAGTTTGAAATAGGAGATATGTTTGTGCTAACACTCAGATGTAACAAAGTTTGATGATCATGTTAGTAGTTGTTTGGTTATCCATCCTAGGCCTTGATGCAATAAAAGGATCATTGTAGAACCTCAGATGCACTTCTATGGGAAAGAAGGTGATGAAAACCCGACTAGAGTGTTTTAGTGTTTCTGAGGAATCAACCTTAAGGAGTCATGACATACAAGAGACCATGATTTTAAGTTCATCATACACCGTGGTACTACGAAGATAGTAAGTGAAATTAGTACTTCAGATACTTAAGATGAAGTTGCATGTCGCTTGTTGCCATGCAAGCCAGAAGGTGAAGGACGAACACCAGTAACTCAATTAGTTGATATAGAGGATAAAGAGTCCCCGAGAGGGAATGGGAGTTCATCACTATGGATGTTGTGGTAAGTCTCCCCTAGACCAAGGAAGGTCCAATGCAATATGGGTTATGGTAGATTGCCTTACCTAGATGACACGAGAAAGAAAGTATACTGTCAAGGGACGGATCTGGTTGAACTACATATGAAAGAGAGATAGTTCAACTACACCATGATGTGAGTTCAAAGGTTCTTGAGTATAACATAAAGATTCACTTCCATGAGGTGGAAGTAGATACATGAAGAACTCGATGTTTGTACAGTCTATCACCCCTAACTAATGGTTAGTATGATCCAGACTAGAGGGTCTTATAAGACCTTGTGTGCTTATTCGGGGTGATACATGGAGACAATTCTTGTCCTCGGTAAGATGTGATGATAACCACCATAGCCAATATCGGGATGTAAAGAGGCTCTGTAACGGAGGTTGTGTCAGTCACCACTGCATAAAGTTGTTTTTGGTGAATGGACCTCGTAAAGGCCAGAAAAAAAAACCATAGTGTATGCAAATGAAGTCGCTTTGATCGTGCAATGGCTGAGAGAGAGCCCAGGGGTTACATGATTCGTTAGCTGATGCAAAGTAGAATGACATGCAGTTCACTGTGGGAGAGTATGTGATGTGAAAATTTGACCCCTCTAGGCTATAGCTGAGAAAGCTGAGTCCCCGATATATGAGTTCATTTGATATGAATTATTGGAGATGGTTGTGTTTAGCCTTACCCCTCAGGATTACATGATGTATAATGTGTTCCATAATTCCAATCTAGAGCACTATGTGAGGTACCCAAGCCATGTGCGGAGCCCTAAACCTATTTAGCTTTTTGAGAGGATGAAATGTCCTGAGTCACCTATGAGAGTACGATATACTAAGGTGAGAGAGAACTCATATGAAAGAATATGAGATGATGAATGTTATTGGGAAGCACCATGGAAAGGGTGAGGCCACATGGGAGCCATAATGGACATAACAAAGGCTTATCCTGTTTGTTCGTGTGCATGGTGGAATTTTGGGGGGAAAATTCCTATAAGAGGGGAAGGATGTTACAACCTCAATTTTGTATGTGTTTTCATAATTGAAATACAATGATTTTGTGAATTTGGACTTAATTGAAAAGGTTGTATGCTTTGCTTCAAAGAAGGAATTTCTTTGCAAATCTCCCTTACAGTAGGAATTTTGTTGTTCCTATTAATAGATTAATCCAATAATGAATATAAAAGAGAAAAAAAGAAGAAAAGCCCAAATAATGGAAAAAGATAAAAGATATTGGATAATAAGCAAAGCATTTTTGAGAAATACTTGGAAATATCTAGAAAGTGGCATTGATGGTCACAATCAAATAAATTTCATTTACCATAGCCTTTTTGGTTGCTTGTGAGCCTTATTGGCTATTGAGCCTAATTATAAGAAAAAGAAAAATAAAAGAAAAGGAATTTATCTAATAAAAGGAATAAGTAAGGAAGGGATAAAGAAATAAGAGAAATAAACAAAGGAATATTTCCCCAAGATGGTATTTCGTGCCTTTAAGGTATCTTGAGGTCCAAGGCATCCAAGAAAATAATTTAATAGCAAAGGAAAGAGGAAAGATGGGAGAAATAAGCCTAATTGAGTAATATCATTCACCTAAAGAAAAGGCACGTTTTCTTTTAGATAATAAGCCCAATTTTGGAAGAGAAGTAGATTGAGTCATTAACAAGATTCCCTCAAAATTTTGGATAACATAGAGAAATGGTTTAGTAGTTATGATTTTTCTGATTTATCCAAAATAATGAGGAATTATCTTGAAATAGAAATTTGGTTTCCTTTTTTGTTGAACGCAAGAAATGACAACCGTTGGATAGCGATCAAACGATCTAGAGATCGTCTTCCAGCTCAGGTTAGAAAAGTAAAGATCAACTAGACATGCAATCCCCTCGCACCTTTCTCTCTCTCCTCAGGCCATGACTTGGAAAGATAAGATCCCCATTAGAATCTTGAGACAGAGTCGGACCGAACCATCCCTGGTTTCCCCTAGTTTCCATGTGTGGGTCAATTTTCCCTATTTTACGGAAAGGGTCAGACTCCATGCTCATCTCCCCTATATATATATATATAGGGTCGCACACCCTCGGCGAAAGCCAGAACACCCCTATATGTTCAGATGAAGAGGGCGAGTCACCGTGTGGGTTCAATAGTGAGAAAGATCCTGACCTTCACCTTTGGCTGGAAGCCACTTCTCTTCAGGAGAAGAGATTCTCTGTCTTGTCAACTCCATCCAGAACTAGCGAAGCCAAAGACACCTTCGAGTTTGGTGGGGCTCGACAGAGGTGCGACAGTCTCCATCGACAATTGGGGGAGCAAGATGCTCAGAGTCAACTCTGAGGTTGACCGCGGAAAGCACTGGATTGAGAACAAGGGTGACTCGCGAGCTTGAAGATGATAAGCAGCACAATTACCAAAATACCCCCAAGCGTGTGGAACGAATACCACTTTATCACAGGGATACAGAGGTCTTTTCGTGCCCTGACTGAGTTGCCAACGAAGAAGGGGCCGAATTGGCTGACGTGGCGGCCAGTGATTGGCCAAAAAGGTAATTCTTTTATTAATTTGTAATTAATTATTGGTAGCTCTGATGGAAACATGCAAATATGAAAATTGATCAGGAGAATGCGTAGAATCCAATAAAAATACTTTTAAAGCCTGATTTTGTTTGTATTTGTAAAAGTATGTGAAGTTAATGAAAAGTGCTTTGAAATTATGTTAGAAACCCTAATTGAAATTAGTGGTTAAGTTCATGATGCTTAATTGGTGAAATTAAGTAATAGTAACCTATGGAAATGTTAATGATGAACTTGAACCTGATCTAGATGAATTATTGCATGGTTTAGGGTTTTACACCAATGATGAATGATAAAGCTTTTGGAAACCTTTACTTAGAGTTCCATGTGCATAAATGAGCTTTAATGGACCATGAAACCCTAATGCTAGTAATTGTGACTCTTAATGGCTTAAGTTGTTCAAATTCTTGAATAAAATTGAGATATGATGGTTCTAAGCTATTTTGAGTATAAAATCACCTAATTGTGGATAAATACCCTTAGTATAGAAATTAGGGTTTTCTAATGAATAAATGTGGAATTAATGATAAATAGAGTTCATAGGTGAATTAAACCATAATGAACTGTGAATTGTTAATTTTGAAAGGAATTAAAGATGATAATTGGGCCTAATGATCTTGTCATGAATTAAAAGGATAAAAATGGTAGTTTTAATGTAATAGGGACGTAATAGACTTAATGGACAGATAAATGTGCCTCTAATCCAAAATTAGGGTTTAAGATAGTATAAATGAAGTGAAACCCTAATTGTAATGGAAACAATAAAAGTGGACTAGAACCCCTAGAAAGTGAACTAGGTTTAATAGATCTTGATGGTATGATCAATAATAGGAAATTGTATGCATATTTCAGGATCTCTTTGTGTGCTTGCTTTCCTATTGGATTTCTTGCATAGATTGGGTTAACTCTGTCTCAAATCATACTGACATGTATGTGGTTAATTATGGTTAATCACATTAGTTTTCCGAAGAGTTTCTCAAATGATTCATCATTTTGAATGCAACCTAACAGTTTGGATGTTCATACTTGCAAATCATAAAGTCACTATGATTATCACAATAATAGTATGAATGTGTATTCTCACACCTTCATGCCACCCTGATGGATGATGCAAAAGGTCAAGCCCAGGAGGGAAGACATATGGGCACCATGAGTGGTAACCCCAGGCACCAAGCTCGAGATTGAGAAGGTGGCCTATGATATTGCATGACTAAAGGGTACCATGAAGGGTGACCCCAAGCACCAAGCTCGGGATTGAAAAGATGGACTTATGTGCATGGCAAAAGAGAAACCCTAGAGGGGGTATTCCAGGGTTAGGGCAAAAGCGGTGGAGAATGACACATTGAAAATGTAAATTGGTTTGTTAATTAACTTGATTATGATATTTAGATTGTTAGCCATATTTGTGAAATTTTGGTTGTTCCCACATACCGACATATTTTGATATGTTGACCGACCTTTTGTTTGTCGACATTTTAGGTACAAGATTGAAAAGGACAAATAGTAAAGTGGCATATGTGGAATTAAATAAGAGTTAAAGTCCAAAGGAGGGTTAGTTAGAATAGACTCCAGATGTGGATAGAAGTAGATATCCAAGCTTTTGAAAAAGCTATAAAAAGTTTTAATTTATTACAACCTTTCAGTTTAGTTTGTAGAATTCGATAATTGTTATTGATTATTTGTCGAACCTTTGATCTTGTTAATTGGGATAATGGCTTTGACCTCTTGGTCTCCCTTAATTGGGGGTTATCGGGAGGCGGGGTCGTTACACTAGACTTATTCATAATGATAGAGATTCTATGTTACTAGACCTACTCATGATAGTAGATATGCATATGCTACTAAATTGCTTATATTGTCAACAAGATAAAGGATGATGGTCTAGCTAATGATGATAGTTATTATCTGTTCCTTTATGAATTTTGTTAATCATCAATATTGTTGAGTTTATTTATTATATCTAATTAAATTTCTTAACTATTTAATTACTTAAAAATGTTGTAATCAATATACGTTGCTAGAGGTTATATCTCTTGCTGGGACATGGGTCTCACCCTTGTGGTTTGCCACATTTTTTTAGGTAATCAGAAGTGACAAAACCAAACATGTGGCAGCAAAGAGGATCTATAGTAATGAATCTTTGAGAAAGTTGATTAGATTTCTAGTTTGTCCTAGAGTCGTCCATGTACTCTTAGGTCCGGGCAGGAAAAGTTTGTATATGGTTTTTCAAACGAATCAAAATTTTGTTAGCATGTTAATGCTTATTTGTGTGACATATACAAATATTGTTATCATGTGTTTATATGTTGTTCCTAAGGTGATAGACCAATTTGTGTCAAATTTGTGGCATAGTATGGATACAAGAAAGATGTTGGGCTCTTATGCAAATGTTTTTGAGTGGGTGTTGATGTTGAAATCAGCTTAGACATACTCATATTTTTGGGTATGTGATTAATTAGTGATTGATTGTGTTTTATGTTTTGAGTAATCTCATTTAGTGTAATGGGTTCCCATACAAACAACTGTTTGGCAGTTTCCCAATCACACACAAATTTGAAAATTTCAATTCCAATGAATATCACATATTAATTTACTTGCACTTCAAGTTTGTTCAATCGAAACTATTCAGGAAATATCTTGAACCTTTGTTCGGCCCAACCAAGCCATCTGAGTCATCCATTATAAGCTTCTATTTCATAACCAGTTATCTTTTACATAATATTACTGATGATATTGTTTATAATATTAAACTTGCAACATAAAACTTACTTTAGGTTTCGTACTGGACACTTTATAGTCATTCAACTATCCTTCCATGAGGAATTTGTTGCCGAGGTACAAGATGGTCCTTCTTAGAAGCCACTTCTTTGGATAGCCCTGAGTTCCTTCATTTTTATTTAAAAGAGTTCCTTGAAGTATTTTCTCGGATCCGCCTTTTAAATTTTTTCTAAACCATTCGTGCTCTCTTGAGTGAGTAAACTACCCATCCTATATTTCAATTGGGAGGGTTCAAAGAATCTTTTATCTCTATATGTGCTTTGAGGCCTCAAATACAACCTAGATATGTTCTTGATATATTAGAGAAAATTTCGAGCACTTAACTTTGGCCCTCATGGAAAAAGCTCCCTTTAATATTTTGTTAATGTAGTTAATTTTGTAAAAAATGACAAATTGCAGAATATAAGAATCCTAGCCAAATAACCTCAATCATGTTTCCAAGGACAATATAGCCAGTGAGCACATGGAAATCAATGATCATCACTTTGTCACTGAACACTATGAGCCAACGTGTAATATGTTAAGGTGGAATAGTCAAAATATTTACTATTTTGTTAGCTACTTATATTGTCTTTGGATCAGAGATTGGGCTTGTGTTGTGGATTGTGCGAGCATCAATCCATATATTTAAGTGAGTCTACTTTTTTAGCTCACATTCAACATATCTCACTCATTTCTTTGCATAACTACCATAGCGTAGTCGGTGGTCTAGCAATTTTTCCCCAATTTTCTTTTCATCATTAATTAGTTCCTATGTTACCAATAAGATAAGTATAAAGTCATACATATTGCAACATTTACAGATAATATTTTTGGGTAAGCATATAGTTACCGTAAAGCATTATGCTAGGTGTTGTGTCTAGAAATTTTCGGCATTGACGAGTCAAGAAAGTGGTATATATCACATGGATTCTTTTAGAATTTATATTATTTGGGGTTGATGATGTATTGTCTAGTTTGTTTGGCATTCTAGTTTTGCCACATCCTATCCATTGATTGAAGTACAAGCATTTTATCTTATTTGTCATCTAAATGATATAGTTTTCTCATTTTAAAAGCACACATAATATATATATATATATATATATATATATATATACATTTAATTCTTATTATTTTTCATCACACACATGTAGAAACCAGTTGTTCCATTTCAAAATTCCTCCATTTTCACACACATTTAGGAACCTGCAGTTCCATTCATTTCATCTCTTTTCACATTCATGTATTGATCATCTTCACATTCACACATATGACAATTCAGAAAAATTCATTCACATTCACACAAAAATAATTACGAGAACAAAGTTTAGAAATATCATTCTTTATTCCTCATCGTCATTATCTCCATCACTATCCCAATCATATTTAAAAATTCCCACTACTTGTAGGGCTTTTGCCCATTCTTCTCTTAGATCATCTAATTCTTCCCTCGTATAGGGAGTATGTACATCTAATAACTTTCCACCTGTAGTCAAGTCAGTTTTAAACACCTGCAAAGAGAATGACATATATATATATATATATATATAATTAATTAATAATATATAATAAGATTGATATATTTGATATTATCTAATCAGACTATATATGATACCTTATGTATGGTATCGATTTCCATTGCGGCATGTTTGATGATTAGGTCCATAAATCACATCATATAGTATGCACATGCCCAACCGTT
The DNA here is from genome assembly GCA_963693085.1 of Alisma plantago-aquatica. Taxonomy (NCBI): domain Eukaryota; kingdom Viridiplantae; phylum Streptophyta; class Magnoliopsida; order Alismatales; family Alismataceae; genus Alisma; species Alisma plantago-aquatica. The sequence goes on from OY856410.1 coordinate 844,999,456, forward strand.
GTCTTGTATATCACACTATAAATTGAAACATACAAAATATTCAAAAATAAAAATAAGCTCAGTTCACATAAATAATATATACAATGGAGTCGGGAAATTACTTTCACATTCTCCCAAATTAGTGGTTGATTCTTTTCTTGGGGACCTTTCCTCCAACTCTTTTGAACTCATGTAAAGCCCTACATGTTAATGTAACATATTAAATTGCATAACTAAATAGTAATGTCATAACATATGTTAAAGGATATAAAAATATGAAATATTTCTCACGAGAATAATGGCCTTTTCATTGTGTGTCCATATAATGTATCCAATTCATTCCCTACAGGATCAAGATAATAGACAGTGAACATCTTAGGGACAATAACTTGTAACTCCCAATGCCTACCACTACAGGTAAGAAAGTTAAAAATTAATAACTCAAAATCCATAATAAAAATATAATTTTCTTAAGTCCAAATTATAAGCAAAGTAAACTTACTCAACATTGAATGGAGCTATTATCACCATCTTCTTTGTTTTACCAAAATATTTAAAAGTAGCACAACAATATGAAGTAGCTGAAGAAGGGTCTTTATCTACATCACTAATCAAAGATGGAACCAAAAATCCCACATGGGAAAATAAAAAATCTATACATATTGTGTGTAAGTGGCTGCAAAACATGTATTACGTATGATTTAATATATAAGAAACCAGATCACCATATATAAAACAAGGTTTATGGATGTATAAATAAGATCTCACCATATCCATATCTCTATCATAGATGTATTCAGCCAATCATAACAAAACAACTCCAAAATTTCTTGTATAAATAGCTTGTTATTGTAAAATTGACCTGCAACATCCTCCAGAATAGAAAAATTTATAGGGAAATTTGGATCATGTTTTCCTATCCATACTACCATAGCCCTAAAATTAGGACCGAACGAGGCATGTAGGTCCCTTAGAAGCCAACTTGGTACTTCAAGGGGTGGAGGTGGAGGATGAGATGTAGCGGGTTTCTTCCTTTTGACCTGTATATATAATTTCAGATCAATTGACTCATATATACACACTAACAAATTAACGTAATGTAAATTTACCATACAATATTAGTATAGACAACATCTACTTTGGGCCACATTATCACTCCACCTTCTGCCTCGCCAAGCATTTCGGAATCTGGGTGGGCATATGGCAATGGAAGATCCCTCCAATTGGGGAGTACATGTATCGCGCTCACAGGAACCTCACCAGCTGGTACTGGAGTCCCATGAAACATGTCCCCTAGAAGGGCTGGGTAAGAATGTGCCTCTGCAATGATATATTCTTGACTTTTTAGATGTCATGGCTTCAACCCCTACAAATTTACATAAAGAATGTTATATACATATATACATAAACACATCATCTTAAAAAAACTAGATACTATGTTATAAAAATACTTACAGCGGATGTGCTAGGTGGGTCTATAGGATTACTCCCAACCTCTATAGTAGGAGAGGAGTGACACACCATAGCGACTATCTGAGTGGCAGCATGAGACGCCGGCCACTTCACCATTGCTTCTTGGATTTTGTAATTAATTAACTCATCTACCTATACATGGATAAAAGAAATGCTAGCTTTTGATTATTGAATTCCCTTTCACAATAACAATCTAAAAAAAGAACAGGTTACCTCAACATTTGATAGTCCCTCTTTTGGGATAGATTTGTGTTGTGATGGCCCAAAGAATGCTTTTATGCCCACACCAACGCCTGCACCCCTAACACATCCAGGATGCTCTGGGTCACAAAGAGAAACTGTCAATTCATCCCTTGTGCCCTCAGGGATGAACTTGCCTTCCTTCCTTTGCTCGTGAAGCTCCCGCTAATCACCATCAATAGAAATTGGTAAGTAAATATAACAATAATCCATATCGATTGCTCTAAGAGTTGAAGTTTACCATTTTTGCAGCCACCTCAACAATTGCGGGCTTCGTTATATATCCCTTCTTTTTTTTTTCCTCCCAGCTATCCACATAGCATGGAGACGTAGAGGTGCGAAATCAATAGTAGAGGACTTTGCAGTCTCCTGAGTAGCAGCAGACTGAGCAGTAGACTCAGCCTGTAGTCTTTGGCAAATGTTTGTATAGCCTGTTGGACCCATTGTGTGGTCATGCACATTTAGTGCACGCCTTGCTCTTTGAGCATCGCTGATAGCCATGTTAGTAAGCACATTGATTTGTTAGTAAGACTAAAGGTTAATCTTGAATAGATGAATACATAAGAATGTATACTAATTAAATTGGGAGTGGCGCTTAATACCTTGAATTCATCCATTTTTCTTTGGGTAACAAACTCCTCCCAGTCTTTGGGGTCGAGGTAGCTCCATTTATCAATGGCTGCCTTCTTCCTAAATTGATTTTTTAAAGAGAATACAAACAAAAAGTATTAGTGTAGAGTTAGTCAAAAAGTGATCAATGTCTAGAATTGGAAATCAATCAATAACCTCTTCTCAACATCGCGTATGTAATCTCGGGTGAGATTTGTCCTTTAGTTCCTTAGGACCCTCCCACTATGTTGCATCACGCATTTACGATGCAACTTTTCATCCAGATCAAATATACTCTACAAAATAGAATTTCTATTAACTAGTATCCTAAAAATTAGTAATCTACAAAAATAGAATTGCAAATAATAATAACTCACACATAGTTCCTTCCATACTAAGTCTTTATTCCCCTTAGGAACTTTATGCCAGGATTCTATGTTTGGACTACAATGGATGCGAGTAAGAACCCCAAGATATGAAATAAATCAGTTGTGGTTCACTCCAACTGGATTTCCTGCATGATCAAAATCCACAACCAGTTTGGGTCCATTGCCCCTTTGCCGTAGTAACTAATTCATCATTGTGATGCCCCTCACTTTCTTAATTTTTTTGCTACTCATCAAGTCCCCAATTTCTTCAGGGGGTACATCACCAACCTAAAATTTGACAAAAAACACACACTTACATGATATAACTATAAATGAACATATAGATAGAAGTATAGGATATATTTTTAAAACTTACATTGTGAGGCAGCGCATTGATATCCTCACCCTCATGGTAATTATCATCACAGTCATCATGCTCATGCTCAGCCATCTGAAAGTGTCATTAAAAAATCAAACATTTAGCATTTGACATAACTAGAAGATAATCAAGCATTGTAAAGTTCACATTCAGAAAAATAAAACATATAAAAAAATATAAACATGCATGCCTCTAATATTGTGATCTTTTATCAATTCACAATCCTTCATTGTGATCTTCGCACACATACTAGTCATCATTAGCTTCAATATTTGGTGGTGTTGACAACCCAACTTAGAATGGAATGGATTCATCATACTTATCATAATACTCTTCTTCATCTATATGATCTTCAATGGACTGTCTTTTACCATGAAGAACAACTGACCATTTATCATTTGCAAAATCATCGATATAAAATACTTGTTTTTCCTGTGATGCCAATATGAATGGTTCACCCTTCTCACCAATCTTTGGAAAGTTCACTAATGTGAAACCCAATTTATAGGTAGATACCACATCACCTTGGTAGGAGAACCAGTTTTGGACTCCCCCAACGTCATCAATTTATACCTTGATGCACCACATTTTGGACAATCTTTCAAATCCACGCAGTCCTTTTGAAATAATACACAATCTGTTACAACCCCAATTTTGCATGTATTAATTTTATAAAAATTTGAACTTAATTGAAAAGGTTGCATGGTTTGCTTCAAAGAAGGGATTTCTTTGCAAAATATCCCCTTTGATAGTAATTTCATGGTTCCTATTAATATATTAATCCAATAATGGATATAAAAGAGAATAAAAAAAAGAAAAGTCCAAATAATTGAAAAATATAAAAGATAATGGATGTTAAGCAAAGTATTCTTGAGAAATACTTTGAAATAACTAGAAAGTGGCATTAATGGTCACAATTGAATAAAAATCGTTTACATATGTTTTCTAATAAAAGAAATATGAAAAGAGGAAAAAGGAAAGGAAAGATAAAGAGAAATCCTTGAAAAGAAATATCTTAATAAAGAAATAAGAAAGATAATGAGAAATGAAGAATGTAGATGCATCTAGAAGGATAATAAGCATCCTTCAAAAAGGATTTCAAAATCATAGGATTCCTTGGGTTCCAAGGAGTCCAAGTTGCAAAGTTAATGCAACAAGAAAGAGAAAAGAGTAATTAAATATTACTTTATTAAGAAGGAAATATGAAATAAGGATGAAATATAAGAAATATGTGGATATATGGATAATGGATCCATCTTGGATAAGATTTCAGTTCCACATGGTTTCTAATGGTAAAAGGAACCCAAATGAAGAAAATAGAAGATGAAGAGAGAGAAAATATCCTTAAAATATGTTTTATTAAGAGATAACTTGAATATAAATAAAAGCATCTCATACTTTAGATTTTGAGTTTCAAGTTTGATACATATGTGGATTAAGTCATCATAAACTTTCCTTTAAAATTTGGTATTAAAAGGATAAATGGTTTGAGAGATATGAATTTTACAAGTTTCCTAAAGTGTAAAGGATAACATTAAATGTAACATTGATGTTCTAATACAAGGCTTTCTAGCTGTTGGATCCAGATCCAACGGTAGATGCTTTTCATTTTAGATTAGGTAAAAGGGAATAGTATAATGTGAAATCAATTTGTTAGATCATTTTCCCTGATCCACTAGGACTCATGGAGAGTGGATAATCGATCTTGGGAGATAAAATCAGACTAGATAGACCCTTTGGTCCCCCTATTTTGTACGGTTTCGAGAGTTCCCCAATGGAGCCAGACTCCATGGACTCTGCCCAGTAGTCAATCTATAAAAAGGGGCTTTGTCCCCTCTTCGTAGACTATAACCATACATAGGATGGTCAGTGTGAGTTCGAGGGACCATCCCAAACCTCACTTAACCCAAAGAACCAAACTTGGAGAGAGATCACTGACCGATCGGAGGTCTTCGTCAAGGAAGCCGAAGCAGGAGGAAGGTCGGCAGTGTGTGAGTATAGTTGGTGGAGGCGATGTTTGAGAGTGTGGTAGGGCCTTGGAGTGTCTGCGTGGTGGTTTTGGGGAGGAAAGGAGGCTGTCGCGGGAGGGATTGGATGCCACCACCAACCTGGTTCGCCATCCTCTGTTTTATAGAGTAAACAGAGGAGGCAGTCCACATCCCATGAGAACGAAAGGGGCGACCAGGACGGGCAACTGGGTGCATAGCTAATCAGATCCAGAGGATGATCCACGAGCAAGGGATTGCAAGAAAAGGAAATTAAAGTACACATGGCGCTCTTCGATTGGCCAAGGGTAAGTGATTTTGTGAAAATATCAATTAATTATTGGTAACTCAGATCCAGACATGTTATATATGAAAGTTGATTAGGAAAATGTAATGCGTCCAATAAAAATATAAAGGATCCTAAATATTCTTGCAATTGCAAAGGTGTATAAAGTTATCATCTTTAATGGTTTAATTAAAGGAAAACCCTTAGAATTAATGATAGTTGGATATAATGATGTTCTATGAATGTTTTGAATGAATATTAACTTGTTGATAATAAGAAGGATGATTTATATCTAAAGATATGATCTTTATGCATTAATGGTATTAATTTAGGCTTTCATATACCTGAGTATGCATTAATGGGCTTAGAATCCCTAATATAGGAGAATATGTCTTTTAATGGTTTTAATTGTATAAATCTATGAATAAGACAGAGTTATGTTGTTACAAATCCAATTTGAGTATAAAAGATCATTAATGTGGATAATTTGGAAATTAGGGTTTCCTAGTATATAATAGTGAAATTAATGATAAATTAGGGTTTGCTAACCTAAAAGATGTGAAATATAGAAATTAGGGTTCCTTTGAGAATCGAACTATAATTCTTTGTTGAGTTGTCAATTCAAAGGAACCCGAACATGATAATTGCCCTTAATAACCATTTCATGACTCAAAAGGATAAAGATGATAGTTTAGTGTAAAAGAGGCATATTGGACTTAATTGACTTTTAATTGTGCCTATGATGTTGAAATTAGGGTTTGTGGACTAAAAGAGCATTAAAAGTGATAAATGCATAATGAAGGCTAAAACCATAATAAGACCCTAAAGTTGACCTAGGAATCCTAAGGTGGAATCCAAGTCAATCTCGAGAATGTTTTAAATAAAATAATGACACTTGGATGTTATGCATTAATTCTAGGATATTGATGATCGCTTGATTGATTGTTCTTGAATATCATTTCTTGGACATCAAGTTGCTCTAGATAAGGTATGTGGTTATGCTTATGGTTAATCTCTTTAGTTTCACGGTGATTCCTAGATGTTTTATCAGTTTCTTGAAAATAACTGCTTCGATGAATTTTATTTCATGCAACTATAAAGTGTCTATGATTATCACCATAAATGTGTATACATGACTAGCTCAGATCCTGGTCCTCCTATGTGGCTTTGCTAATGATGAAAAGGGTAACCTAGAACATGGCCTACTTGTTAAGTAGGACATCAAGTTATCATGAGTTAGAAATTGGGATACCCACGTGTAGTGCCATGAGACACTTTAGCACACCATGAGTTAAGGAGTGGGCTACCTATGGGTAGTGCCATGTGACTCAACCCTAGAAATTGATTCACCTGTTAGGTTTGATCATGATGGGTTTAATGGGGATCTACCATAAGGAAGGTATCATCCAGGTCCACTACAGGGACATCGCAGAGGCTAGGGTATATATGGATTGAGCAGTTATGTTTAAAAAGTAAAGTTGTTTGTTAAATCATATTTGACTGCAATATGTTGTTATTGTTAATTGCATGATTATTATTTCCCCCACATACTGGCATATTCATTTATGATGACTGACATTTTGTTTGTCGGCGTTTTAGGTACAAGTTGAAAAGGACAAACAATAAAGTGGCAAATTGTGAAATTATGAAATAAAGTGAAAGGAGGATTAGTTAGAATAGAGTCCAAATGTGGATAGAAGTTAGATATCTAATTTTTTGAAAAAGGTATGCAAAGTTTTATTTTATTCCAGCTTTCAGTATAGTCATGGTAGAATTTGATAATTATTATTGATTAATTATTGAACCTATGATCCGGGAAATTGGGATAATTGCTCTAACCTCTTAGTCTTCCTTAATTGGGGGTTACCGGGAGGTAGGGTCATTAAATTTGGTATCAGAGCATAGGTACCTCATTTAATCATCATCATCATCATCATCATCATCATCATCATCATCTAAGCCTCAATCCCAACTATGTTGGGGTCGGCTACATGGATCCTTCGTTTCCATTCAGCTCTATCATGGGCCATATTCTGATTGAGATATAGAGATTCAAAATCTCTGTTTATAAGCTCATCCCATGTTAATTTAGGCCTTCCTCTTCTTCTATTTATAGTGTTTAGGTTCCTCATTTAATATTTAATAATTATTAAATTTTACGAATTCCATAGAACCGAGGGAGTTATTAGAGGATTTTTTCAAAGACAGAGGTGTCTAGAAAAGGATCACGCACGGGGGATGGCAAAATTTTCCTCTGCACCGCTAGTTAGAATACAAGGACTCCCAGACCCATGTGATTGCCTAGCCAATGTCTTAGGATCTGACTCGAAATAAGATACCTTTAGGACTGTAATGGCCGTGCCCACTGCCCAAGGCTCTAGTAGAGTTTCAGGAATGATGACTGGCCCCACAAACCACCACTAGCCTTAACTACGCGCTTTGTCCTCACTCACGCGCAAGTCGGGGTCAACTTCCCGACTGGTCACCCATCTTAGTACTTCTCCAAGAAGAGCACACTTAACTATGGAGTTCTTTAGTGATGGGCTCCCGGAAAAGGAGGTGCACCTTGGTGATATGGGTAGTCCAATCATTCCTTTTAAGATTATGTTATCTGAGTCCTCAAATCCTGGTATGTTACAATCTCCCCCACTTAGACTCTTGACATCCTCGTCAAGGCTCAACTATATGGCCTCATTATCTGACCCCATTTCAGTGCAGACCCACAATGGCCCATGGACACCCAGCTCTCATCCACGACTACCAGTGCAAGGGCGGCTCCATCTCATCTCTACGGATAGCCCTTTACAACTTGCCTGGACCGCACGGCTCAAGACTGGCATGCCACATGCCCATGTGGGCCCCACCTACTGCAGGGGTTATGGATCTGATACCATTTGTAATGCCCGGGCCCACTGCCCAAGGCTCTAGTAGAGTTTCAGGAATGACGATTGGCCCCACAGACCACCACTAGCCTTAACTGCGTGCTTTGTACTCACTCACGCGCAAGTCGGGGTCAACTTCCGGACTGGTCACCCATCCTAGTACTACTCCAAGCCGAGCACGCTTAACTATGGAGTTCTTTAGTGATGGGCTCCCGAAAAAGGAGGTGCACCTTGTTGATATGGGTAGTCCAATCATTCCTTTTAAGATCATGTTATTTGAGTCCTCAAATCCTGGGATGTTACAAGGACTCTCTCATCTTGTTCATCCCTTTGCAACTCTAATGTTGTTATGGATATTAAGTATTAGGGTTTTCTCTCTCTCTTCCTCACCCTCTTGAGATATGGGTAAAGTTGATAAGGTTTAAGGAATCCTCCACCAAATTAATGAAAATCATGTAAATAAGATGTCATAGACATAAGCTTAATAGTTTAAGCATAAACTAAAGAATAGTTGCATGCTTAGGTCGTATGACATAGGTTGTCATGCCCTCAGGAGAGACATGAGGTTAGACCTTCTTATCAGGAGAATGAGTAGAGAGAGTTAGTCTTAGAGGTAGAGACATACATTATAAGTAGAGACGTGGCACATCCTCTGAGGATGATGCTAACCCTAACCCTAAGTGGTGGTTAGAGAGAGAGATGGCATGATGAGTCAGATGCCATGTTCGACCATGTGTGTGAGCAAACATGCTTTCGGACGCACATGACGATATGAGCCATGTGAGGTTGGATGACCTAGTGCCTTTGGCGACCCAACCTTGGGAAGGGTCGTTCATGTTAGATTGAAGCATAGCTCCTTCATTGTTGAGGTTAGTGAAAAACCTATGGAAACTCTATGGGCTTATGTGAGTAGGGCATAGTATGCACCCATAGTATTCCAGTAGTGCGGGCAGTAGGTTGAAACCCTGGCCAGGAGAGTATGATGGATGGCTTATGAGATAAAGCATAAAGAGCTATGGATAATCTTGGGAAAACATAGGCTTCACCCATGTAGGGGTATTCTTGTAAGATTGATCCACCTTCATGGATGGAGGACCTCTAGTACTAAGGTTGTATGTAGGGTTAGATCTAGAAAGAGAGAGAGAGTAGGACCCAAGCAAGAAGGTTGGAGGCTTAGTGTGGCAACACATCCCATTATCACACAAATAACGAGGTGTTACGCGAAAACGTGCGGAAATCACCATAACCACAGTTAATCAAAAACATGGGTTAATTAAAACCGATTGCAGAAAACTGATAAACTGAGAAACATATTACATTTCAGTCCATATCCTGCAAGAAAACATGTTACATATATATCCATACAAACTTGGGCACATGTCCACGACTTAGGGCAACAGTTGTTCTGTCACAACCATGAGTTCACCACCTGTTCATACATATAAAGGCCCATATCTGGTCAACAGTAGGATATACAAACGACATCGGTCATGCATCGTAAAACAACGTTAAAACACCGCCAAGGACCTGAGAGTACAGGGATGACTCTAGACTCTACACCAAAACATCAAAACAGCAGCATCTCCAAAGCTTGCCTTCTACAGATTTTCTCGCTGCTCGGCCGCAACTCCGCGACTACCACCACGACAAGCTCGACCACATAAAAAAGGGGGAAAACTAGCGGAGTGAGACAATTGAACATTGTCCCAGCGAAAGGCATAACTTCATGCCAAAAATACAAAACCTCAGATAAGATAAAGGTTATCTCAGCAGATTATTGATAAAGAATATAACAAGAACAGTTATAAGTAACAAGACATCCTCAGATTTATCAGCTGTAGCAAAAGGGCATATAACCACTATATTTCCCAATGGAACATGATTGACAAGATAGATTATATGAGACTCACCACAAAAGAGTAATAAACAACTACAATATAATTAAAGTTAACTACACAAACAAGGCCTCAACCAATGTTTTGTATTTGTCTTATCAATACATACTAAACGGTTGTATTACGTTTTATTATGCCCTGAGGAAATGAACTGTACTGTTCAAATCCAACCTTCGGCTGCGAAGCCCATAGCCGGTGCCATACAAGGTCAATGGAAGAGCCGGAATCCAAGACCTTCTCCGCCTCATGGTCAGTACATGAGTATAATATAAGCAGGACTGCAGTCTCATACTGAAGTGGTCATAAGCCATAGGGTTAGCTCCTAAGGCTACCCTCTGCCTAGCCCGCCTCGGTACAGGTCACGACGCTAGAAACTGAGCCACATGTCTAAACACCGTGCTCTGAGCCATGAACACATTCATGCTCAACATATCACACATCTGGAGCCATGGGCCATGTTCACCATGCTCATCACACATCCGAGTCTGCAACTGCAGCTGCACTCATTTCACCTCTCTATTTTAGGCTAGGAGAAACCTCACATATTCAAAAATATGCACTCCAGGTTAACCCGCAGGAGAACCCATTTCATCATCACCCTATCCTGACTGGTGATGAATCTATGGCCAGGGCAAGCTACATAATAGATTTCATTATGATTAATTAGTATCTTTTAGATGGATTGCAAGATTAAACCAAGTTGTATAACATGCAAGATATAACAGAAAGTAAACAACATAAACTCAACATTATGCATTCTCTACAATTTACATCACACTGATCCATCACAAGGATCTCACATCACATGTTATTACTTGGCCTCTTGCCAATCACCTAGATCCATCTCAGGGATCATCACATATAATGGGATCTCAATCCTGTTGGCTAAATTGACATTAGCATAATCCCTTTTGTTTTGATAATGACAAACATTTCATTCTTGTGGTTTTAACGTGCTATTTGAGTATTTCAGGAACAAGCATATAAGGTGGTGGATAAAAAAGACTTGGAAGAAACAATTTGATAAAATCGCTTTATTTTCATGATTGTAATCAAATGTAAATGCTTGTACAAGTATATAATGTACAAGTAATTAGATATCATGTAAAATCAAGCGTTTAGATCTTCCCTATCCACTCACAACACTTAGATAGGCCATTCCCCAAGATAGTATCACAATTGCACATTGATACACACACTTAGTAAATGAATACATTGAGTCTGAAATATTCTCGGTCGACAAATCGTCGATCGAGAAAATATCGGTCGACAAATCTTTGACCGAGAAACTCTCGGTCGACAAAATCTTCGATCGAGAATAGACCCTACTAGCCGTTAGACCCTGCAGAAAAAGTGGTTGGGAGTTGGAAATGAACGTTGTAAACACTTGCTCCAGGAGGTCCCTCGGTCGACAAATCTTCGACCAAGAAGGACTCTCGGTCGACAAATTGTCGATCGAGAAAAGTTTTGTCTGCAATTTTCAGGGTCAATTAATTAGCCGTTGCAAATGCAATTAGTGGACACATAACGGCTAGTTGAGCACTAAGAACCCCCTAGAAAGTGTCTAGAATGTCCTTAAGCACTTGTAGGTCATTCCTATAAATAGGACATGCCTTAGGACACCTAAAACATCTAAGCTACACATGTGCTACACTTGAGATTGAATACTCATTGGCAATCTGTTTTGAGCAATAGAGCAATTCCTACATTGGCTATTCATTCCCATTGCTCCAACTTCATGTCCTATAGGCTAGTATCTCCTATCCACAACACTTACACTTCTACATACATTGGTTAGGAGATCAAAACGCTTGATATAGGAAATCAAGCCTTGAGCTACAAGTGGTATTGTAATTTCTGTTTTCTTTCTTGTTCCTTTGTATCTTTTGTATTCTCCTTGCTACTCCTAGGGTTGGAGGCTGCGGATTGGAGAAGGTTCTTCTCAGAGGAGAAGGTGGACTTCAAGCTACTTCAAGAAGGCTATCGCAACAGGAAGCTACTTCAAGAAGGTTATTGCAACGGGAAGCTACTTCTGGAGGAAGGCTGCTTCAAGGTTGGTGCAATTGCTTCTAGGTGAAGGCTGCTTCAAGGTTGGTGCGATTACTTCGAGGTGAAGGCTGCTTGAAGGGTTTAGGGAGGGAATTGTAATTTTATGTAAAGTCCTTACGAGGTAATAAAATTAAATTCTTTCCAAATCCCGGTTGGGTAAGCAACCGGGTAGTGGACTGACTGCCTTAGTATTTGCTAAGGTAGGAACCACTCTAAATCCTTGTCCCCTTGTCCAATATTTTTGTGATTGGTTGTTTGAGTTAAATAATTTTTTAAAACTCTATTCACCCCCCCTCTAGTAGTTTTTCAATTGGTATCAGAGCGGGCTTCAAGGAACCCTAACCAGGTCTTAAAGAATGGAGGGTGATGGTGATTACAATCGCAACAAAAGGTGCAGCTTGAACAAATCTACAATATGTTGCAATTGGTGCTTAGGAACAAGCCACACAACAACTAGATGCCCATGGAGATCAAAGAAGGAAGATGAACACAAGGATTGTCTTATTGCTACAACTAGTGAAGAAGAAGAAGAGGTAAGTCTTTTTGATTTATCTAAAGAAGAACTAGTTGCTAGTCTTGAAGAGACACATAATAAATATGTTGAGTGCAAAAAGAAACTAAAGAAATCCAATAAAGAAAATGATGAATTAAATGCTAGACTTCTTGCTCTCACATCTGAAAATGAAGATTTATATGCTAAATTAAATGATCTTGGTTTTGAAAAAGATAGCATTATTTCTGAAAATCATACTTTGAAATCATCTCTAAGTAGTAGTAATGTGAAGATTTTTACTCTAGAAACAAATTATGATCTTCTATCTCAAGAAAAGGTTGGATTACTTGAAAAATTAAATGATCTTCAAAAACAACCTGTCTTGTGTACACATCTAGATTATGATAATATAGTGAAAGAAAGGAATTCTTTATCATCTAATCTAGATCAAGCAAAACTAGATATTAAGAAAAGAATGGATGAGATTGCTAAGTTGCACCAAGAAGTTAGTAGGACAAGCAACAATGGAATCCTTGATAAAATATTGGATGATTCCTATCATCAAATTGGGAGAAGAGGACTAGGTTACAAGCCTAAGGGGAAATCTTATCAACAACTTAGTTGGAGAAAGACACAAGCACATCAATCACTATATGTACCTAAAGGAACCAATACATTTGTACCAAAGAACAACCTAGAACAAAACCATAGAAAAAGACTTGAGGTTGATTCTATATGTTGCCATTATTTCTTACATCTTGGACACTACTCTTTTTCATGCCCATACAAGAAAAAGGATGTTGAGTTGGTATGGGTTCCAAAACCTCCAAACTAAATGAATGGAATTAAGTTGAGATATGACCAAGGACCTTAGTTGCATATTTCTATGTCTATCTCAACTCAACATAATGGGATAATAAATTAATTCAAGTTTTTTAAACATCTAACTTGGATATATACAAAATCTTTCAAATTGCAAAAATAAAATTTTGCCTTACTCATAGCTAAATTGTAAATAAAGACTTGGATACAATTAGTTGGGATTTGATCTAAAAGTTCCTTTGATGTTCATAAAGTCTATCTCAACTAAACTGAGTCTTCAAATTGTTTAATTGAGTAAATAACCATTCATGATTTACTTATAAACAATTACTGAAAATGGTTCTGAAAACAATACAGAAACCTGATCGGTCGAGAAATCTTCGACCGAGCAGTCAGTCGGTCGAGAAATCATCGACCGAGTAGGTTACTGATGTCAGTCTGAAATAAGTCTGCTGAATAATTCTACAAAGGATCAATGTGCTATCTATTTGCTGTTAATAACTGTTTTACATGCACAAATTATGGAAATCATCTTTGGAACACTTATATGAGATCATTTTTATCTATGAATCATATTTGATTTAAGTTAAGGGAAAATTACTGTTTAATGGTAACCCTTGGAATATCTATACATGAACCATGTGTGTATTGAAATTTGTTTTAAATGATCATAATTATTGCATTTATATGCTGATCATATGCTTTAATTGTTCTATCATTACACCATGGATATGCTTCATCATGATCATTATGTTTCATTGGTTTGTCTAAAATAATCTTTGATTCATATATACAAACCATGAATGGATATTATTCTTGATCATTGAGATTCAGATAAATTGAAAATGCCATTAGCATAAAAGCATCTTGACATAATAAACAATGAATGTAAAACATGCGTTCTAGAAAAATCAAGGACAAAGACTTCACTATGATGCCCATATTAAGTCTTCATAATAGGTATATCTTAATATGCTTCAAATAGATATTTATTTAAAGCTATTTGCAGAAATTATACTTCACATATGAATGTTTAAATTGGAAATCTGCAGAATTTGCCTCTTGGTTGAAATTAAAATTGACCAAGGGGCGCTATGGTCGTAGTCAAGGGCGACCTAAAATAAGCTTTGACAAAATGCTTATATTGACATCATTTTAAGCCTATTATGACCTTAGTATTTTTACTCTTGGTTATGAAGAAATCAACAAATTTCATAAAATGATATATCTTGTTCTTAAAGGAATTCTCTAGACAAATTAGGGGTTAACATCCCGTGCATTTGGCTAGAGAAATTTTTATGTACTCTAAGATTAAAGAATTCTCATTTCATTTTTAGGGCTTAACATCCCTTGTAAAATGGATGAGAAATCAATACACAAATGCCGTGAACCTAAAAGGAACTCATATCATTTCAAGGCTTAACATACATTGCAAATGAGTGAGAAATAAATTATGGCTAAATTTAACAATCATTGCTTTGCTTTAATCCCTTGTTTTCTAATTGAATATCTCTTTAAGGGGAGCATAGCATAAAATTAAGGGGGAGAAATAAAATCTATTATATTGGATATCTTTTTGAAATGACAAAGGGGGAGAAATAATATAAAATCAAAAACATAAAATAAAAATATGAGTTTCATAATATCTCGGCCAACATCCACTTGCAAAACAAGAATGGCTACAAAAGGTAATCTTCAGGTATGAAACTCACATGATTTATATTTCTTTATTTTATATTTAGGAAATGTTTGTCATCTTCAAAAAGGGGGAGATTGTTGGCTAAATTGACATTAGCATAATCCCTTTTGTTTTGATAATGACAAACATTTCATTCTTGTGGTTTTAACGTGCTATTTGAGTATTTCAGGAACAAGCATATAAGGTGGTGGATAACAAAGACTTGGAAGAAACAATTTGATAAAATCGCTTTATTTTCATGATTGTAATCAAATGTAAATGTTTGTACAAGTATATAATGTACAAGTAATTAGATATCATGTAAAATCAAGCGTTTAGATCTTCCCTATCCACTCACAACACTTAGATAGGCCATTCCCCAAGATAGTATCACAATTGCACATTGATACACACACTTAGTAAATGAATACATTGAGTCAGTAATATTCTCGGTCGACAAATCGTCGATCGAGAAAATATCGGTTGACAAATCTTCGACCGAGAAACTCTCGGTCGACAAAATCTTCGATCGAGAATAGACCCTACTAGCCGTTAGACCCTGCAGACAAAGTGGTTGGGAGTTGGAAATGAACGTTGTAAACACTTGCTCCAGGAGGTCCCTCGGTCGACAAATCTTCGACCGAGAAGGACTCTCGGTCGACAAATTGTCGATCGAGAAAAGTTCTGTCTGCACTTTTCAGGGTCAATTAATTAGCCGTTGCAAATGCAATTAGTGGACACATAACGGCTAGTTGAGCACTAAGAACCCCCTAGAAAGTGTCTAGAATGTCCTTAAGCACTTGTAGGTCATTCCTATAAATAGGACATGCCTTAGGACACCTAAAACATCTAAGCTACACATGTGCTACACTTGAGATTGAATACTCATTGGCAATCTGTTTTGAGCAATAGAGCAATTCCTACATTGGCTATTCATTCCCATTGCTCCAACTTCGTGTCCTATAGGCTAGTATCTCCTATCCACAACACTTACACTTCTACATACATTGGTTAGGAGATCAAAACGCTTGATATAGGAAATCAAGCCTTGAGCTACAAGTGGTATTGTAATTTCTGTTTTCTTTCTTGTTCCTTTGTATCTTTTGTATTCTCCTTGCTACTCCTAGGGTTGGAGGCTGCGGATTGGAGAAGGTTCTTCTCGGAGGAGAAGGTGGACTTCAAGCTACTTCAAGAAGGCTATCGCAACGGGAAGCTACTTCAAGAAGGTTATTGCAACGGGAAGCTACTTCAGGAGGAAGGCTGCTTCAAGGTTGGTGCAATTGCTTCTAGGTGAAGGCTGCTTCAAGGTTGGTGCGATTACTTCGAGGTGAAGGCTGCTTGAAGGGTTTAGGGAGAGAATTGTAATTTTATGTAAAGTCCTTGCGAGGTAATAAAATGAAATTCTTTCCAAATCCCGGTTGAATAAGCAACCGGGTAGTGGACTGACTGCCTTAGTATTTGCTAAGGTAGGAACCACTCTAAATCCTTGTCCCCTTGTCCAATATTTTTGTGATTGGTTGTTTGAGTTAAATGACTGTTTAAAATTGTTTAAAACTCTATTCACCCCCCCCCTATAGTAGTTTTTCAAATCCCTCATCACATAGTACCATAGCCTCTCAAGGCTTTCATCATCATCATGGAACATCATACACCTGTCATCATAGTGTTCATTTACCCAATTCTCATAGCCTTCCATTGGGCTAAGCATTACCTACATGGTTAGCATCATTCAATACCCAGATGAATAATCAAGAGAGTACAATTACTACCATAGTGTGACAAATTAGGGTTTAGTGTATTATCAGTACAATCATGATGATAATAATTTCATCCATGCCTCATCTTTAAGTATATAAGTAAGCACATTATCAAGTAACCCTAATGCATGCTCAAGATCATATTTGGCATTTAAAGGAAACATAAGTATCATTCATAAGCAACGAGCCATCATAAAAGCATAGTCGACATGTCATCTTTTCATGATAGGTCATGCCCTCACAAGAGACACCAACATCCCTCACTAAAAGCCATCCCGGGCAGACCCATTCCTATCTAAACCCTAGCGGGCGAGCAGACACACTGAGTGGGTAGGTTAGCAAATGTGCAAAGCAACTGGGTGAGCAGGGTAGAGCATGGGCGATCAGGGGTGTGTGTGTCGGGCAACACAGGTGCAGGGCGAGCCATACAGGCGTGCAAGGTCATCGGGCGAGCATAGCTCAACTGAGCTGGCAGGTTGATATCGGGTGAGCCAGATAGAACCAGGTGAGCTAGCCATTGTGTCGGGCGACACGGCTGGGCAAGACAAAACACGAGCGAGCAGGGCGCGTTAGTGGGAAACCGGGTGAGCAGGCCTATCGGGCGGGATGGCTAGTGCCGGGCGAGCAAGGCGTTTGAGCGAGCAGAGCTATATCGGGTGAGCAGGATTACTGGGCGACACGCGTGCAGGCGAGCAAGAGAAATCTGTGCGAGCAACAAAGGCTAGGCGAACCAAGCTACTGAGCGAGCAGCCCTCCGGGCGAGCAGCCTGTCGGGCAGAGCTGGCTCAGGGCGAGCAGGGTCAGGTTGCTCACCCGCCCAAGGTACAAAAAGAGAAACTTGTTCACTCCAACCGTGCAAGATAAAACTAGGGCAAGGGTTGTCGGGCAGCACCTCCTTACACATCTCAACTAAGGTTCAAGCCATCTAAACGAGCTCACCATCTTACCCAAGGTGAGAGGAGAGTCTTGCTCAAGCCACTAAGTCATGTGCTCACCTCAATTGGGAAGGAAAGAGGAGTGTTTCTCATGGCATTAGAGCTCAAGCTCACTCATCTAGACCAAGGGGAGAAAGGAGTGTTGCTCTCCTAAACCCTAACACACATGGATCGGCCAACATGCAAGCTAAACAAGAACCAACTACTAACATATAAAGGCAAGATTAAAAGCAACACATATGAGAGAAGAGGATAGAGTAGTTAGGGTTAGAGTCATGCAACTCGCCTTAAGCTCCAAGGAAGAAGAAGCAATTGAGCTCCAAGGGTTGTCGACCACCAAAGCTCCTCCAAGAGGGGTGTGTCCACCTCCACTCCTTCAACTCCAAGGGTGTATCGGCCTCCAAGCTCCTCACACAAGGGTGTGTCGGCCACCTTAGCTCCTTCTTCAAGGGTGTGTCGGCCACCAAGCAAGGGGAAGAGAGGGTGTGTCGTGCACAATGAGAAGAGGAACTAAAGGGACCTCAATCTAAGGAATGGACAACCTATATAGATGAGGAAGGAGGAGAAACCAAGGTGAACCCTTGCTAGGTGTCGTCCACCCAAGGGACACATGTCCACCAACTCAAGCCACCTCTCTTGCAAGCCATAAGACACTTGTCCAAGATGAGCACCATGTGTTCTCCAAACATGACCAAGGTTGGACCAAGCACCATGGGCGACACAAGCCCACTCTAGGCTGACAGAAGCTCTACTTGGGTGACACAAGGCCCAAGCAAGCCCAAACAAGCTCAACAAAGGTCCAAAGAACTCAAACAACAAGCCCAAGCCTTCCTCTCAACCCTAGAGGAAGTAAAGAGAGAGAAGAACACCTCTCAAGGTGACAAACTTTCTCCCAAAACCCTAGACTTGGGTTAATTGCAAGTAGCACCCTCAACCCTCAACAAAGCACAACCAAACCCTAATCACCACTAAAGGTGATTAGCAAGCATCAAACCATCAAGGTTTAGCAAAGCAAACAGGGTAAGCCCTAAAGGCAGGTCAGGGTCCTTACAATCTAACCCCCTTTAAGGGATTTCGTCCCCGAAATCTGAAGAGAAAAGTGAGGGATACCTCCTCCTCATCTCCTCCTCAAGCTCCCACGTGGCTTCCTCAACGCCACGACGCTGCCAAAGGACCTTCAAAAGAACCATGTCCTTCCTCTTCAGCTTCTTGATCCTTCTGTCAAGAATCGCCACAGGGCCTTCCTCGTAGGTCACATCTACATCAAGCTCAACCTCAACTAGCTGTATCACTATACCTGAATCTGGATGACTTTTCTTTAACATACTGACATGGAACACTGGATGTAACATGTGCAACTCAGGAGGTAACTCTATCTCGTAAGCTACCTTGCCAACACGTGCTATGACTGGGTAAGGCCCCATATACCTGGGTGCCAGCTTACCCTTCCGTCCAAACCTTAGCACACCTTTCCACGGTGACACTTTAAGATATACTTTGCCTCCTACCTGGAACTCCAACGGTCGTCGGCAATTGTCCGCATAAGACTTCTGCCTGTCCTGTGCCACTTTCAACTATTGTTGTATTACCCTGATCTTATCTGTCATCTGCTGCACTAACTCAGGACCCAAAAGCTGATACTCTCCAGACTCATACCAACACAAAGGAGATCTACACTTTCTTCCATACAAAGCTTCATAAGGAGCCATATCGATGCTTCACTGGTAACTGTTGTGTAAGAAAACTCTATCAAACTCAGATGTTCATCCCAGTTGCCTAGAAACTACAAAACACAAGCTCAGAGAAGATCTTCCACAACCTGAATAGTCCTTTCAGACTGTCCATCTGTCTGTGGGTGAAAGGTTGTACTGAACCTCAACTGCGTTCCCAACGCTCTGTGCAACTGTTCCCAAAAACGACTGGTAAACAGAGGACCTCTGTCAGAAACTATTGTTGCTGGCACACCATGCAAATGAACTATCTCATCCACATACACTCTAGCGAGCTTCTCCGCTGTGTATGTCATCTTCACAGGCAGGAAATGGGCAGACTTCGTCAATCTGTCCACTATCACCCAAATGGAATCATGATTCCTAGTTGTCCTGGGCAGAACAACTACGAAATCCATGGTTATATGATCTCATTTCCACTGCGGTATCGGCAAAGGTTGTAACGTACCTGCCGGCTTCTGATGCTCAGCCTTCACTTGCTGACAAACTGCACATCTTTCCACGAACTCAGCCACATCTTTCTTCAAACCGGGCCACCAATACAAGTCCTTCAGACTATGATTCATCTTGGTGACACCTGGATGCATCACATACATTGACGTGTGTGCTTCCTCAAGCACCAACTTCCTCAGATCATCAACATCTGGAACCACCATCCTATCACGATAGCATACTAGCCCATCCTCAGACTCATGAAACCCATCACGCTTGTCACTGCCAAACTCTGATCTGATCAACTGTACCACCTCATCTGTCTGCTGTGCATCCTTGATCTGCTGCCTCAATGTAGGCTTGACTTGCATCTGTGCGAAAAGACCAGATAACAAAGAAACTTCCATTTGCACATTCATCTATCGTAGAGAAACAAGCATATCCCTCCTATGGCAAACCAGGGAACTTAACTGTGCCTTCTTTGAAGAAAGAGAAGACTTTCGAATCAGCGCATCTGCTACCACGTTCGCCTTACCAGGATGATACTCGATTGTGCAGTCATAGTCGTTGATCAACTCCATCCATCGCCGCTGTCGCATGTTCAACTCATGCTGCGTGAAGATATACTTCAGGTTCTTATGATCTGTAATATTCTGACACACTTCCCCATACAGATAGTGTCTCCAAATCTTTAACGCATGAACTACTGCTACCAGCTCCAAATCATGAGTCGGATAGTTCTCCTCATTCTTCTTGAGCTGTCGCGAGGCAAAGGAAACCACATGATCTTCCTGCATCAACACGCAACCTACACCTTTCTTAGAAGCATCACAGAAAACAACATAGCCTTTCCCAGGCTCTGGCAAGATCAACACTGGAGCACTAGTCAGCTTCTCCTTCAATCTTTGGAAAGCTTGCTGACATCGATCATCCCAAACAAAAGGTACATCCTTCCTGGTCAACTTCATCATCGGCAAAGCTATCGAACTGAAGTCCTTGATGAACCTCCGGTAGTATCCTGCTAGACCAAGGAAACTACGAACTTCTGTCGGCGTCTTCGGTTGTTCCCAATCTGCAAAAGATTCCACCTTCTTCGGATCTACCTTGACTCCTTCAGTGGATATCACATGGCCCAAGAAGGTCACTTCATCCAGCCAGAACTCACACTTACTGAACTTGGCATACAACTGATGTTGACGAAGAAGAGTCAACGCTCGACAAAGATGTTGCTCGTGCTCAATCCTATCCCGACTATAGATCAAGATGTCATCTATAAAGACTACAACAAACTGATCTAAGAACGGACGGAACACTCTGTTCATCAGATCCATGAAAGCTGCAGGTGCATTGGTTAACCCAAACGGCATAACCACAAACTCATAATCACCATACCTTGTCCTGAAGGCTGACTTTGGTATATCATCCGCCTTAATCCTCAGCTGATGATATCCGGACCGTAGATCGATCTTCGAGAACACTGTAGAACCATGCAACTGATCGAACATATCATCTATCCTCGGCAACGGGTACTTGTTCTTGATCGTGACCTTGTTCAACTGTCGGTAGTCTATACACAACTGCATCGAACCATCCTTCTTCTTGACAAACAGCACTGGGGCACCCCAAGGCGACGTACTCGGTCGGATAAAACCTTTATCCAGCAACTCTTGTAACTACTTTTTCAACTCTGCCATCTCTACTGGAGCCATTATGTACGGTGTCTGCACAACTGGCTGCATTCCTGGTACTAGATTGATCTCGAAATCAATCTCTCGGGGTGGGAGTACACTAGGAAACTCCTCAGAGAACACGTCTGCAAACTCACGTACAACTGACACCACCTCAAGGCTAAGACCTTTTGCCTTGGCATCCACTTCGGTATATACCACGTGGGCTAGGAACGCCTCACATCCCTGTCGTAACAACTTATCTGCCACCATAGCTGATACCAGACATGTCGGAAGTGTTGGGTTTTAGGGGAGACAGAGAAGGTAGCGGAAACAAAAAAATTTCTCCCCCAACCCATACCGAGGAAACGCGTCAACGTCTATATAATACGAAAGGATGGTTTGTGGAATCATACCTTGTCCCGAGGCTTGCTCGGCGACAATACCTCGTGCAATGCACGGTCTTCAACTCCGGTCTTGGACGGTGTCTTTGCATCTCCTGGTTGCACCGGGACTGACGACTCCTCCTCCTACCGGACTGTCGGATGACAATTGTCCTCCTGAGCGGCAGTGTCCTCCCGCCTTTGTAGTAGTCCACACGGACTACCTGGAACTCCACTCTCCTTGTCCCATAAGGAGGTGGAAGGAGTCGCACCCTCCTGTTGACGTACTAGTCGCCAACACACTCTCCTGCTACCAGTTGCAACTGCAGTTGTCCTTCCCTTGCTGCACCTCCCTTTTGCGGGAAGCACTTGTTCGGGATCTCTCACGGTTACCAAAACCAGAGAGAACGACAACTTCGCAAAGCAACCGGCTTGCATTGAGTTTTACTTTGAGAAGCCCCCAATACCCCTATATATAGGCGGGTCATGGGACAGGGTTCTCTGTGCCCGGAAATACGGGACTAAAGCAGGAGTAGAAGGGTTCGAGAATTTTCCACAAAAAGCAACCGGTTCGCAACTTGAAATGATCGGTTCACAACTGAACCGATCGGTTCAGCCATTGAGCCGATCGGTTGGACCTGAGCCGATTATTTGGGGCACTCCAACCGATCGGTTGGTGCCCTGAACTGATCGGTTCATGGTCCTAATCCGGCTCAAAAAGACTTTCCTTGTTTCGTTCTCAATTGGTATCAAATACCAATGTTATTCCCAATCAAATTGGGCAATTTGAAACCAAAAGAAAATTCTTGCCGACATGACTTTCCCAACTGGTCGGTTGCACCAGTTGAGCCGATCAGTTCAACCCTTGAACCGGTCGTTTCAACCTGGGCATGAGCCGATCGGCCTGGACACTCCAGCCGACCGGTTCAACACCTCAGCCGACCGGTTCATCACATGAGCCGATCGGTTGGGAGCACAGGTTGGGCAAAATCAGTCAATTGCGATTTCAATCAATCTGATACTCCAATCAATGCGTCTAACACCTTGAACCATATGATATTGAGCTATCGACTGATTGAGTGTTTAATTGAACTACTAAACTCCTTTAGTAATCAATCTAAACATTGCTTTGTGGACAAAACTCCTCTTCTAGGTTAAATCCTATGTGTGTGACCCTGCAGGTCCATTTCACGTTGGCAGTGAAAGTCCATAACACTTATGACTTCACAAGCAAAGAGCGGTGCCTAGTCACACATCATTGCTACCCAAGTGAAAGTAGAAAGTTGGAGAACAACTTTCATCCTACAATCCGTGAATGGTGTTACAGTGAATGTATAATTCCTTTGTCACTGATATCCCGAATGAACTCAAGGCATGGAACTGTCATCCTGTCAATGTTCATTCACTTTCTTGATCTCAGAGGAGATTGAAGGAGATATGTATGATATCAATATCACATATTGATTCACACATGCGTGCGCACGCCTATCTAAATCCTACTCATCAAGTGGCCTTGGATATCAAACTCCCTTAGGAGGGACAAATCCCATATCTATCACTCACCCCTCAAAAGCCCCATGTGTCAAAGCCACCCAATCATCACCTTTATAACAACCCATGTTTCAGGACTGTGTTTGATGATGTCAAAGTGTGCCCAACGACATGTGTTGAGTGCAGTGATTTCAGGTCTAAGAATCACACTCACCGCCATCACTGTGACTACTGACTTTGACTACCATCTCATGGTTCCATGTGTCAAACTCACGGTGGGTCTGTCCGGTACCTTGTTCTCTAACAAGTACCTATGTGTTTGGTTTGACATCTCTATATCATGACTAATGAGATTCTGTCATCAACCAACACCATAATCTAGTCTTGTGTGTCATTGTTGTCTATCTACCTTCCACAATGACATCCGACTAGGGACATAACAAGAATGTACAAACTCTTAGCATCCGTATGATCTCATTGTTCAGGTCCTTAACCTGAAAGCATACGTCATTGAGTACTGTCATTCTCTAGACATTCAATCTGTTCTATCACTATCTCATATGACTGAACTAGAAAGAATTGGAAGCTTGCCTTTGATGTTTATCAAATCAATCTTAATGTATCCCACCAATCATCCCATGATTGGCTCTCAGGGCATACATACCAACAGACTCCCACTTGCACTGTGAGCCAATCACTCATGAATCATATTCATAGTGATCTTCAAACATGTCCCACATGTTACCGTGCTCTAGTGCCAACATAGTGAGTAATGGCAACACCTTGCCAAAGTCAGTATAAATTGCATGTCTCTCATCTCTTCGTTGTACGTCACACGTATGAGATGGAGTTGCCGTAATATGCGATCTAGCATTCCTTTGCTAACCTTTAGCCACATTGCATGATCAAGGATTCCAGACTTGTCATCAATGACCGGAATATCTATAAGTTCATCTCATGAACTTCTAGATCCATATAGTATCCACTGATGTTCTCTAACACACGGATACTCGGCATTTCCTTTTAAATGGTTTTATAGGAACACTTCCAATTATCAACAAACTTCCACTTTTATACATCCTATGTATATTTTGCGATTAATTTTCTATCCTTTCGGAAGTTCGCATCAATGTAACTCTTTACATCGAACTCTTCCTTATCTCCATAGAACTAGTACTTCCCAAGTACTTATCAAGTTCTTATGGTATTCCAATAACCCTTATTGGAAGCAGACAGACATCCACTCGTCATGTCCTACATACGAGTTATCAGGATGAGCACATCATATTGCCATGTCCTACATACAAGATGATGAATGCATTTTATTCTTGCCATGTCAATACATGCAAGATAATGGGATGATTGCATACATGATAGATCCATATCTATTCTTAGTGTTCCCATTCTTCATAAGAATTGGACACTTGGCCTTGGGATACTATTATCCATATAACATGGACAAGTTTTCTCCCACTGAATCTGTGCATACTGAATCCTTCAGTACAGATTGCCAATGTATGCTCTCTCCTTTCCAGGTCAAGATATTTGTCGAGAACTATCTCTATAGATCTCTATTCCTATCACATAGGAAACATCTCTATCTTCCTTAAAGATAATTTCCACTTTTGGATTTCCATTCTAGAACAATTCCATTTCACATCAATATGTGGAATGTGAATACGCTCCCACTAAATCACAGATCCCTTCTTTATCTTTGACATATCAGTCAAACCCTTTGACTATATCATCAAAGTAAAGATCCAATTTTGAGTTTCTTGTACTCAATCAATCACATTGATTAGTCCATTGTAACTTATAGACTTCATTTGCATTAGTGGATTCATAAACCTTATAGGCTGTGTCACGTAGACATCCTAGTTTTATCCCTCATAGGAATGCGGTTTTAGTATCCATATGCCAAATGTCTTAGTCATTAAGTTGCAATCAACAAGCATCATCCTTGTCAAAATGTTATCCATGTGTCTTAACACTTAAGACTTATTTGCACTTATGGGTACGATCCAATGAGTGCTACCATCAAGGTCATACCTTATGGCTCACATGGAAGTCATTTAGGATGTAATGGTTCTATACCATAACTCAAAATCTGATTCCTCATATTCATCTAGATAGTTGACTCATCACATGAACAACTCATCACATAGATAATTGAGGTGTATCTATTAAGGATTTAAGAACTCACAACCTTTGTGATTCTTAATTTCCTTTATTAGTGTGGGGTATTCTTTTATTAAGAAGAATTCAGTTATTTGATAATCATTCTCTAACTCCTTAGAGTATGATTCCTTCTTGATTTAGACATCACCATGCCTTAATCATGAGTTCACTATGATACACTATCATAATCACTCATAAGGATCTCAAACATTTGGTCCAAGTATTTTATTCATTGATCTCATCAAGAATTAATACTTTACCAAATTTGTACTTCATTTATGATAATCTTGAACACTTCAAGATATTCATATTGGTATTTCTCTAAACACCATTTGAAGTATTAGCATTCGCTCCAATAGGTATGTAAATACATCACATGTATTATACCTAATAGGACAATCATTCTCCCACTACCATTAGTGAAGATTGATTAATCATGTACAAGAGATTCATGTCTCTTACTGGTTCTCTAACCAAAAGAGTCTAGATTTATCCATCATATGGAAACTAGAAATGAATTTCTCATGATTGATGCTAATTTGATCGTTTGAGTTATCAATAACTTTAGGTATCATTTTATCTTATGCATACCATGTATCACAAGATAAACAAGGCATTGCCACAAAGATCATATCTTTGAGATTGAAACATCAACTTTATTAATTGCCATCATTGTCATACAATATGCAATAATAAAGTGTTTCTATCTTTTGGCAATATATGAAATAGAAGTTCTCAACTCTATTTCGTGCCCTTTAGGCTGAAATAAACTGAAAGATACTCCTATCTATGGCCGCAACACTTGCTCCAATGATGGGTACTTCTTTCTTGGTCCTTTCGCAAAGGCCATCACTTCTTTGCGGATATTGCATATCATATATGACATATACATATCTTGGTATCATATACCTCGGATAAAGAAGTGGTTCATTTCATGATACCTTAGGTGGAGATCTCCATCCCCTCCTTCATCTTCTTTTGTTCTTCCAGATATAGAGGGCAGTTCCCTCATACACTCTTTCCCCATGTGCCTTGAGGCTGAAGACGGCTTGGATTGCTGGCTAGCATCAGAACACTTCTTAGCTTTGCCCTTGCCCTTGCCCTTAAGACTTACCTTTTCTTTGATCACATCAAAGATTATGGTTTGTCTTGCTTCATCTTTGCCTCTACTATCCTCAACATGTCCAACAACTCTGTCAACGCTTGTCAAAGTTGTTCATGTTGTAGCTTATCATGAATTGTATGATTCTCGCAACATTTGCAGTATCATACCAATAGCCAACTCTTGGCTCAGAGGGAATCCTTCTTAGTCAGGTTTTTCATATACCCAATCACATTGAGTGTGTGAATACCTTACTGGATCTCCTTCTGTCATGACATACTAGGACAGTATCTTGGAGACATCATATGTCTCATGTTGTCTCTGCAACTCATAGTTCAGAGAACACAACATCAAGCACTCCTCATCAATGTCATCCTCAGTATGCTTCCATAAGAATACTTTCAGCCATTGATGTGGTGGGATCGAGTTCATCTGGTTCTGGTATAACTAAGACTTAGAGCTTTCACTCTTTGATTGAGAACACTTCTCATCATCCTAACCAATCGTGGAATTATTCCCATTTAATTTGTTGATCTTAAAGACCCATCGCAAATAAAGTGATTTGTTGATTAACCATTTATTTTAACAAAATGAAATATATGCAATTTTAGTCCAAAAACTCATTTTTGACTTGTTTGATTGATTTGAAAAGTTGACGATAAAATTAGGCCTTTAATTAATTATCGCTCCCACTATTTTAGTTCAAATTGATAGCCCTCACCATCAATTCGGAAGATTGCAGCATACAACCTTCTAGTGGGCAAGATCCTGAAATCCTCTAAGCCATGGACCAGCTAGGGCTGTCACCCACAACATAGATCTCTCAGGTAGGCAACTTTTGCCAATTCCATCATATGCAACTCTTGATAAGATGTCATATACAACTCTTTGCAATGATCATCTCCATGCCTCAAGGTACTAGATCCCATCTAGATTACCTTGTTAAGTCCGACCCAAAGCAAACATGATGAATATGCACCCTGCTAGGGCAGATCCACACATTCATCCTTCACGCTTCCACGAGGTAGACGGTGCACCACGCTAGGGTGTGCCCACACTTGGTCGAACAAGCTTTTCACGTGTGTCGCATTTGGAAGGCATCTAAAACTTAATATTTTAATGAGGGATTTGGTTTTATATACATATACATATCCAATCACCACAATACATAGTACGTATCATATACATGCTATATCCCACAGAAAACATGCACAAACGATAAAAAGCGATGATTATGGCCATCCTAATGTGATTCCTCGAGCCAAGAGGAATCACGGTCATCTAGGTCTACATCACATGCAACCTGTACAAGATGAACTCCGTGCCTTGCCATCCGAGTTGATCAACTCATCACATGAATGATCTGTACTCTCCAGCTGGTCGTCCGGGTGCCACCAGCCGATCGGTTGGCTCCTCCAACCGATCGGTTCGCCTGGTCGTCATGCATCTCGTCATGTCTGCCACCCGCTCATCTCGCTCCTCGAACCGGTCACCAACTGATCGGTTCACTCCTTGAACCGACCGTCTGGAACGTCAATCGATCGGTTCACTCCTTGAACCGATCGTTTCAGCTGTCGTCTTGATGTCCGCCGGTCTTTGACATAACAGGAAATAAAATCTATCCTATTATTACATTGCATAAAAGAAGAAACCCCGAGTTACATTTGGGGGGAGCAAAGGTAGGAAAGAATCTCGATTTAATTCGAGTTACATCAGGAATAAGAGAGGGAAGATCGGTGCGCAGACCGAGATGCAAGCAACCACAAACAACCACACACAGATAGGGGTTTATAGGCCATAATCATGCTACACACATCCACCACAAAACTCGTTTAAGGGCGACGCGTATCGAGTGCATTAATAATACATATCATATATGTAATTTGGGATTTGTGGATTTAGGATTGGACATGCATAAAGCCAATATTATTCGCATCGTATGAAATAAATAAAGGCGACAAACCAAAATCGATCATATCGATATTCCTAAAATATAGAGCAGTTGACGTGGCTCTGATACCACTGTTGGGTTTTAGGGGAGACAGAGAAGGCAGCGGAAACAAAAAAATTTCTCCCCCAACCCATACCGAAGAAACGCGTCAACGTCTATATAATAGGAAAGGATGGTTTGTGGAATCATACCTTGTCCCGAGGCTTGCTCGGCAACAATACCTCATGCAATGCGTGGTCTTCAACTCCGATCTTGGACGGTGTCTGTGCAGCTCCTGGTCGCACCGGGACTGACGACTCCTCCTCCTACCGGACTGTCGGATGACAGTTGTCCTCCTGAGCGGCAGTGTCCTCCCGCCTCTGTAGTAGTCCACACGGACTACCTGGAACTCCACTCTCCTTGTCCCACAAGGAAGTGGAAGGAGTCGCACCCTCCTGTTGACGTACTAGTCGCCAACACACTCTCCTGCTACCAGTTGCAACTGCAGTTGTCCTTCCCTTGTTGCACCTCCCTTTTGCGGGAAGCACTTGTTCAGGATCTCTCACGGTTACCAAAACCAGAGAGAATGATAACTTCGCAAAGCAACCGGCTTGCATTGAGTTGTACTTTGAGAAGCCCCCAATACCCCTATATATATAGGCGGGTCATGGGACAGGGTTCTCTGTGCTCGGCAATACGGGACTAAAGCAGGAGTAGAAGGGTTTGAGAATTTTCCACAAAAAGCAACCGGTTCGCAACTTGAAATGATCGGTTCACAACTTAACCGATCGGTTCGGCCATTGAGCCGATCGGTTGGACCTGATCCGATCGTTTGGGGCACTCCAACCGATCGGTTGGTGCCCTGAACCGATCGGTTCATGGTCCTAATCCGGCTCAAAAAGACTTTCCTTGTTTCGTTCTCAATTGGTATCGAATACCAATGTTATTCCCAATCAAATTGAGCAATTTGAAACCAAAGGAAAATTCTTGCCGACATGACTTTCCCAACTGGTCGGTTGCACCATTTGAGCCGATCGGTTCAACCCTTGAACTGGTCATTTCAACCTGGGCATGAGCCGATCGTCCTGGACACTCCAGCCGACCGGTTCAGCACCTCAGCCGACCGGTTCATTACATGAGCCGATCGGTTGGGAGCACAGGTTGGGCAAAATCAGTCAATTGCGATTTCAATCAATCCAATACTCCAATCAATGCGTCCAACACCTTGAACCATATGATATTGAGCTATCGACTGATTGAGTGTTTAATTGAACTACTAAACTCCTTTAGTAATCAATCTAAACATTGCTTTGTGGACAAAACTCCTCTTCCAGGTTAAATCCTATGTGTGTGACCCTGCAGGTCCATTTCACGTTGGCAGTGAAAGTCCATAACACTTATGACTTCACAAGCAAAGAGCGGTGCCTAGTCACACATCATTGCTACCCAAGTGAAAGTAGAAAGTTAGAGAACAACTTTCATCCTACAATCCGTGAATGGTGTTACAGTGAATGTATAATTCCTTTGTCACTGATATCCCGAATGAACTCAATGCATGGAACTGTCATCCTGTCAATGTTCATTCACTTTCTTGATCTCAGAGCAGATTGAAGGAGATATGTATGATATCAATATCACATATTGATTCACACATGCGTGCGCACGCCTATCTCAATCCTACTCATCAAGTGGCCTTGGATATCAAACTCCCTTAGGAGGGAAAAATCCCATATCTATCACTCACCCCTCAAAAGCCCCATGTGTCAAAGCCACCCAATCATCACCTTTATAACAACCCATGTTTCAGGGCTGCGTTTGATGATGTCAA
Organism: Alisma plantago-aquatica; assembly: GCA_963693085.1. NCBI lineage: Eukaryota > Viridiplantae > Streptophyta > Magnoliopsida > Alismatales > Alismataceae > Alisma > Alisma plantago-aquatica. The sequence continues at coordinate 845,030,027 of OY856410.1, forward strand.
AGTGTGCCCAACGACATGTGTTGAGTGCAATGATTTCAGGTCTAAGAATCACACTCACCACCATCACTGTGAGTACTGAATTTGACTACCATCTCATGGTTCCATGTGTCAAACTCACGGTGGGTCTGTCCGGTACCTTGTTCTCTAACAAGTACCTATGTGTTTGGTTTGATATCTCTATATCATGACTAATGAGATTCTGTCATCAACCAACACCACAATCTAGTCTTGTGTGTCATTGCTGTCTATCTACCTTCCACAATGACATCCGACTAGGGACATAACAAGAATGTACAAACTCTTAGCATCTGTATGATCTCATCGTTCAGGTCCTTAACCTGAAAGCATACGTCATTGAGTATTGTCATTCTCTAGACATTCAATTTGTTCTATCACTATCTCATATGACTGAACAAGAAAGAATTGGAAGCTTGCCTTTGATGTTTATCAAATCAATCTTAATGTATCCCACCAATCATCCCATGATTGGCTCTCAGGGCATACATACCAACAGGAAGAATCTTCCTATCTCCCTAGAAGATCCTCTTCTCTCCAGCAACATCAAACACTGCATGCTTGGAACCACAGTCCAAGACAACCTTATACCTCTCTAAGGTATCCATCACAAGGATAACATCGAACCCATGCATAGCAAGTTGTATGAGATCCACTTGAATGCGGTGTCCCGAGAAAGACAAGACACAAGATGGACACTCTTCTCGAAGCAAAGAGGAACCATCAAGAGGGGTTTCTAACAACAAGCTATCCTTCTTATAGCTAACAGATAAACGACAGTTCTCAAGCATACTATAGGCGATAAAAGAGTGCGTAGCACCCGGGTCAACCAGAACAGATATAAAGCAAGAAGAAGACATATCAGAATGAAATAACTCCATCTGACCTGTCACTACTCGCAGGTTGACTACCGCCTCCGGCTGATTCATAGCGTAGAATCGAGTCGTTGCTTGTTGTCCACGACTTCTGCTTCCCTAAGCAGACGATCCAACCTGAGACGCTTGACCGCGTCCCCGTCCTCTGCCACCACTGGGCTGTGGTCTCTCTGACCCCTGAAGGTTCTATCTCGGCTGTTGCGTCACTTCAACATCGTTGTAGGGACAACTTGACCTGATATGCCCTGTCTGACCACAGGCATAACATGTCCTAACATCATCTCGAGGCCGGGATGGCCCTGTCACCACCACAAAAGCCAAACTCTATGCCCTAGATGGTGAAGAAACATAGCCTCTTCCTCTACTCATGGACCACTGAGACGGTCTACCAGAACCTCTCATCACTGCCGGTGCCGAAAACCTGGGCTTCTTGAAGCCACTAAACCTCTGACTCTGAAACTGAGAAGGTCTTTTCTTAGCCATAGACTATCTCTTCTCCCTTACTGATCGTTCGATCCTCTGAACAGATTCCACAAACATAGCAAACCGTTCTCGGTTTTCCAATGCAGAAACTGGTGTTGTCAGCTCAGCACTCAGACCCTTCTCAAAACGTCTAATCCGTTCCTCGTCTGTCGTCGTCGTGTGAGGACAAAACCTCAACAGATCCATAAACTTAGCTTCATAGTCGGTGATGTTCATCGTTCCTTGTCGCAGACTCTCAAACGGATGGATCTTCTCATCCAGATACGTCTTGGGAAGGTATCTGGTGACTAACTCACGTCGAAACACTTCCCAACAGATCACCTCACCAGGCCGCTTTTCTTCCTCGATGGTCCACCAGTGACCAGCACTACCTTTCAGAAGGTAGACAGCATGCTTTACTTTGTCTGCTTTAGGGATGTCGAGGATCCAGAAGGCCTTCTCAAGACATGTCAGCCACAGATCTGCATCCGCTGGATCAGCCGTTCCAGCATATTCCGAAGCTCCGACTCGGCGAAGCCGCTCAAAGGTCTTCCCAATACCTGATGCTTCTCCATGGGGAACTTGTGCTCTCGGAAGAGGCACTGGTAATCGCTCAACCATGAGATTCATCGTATCCATCATCTGCCCCATAAGCTGTTGGTAGGCAGGATGTTCAAGAATGGCTGGGTCAGGTTGGGGGACCTTAGGCACCTGATCTTCATGTGCTTGCTCAAAAGCTCCATCAAATGATGCATCATCGCTATTTTCAGCAGCGTGTTCTTCATGGTTTCCAGACATCTTGGCTTTTCTTCCGCTGATGGTAGAAGATTACTATGAGAAAATCTGGAAGACACATAAGAACAAACACAACCTAGTCCTAGATCCCTGTAGACTCAGCGAACCTAAAGCTCTGATACCAAACTTGTGGCAACACATCCCATTATCACACAGATAACGAGGTGTTACGCGAAAACATGCGGAAATCACCATAACCACAGTTAATCAAAAACACGATTTAATTAAAACTGATTGCGGAAAACTGATAAACTGAGAAACATATTACATTTCAGTCCATATCCTACAAGAAAACATGTTACATATATATCCATACAAACTTGGGCACATGTCCACGGCTTAGGGAAACAGTTGTTCTATCACAACCATGAGTTCACCACCTATTCATACATATAAAGGCCCATATCTGGTCAACAGCAGGATATACAAACGACATCGGTCGTGCATCGTAAAACAACGTCAAAACACCGCCAAGGACCTGAGAGTACAGGGATGACTGTAGACTCTACACCAAAACATCAAAATAGCAGCATCTCCAAAGCTTTCCTTCTACAGATCTTCTCGCTGCTCGGCCACAACTCCGCAACCACCACCACGACAAGCTTGACCACCTAAAAAAGGGGGAAAACTAGCAGAGTGAGACAATTGAACATTGTCCCAGCGGGAGGCATAACTCCGCGCCAAAACTACAAAACCTTAGATAAGATAAAGCTTATCTCAGCAGATTATTGATAAAGAATATAACAAGAACAGTTATAAGTAACAAGCCATCCTCAGACTTATTAGCTATATCAAAAGGGCATATAACCACTATATTTCCTAATGGAACATGATTGACAAGATAGATTATACGAGACTCACCACAAAAGAGTAATAAACAACTACAATATAATTAAAGTTAACTACACAAACAAGGCCTCAACCAATGTTTCGTATTTGTCTTATCAATACATACTAAATGGCTATATTACGTTTTATTATGCCCTGAGGAAATGAACCATACCGTTCAAATCCAACCTTCGGGCTGTGAAGCCCATAGCCGGTGCCATACAAGGTCAATGGAAGAGCCGGAATCCAAGACCTTCTCCGCCTCATGGTTAGTACATGAGTATAACATAAGAAGGACCGCAGTCTCATACTGAAGTGGTCATAAGCCACAGGGTTAGATCCTCAGGCTACCCTCTACCTAGCCCGCCTCGGTACAGGTCACGGCGCTAGAAACTGAGCCACGTGTCTAAACACCGTGCTCTGAGCCATGAATGCATTCATGCTCAACATATCACACATCTGGAGCCATGGGCCATGTTCACCATGCTCATCACACATCCGAGTCTGCAACCGCAGCTGCACTCGTTTCACCTCTCTATTTTAGGCTAGGAGAAACCTCACATATTCAAAAATATGCGCTCCGGGTTAACCCGCAGGAGAACCCATTTCATCATCACCCTATCCTGACTGGTGATGAATCTATGGCCAGGGCAAGCTACATAATAAATTTCATTATGATTAATTAGTATCTTTTAGATGGATAGCAAGATTCAACCAAGTTGTATAACATGAAAGATATAACAGAAAGTAAACAACATAAACTCAACATTATGCATTCTCTACAATTTACATCACACTGATCCATCACAAGGATCTCACATCACATGTTATTACTTGGCCTCTTGCCAATCACCTAGATCCATCTCAGGGATCATCACATATCATGGGATCTCAATCCCTCATCACATAGTACCATAGCCTCTCAAGGCTTTCATCATCATCATGGAACATCATACACCTGTCATCACAGTGTTCATTTACCCAATTCTCATAGCCTTCCATTGGGCTAAGCATTACCTGCATGGTTAGCATCATTCAATACCCAGATGAATAATCAAGAGACTACAATTACTACCATAGTGTGACAAATTAGGGTTAAGTGTATTATCAGTACAATCATGATGATAATAATTTCATCCATGCCTCATCTTTAAGTATATAAGTAAGCACATTATCAAGTAACCCTAATGCATGCTCAAGATCATCTTTGGCATTTAAAGGAAACATAAGTATCATTCATAAGCAACGAGCCGTCATAAAAGCATAGTCGACATGTCATCTTTTCATGATAGGCCGTGCCCTCATAAGAGACACCAACATCCCTCACTAAAAGCCATCCCGGGCAGACCCATTCCTATCTAAACCCTAGCGGGCGAGCAGACACACTGAGCGGGCAGGTTAGCAAACATGCAAAGCAACCGGGCGAGCAGGGTAGAGCATGGGCGATCAGGGGTGTGTATGTCGGGCGACACAGGTGCAGGGCGAGCCATACAGGCGTGCAAGGTCATCGGGCGAGCATAGCTCAACTGAGCGGGCAGGTTGATATCGGGTGAGCCAGATAGAACCGAGTGAGCTAGCCATTGTGTCGGGCGACACGGCTGGGTGAGCCAAAACATGAGCGAGCAGGGCGCGTCAGGGGGAAACCGGGTGAGCAGGCCTATCGGGCGGGATGGCTAGTGCCAGGCGAGCAAGGCGTTTGAGCGAGCAGAGCTATATCGGGCGAGCAGGATTACTGGGTGACACGCGTGCAGGCGAGCAAGAGAAATATGTGCGAGCAACAAAGGCTAGGCGAACCAAGCTAATGAGCGAGCAGCCCTCTGGGCGAGCAGCCTGTCGGGCAGAGCTGGCTCAGGGCGAGCAGGGTCAGGTTGCTCACCCGCCCAAGGTACAAAAAGAGAAACTTGCTCACTCCAACCGTGCAAGATAAAACTAGGGCAAGGGTTGTCGGACAGCACCTCCCCACACATCTCAACTAAGGTTCAAGCCATCTAAACGAGCTCACCATCTTGCCCAAGGTGAGAGGAGAGTCTTGCTCAAGCCACTAAGTCATGTGCTCACCTCAATCGGGTAGGAAAGAGGAGTGTTGCTCATGGCATTAGAGCTCAAGATCACTCATCTAGACCAAGGGGAGAAAGGAGTGTTTCTCTCCTAAACCCTAACACACATGGATCGGCCAACATGCAAGCTAAACAAGAGCCAACTACTAACATATAAAGGCAAGATTAAAGCAACACATATGAGAGAAGAGGATAGAGTAGTTAGGGTTAGAGTCATGCAACCCGTCTTAAGCTCCAAGGAAGAAGAAGCACTTGAGCTCCAAGGGTTGTCGACCACCAAAGCTCCTCTAAGAGGGGTGTGTCGACCTCCACTCCTTCAACTCCAAGGGTGTATCGGCCTCCAAGCTCCTCACACAAGGGTGTTTCGGCCACCTTAGCTCCTTCTTCAAGGGTGTGTCGGCCACCAAGCAAGGGGAAGAGAGGGTGTGTCGTGCACAAGGAGAAGAGGGACTAAAGGGACCTCAAGCTAAGGAAGGGACAACCTATATAGATGAGGAAGGAGGAGAAACCAAGGTGAACCCTTTCTAGGTGTCGTCCACCCAAGGGACACATGTCCACCAACTCAAGCCACCTCTCTTGCAAGCCATAAGACACTTGTCCAAGATGAGCACCATGTGTTCTCCAAACATGACCAAGGTTGGACCCAGCACCATGGGTGACACAAGCCCACTCTAGGCCGACACAAGATCTACTTGGCCGACACAAAGCCCAAGCAAGCCCAAACAAGCTCAACAAAGGTCCAAAGAACTCAAACAACAAGATCAGGCCTTCCTCTCAACCCTAGAGGAAGTAAAGAGAGAGAAGAACACCTCTCAAGGTGACAAACTTGCTCCCAAAACCCTAGACTTGGGTTAATTTCAAGTAGAACCCTCAACAAAGCACAACCAAACCCTAATCACCACTAAAGGTGATTAGCAAGCATCAAACCATCAAGGTTAAGCAAAGCAAACAGGGTAAGCCCTAAACTCAGGGCAGGGTCCTTACACTTAGACTCTGAGATATGAGGAACAGTGAGGAGTTGAGGTTGATGTGACCTAAGTGGATGGTTGTGGTTGCATCATGCATGATCCCTGGAGGCCGATGATATCTTGGTTGCCTTTAGAGGAACTAAACCCTAGAAGAAGGATGAAGCTACTGGTACTTATGTATAGATTATATAGGTGTTTACCTTCTAGGGATAGGAAAAGAGTTCTGTAGACCCTGAGGAGGTTTAGTAACAAGTGGTGAAGCCTGATGCCTAGTTAGTTGTCCTTAAGGAGGACTCAACTCTGATGTATAATTCAAGTGGAATGATAATAGGAAGTGCATGTTGTCCAATGTACATGCTTGGTATGTGGTTACGAGGTTGAGCATGCAGTTGGACATTAGAAAGGTGAACCTAGGGTTCTTAGACATAAGAGGGGAAGTAGTGTACATGATGCTCATGATGGGATTTGATTTCTATAGATTCAAGCATGGCACTCCCCATCTTGAGGAATGAGAACAAGTATGAGCTAGAATAGTTTAGTAGGTGGTCTGCTTGTGCCTTAGTATCTTGCTAGGGCTAAGCATGCTCATGTGGATGTAAACCTTAGACATAAGGGTGTTTGTAAACTTTGTTATCAAGATGTAGTTTCCTCCCATCATGGGAGAGGGACCCTTTTATAGGGTGTATGTCAGCTTTTGTGGTTTGAGGTAACCTAAAGAGGTCTCATAGGATCTTGAGAAGCTAAGTGAAAAGTGCATAGTATGAGAATGAACATGTATACCCATAGATAACCATCTCTAAGAGCATGTGGATGTGTTACCATGGAGGTAACTGGTGTGGGGCCTGACCAAGGAAGGTAAGCCGCCATGACCCCTATGAAAGGATGTAAGTCAGACCATGATGTTGAGAGAGATGATGACTTGGGTAAGGATTCAAGATAGATATGTCTTGTGTTTGGATCATAAGTCTATCCTAGGGTCAGGTAGGGATAAGACCGATGGGATTAGGAGTTGCCTAATTCCCTAGTTTCACATGACCATAGGGTTGGGAGGTAACAACTGTCATTGTCTGAGAGACATGGGTTAGGAGATTGATCACATTCATGAACTCATGGGACCCAAAGGGAAAATGAAGAGGGCACTCTCTGATGCATAAGGGAAGAGGGATGACTCCAAAAGTGTCGGTACCCTACACACCTAGAGGAGACGACCAGGGAAGGTATGATGACCCAAGTGGGTTCGAGACCAGTTTTCCATGAAAGTAACCCTAATGTTGAGATGTTCATGATGTGGAGACATGGGATGCACGTTTCCAGTTAGATATGAAGGTGTATTGGCGATGTGGGATGTACCATCTCTACTCCTGGAACAGAAAGAACTTTGTGTTTGGATAGCCGCCAAATGCTTATTTTCCTCATGTTATGGGAGTGACAGATAGGATAGTACACATGTTATACACCAATGATAAAGATAATGTGAGTTGAAATGTTGCTATGAGGTATGAGGATAGTGGTAATAGCGTTCCCTTGCAGAGTGTACAATATGTGTATGGTTTACAAACATCAAGAGAACTAAGGTAGTCATTTTATGAGGATGTTTTTATCATGAGCTATGTGGAATATATGAGTTATACAAGGTTGAGTTCGATAACCAAGAGGATGAGCTCAAAGTTTTTGGATGAAGATAGACTTAGAGTTCGAGATGAGATTATAAGTGGAATATAGGGAGGTGTATGTCTTCAACTTTACCTAACACATAAAGATTTTTTTTTGAGTAAACTCTCCACCTAACACATAAAGATGAAAGGTAGTAAAGGATGCTCTTGTTGAGACACAACTGCCTAGTTTAACTAGTGGAAAAGTTGGAAGAGGTGGTTAGGTGAACCCTAAGCTTGTGAGATATGTTTGGTTAACACTCAGATGTAACGAGATCTATTGATCGAGTTAGTGGTTGCTTGGTTAGACAACCTACGGCTTGTTGTGATAGAAGGATGGTTGTAGAACCTTAGATGCACTTCTTTGGAAAAGAAGGTGATGAAACCCATGACTAGAGTGTTTTAAGGTTTCAGAGGAACCAACCTTGAGGAATTATGACATACAGGAGACCATGATTTTAAGTTCAACATACACCGTGGTACTACAAAGATAGTAGTACTTTGGATGCCTAAGATGAAGTTGCATGTGGCTTATCACCATGCATGCCAGGAGGTGAAGGACGAACACCCAATAACACTTTGAGTCGATATAGAGGATAAAGAGTCCTGAAGGGGAATGGAAGTTCATCACTATGATGTTGTGGTTAATCTCCCATGGACCGAGGAATGTAAAGATGCAATATGGGTTATGGTAGATCACCTTACCTAGATGACATGATCTAAGAGAAAGAGAGAGAGCAATGTCAAGGGACAGATTCAGTTGAACTATAGGTAAGAGAGAGATATGGTTCAAATACACAATGATGTGAGTTCAAAGGTTCTTGAGTATAACCTAAAGATTCACTTCCATATGGTGGAAGTAGATACATGAAGAACTCGATGTGCGTACAGATTATCACCACTAACAAAGGGTTAGTATGATCCAGGCTAGAGGGTCTAATGAGAGCATGTGTGCTCATTCAGGGTGATACATGGAGACAATTCTTGTCCTATGTAGGATGGTATGATAACCACCATAGCCAGTATTGGAATGTGAAGAAGCTTTGTAAGGGAGGTTGTGTCGATCACCACTTCATTAAGATGATGTTGGTGAAGGGACCTCGCAAAGGTCATAAAAGGACCACAGTGTATGGAAATGAAGTCGCTTTGATCGTGTGATGGCTAAAAGAGATCCCAGGGATGTGGCATCCAACTCACAAAAACAAGTTTAACTTAAGCGGAAGCAAATTATTTGCAGCGGATTACTGAAAATCACTAAAAATTAAAACTTTTTGCAAAAAGATCCATACATAGGAAATCTTTCCCATCAAGAACCATTGTATAACATTTACATTTTGGTTCAAACGTACATAACCTGTACCATCTCTATTCAGAGACTACATCATCAATTGTCTTATAAACATTATATACAAACAATATACAAATCTCAAGGCATCAAGCCAAAACCTCAGATTGATTCATAAAACACTGAATAAAAACTCCGAGGACCTGAGAGTACAAAGACGACACATAGGACTTTCTAACTACATAACTTGACAGGAAGTATCTCCACCTGAGATATTACTGTTGTCCTTGCTGTCACTATTGTTGTATATTCCCTACAATGAGATTCTGCTTCTTTGTCTGCATCCACCTAAAAAGTTGGATCCCACTGGGGTGAGACAATTGTAAATTGCCCCAGCGAGAGATATAACTCTCTGCCAAAACATTGTTATAGCAGCTTATTAAAATAAACTGAGCAGAAGTATTTATATATTAAATCAACAGTAGGTAAGTCACTTGTAAGAATAAAGTGAAATAATCTCCTTTTTCAATGATAACATTGCATCTACTCTTGGTAGACTCATTGTTCATCCATCTACTTGTAATGAATACAACAAATATGAATAACATCAATGAACTACAAATATATAATAGAAATGTAACATCAACCAATGAATTTATGTATTCATTCCTTAAGCAATCATGCTATACAACTGCTTTCATTTTACAAACAGACTTATGCCCTGAGGAGATGAGGTATACCGCTCATACTCCAACCGACAACTGCGAAGTTGAAATCGGTACCATACATAGGTCTATGGAAGAGCCAGATTCCCATGACGTCTCACATCCCGGTCAGTGCGGAACAACAAGCAGGACTGTGTTAACTGCTCAAGATAGCTTCCCAGGGTATACTGGAACTTCGTTATAGAGTTATAGCGTCAACTGCACTCTCATCGGCCATCGAGAGATTTGTTGTTTATCTTCATCGACCCGACATAAGTATTATGGGGAGATGTGTATGACATCTATCCCAAACATCAGGAGATTAGTGATACATCCATCCCGACACATGAAGGATTGGGAGGTTTGATGTTTACATCCCCTCAAATCACTTCACCGGATGTAAGGATATTTTTCGCCCATTCATCCCCACATATTCAAAATATGCGTTCCGGGTTTTGCCACGGGCACCTATTTCACCATCACCTATTCCTGACGATGATGCATCTATGGTCAGGGCTCTACATGAATAGATTTCACTTGATTAATTAAGTACATTTTCATATTCTTTAGCATCAGCCACGTTGTCAAACAAGACTTATTACAACAATGCTATAAAGAGACATGTACTACTTTCATCAGATACTTATCAGTCTTTCAAAGACCTTGGGAACTTAGTCCCTTATTTCAATACTGGGAATTCTCATCCCTTCACATTCTCATCACCATAATCATATGTTTCTAGGTATTCAAACCCTTAACTCTTCATTGAGCATCATTACCATCTATTAGGAAATTATCACCTTCAGGTCATCTGACCAAGGCATCCAGGATACTTGTTACACAAGCATCACACCTGGCTCACAAGGCCATGAAATATCTTATCACCTCTTTCTAGGTAACAACTTACTCATATGACTCATAAAATCCATGCACATTGTTACTTTATTAAGCAACAACCACATCAAGGCACAAAAGGCCAATCAATATTTATTATATAAATTTCACAGCTCAAACCTTGCTATATTCATCATCTCATAATATATGTATGGTTATTAGGCATGATAACAGTCATACAAGATATTCATCACATCATGTGATACAATAGTAACACCATTATTCCTTTCCCAAGAAATAGGGTTTAATATCAAATAGGGCTTATCATTCCCTTTACCCAAATTAGGGTAGGGTTCCCCATTTCTCATTAATTAGGGTTTCATGATTATATAATCTATCCAACCCTTAATTCATTAATCCATACCTCAGGGGCATTCAAAGGTATTATATTTGATTATTCAAGAAAATTACTTTCATCATATAGCATTAATGATCATCAATTCAAGGTATGATTTCATTTCTCATCCTCATCATGGTATGATTATATCATACACATCATTTGGGCTTAACCCCATTCTCAAGGTACATTAATTAACACTCATCAAGTGCAACAACTCATTACGTTTCATTGTAATAGTTGCATAACACACTTCATATGTTTCTTACCCAATTATATTGGATTTGGAGTACATCAAGGTATTTAAACCCTGAAGTACTGAATGTGATAACTATCATATTTTGATGTATCACTTTCTAATCACTTCAGACTCTCTTGAATTAGCCATGGTATCTTGTATTAAGGTATTTCCCTTCTTAATACATTCCATCACTAATCACTCACCTATAGCATATAATGCACATGCCACACATTAGAATTGTCTAACTATATTTAATGATATGGACTTGTCTAATGATAAAGAATTTTTTTACAATAAGGTGGCATATAATCAACCACATGAAATGTTTCATATTTATAAGGCCATTCCTTCTATCTCATCATTAGGGTTTCTTTATACCCTTACTTAAGATTAGAATTATGATCCATTTTCATACTGTCCAAGATTAGGGTTTTATGTATTATGACTCCTCATTAGAGTCTCACATGCCGTCACCCTTCTTAGGGCCTTTCATCACAACATAACATGAGTACATCATGTGGTGTTAATACTTAGTCAGGGTTTCTCATGGAATCACCCTCAACTAGTGTTTCACATGGAATCACCCTCAACTAGGGTTTCTCATGGAATCACCCTCAACTAGGGTTTCACATGGAATCACCCTCAACTAGGGTTTCACATGGAATCACCCTCAACTAGGGTTTCCACCATAGTTTCCCACAATTTGGGTTTACTATCCATCTCCATTAGGATTTCATTCAATTGTCCATAATTAGAGATTCACTATTCATCCCAATTAGGGTTTTACATCTCATTTCCCTAAATTGGAGTTTTACACATCACTACCCTAGATTAGGGTTATATCCTCACCCTGGATTAGGGTTACATCTAGAATTGCCCTCAATTAGGGTTAGAATTCAATAACCCTATCAATTAGGGTTTATGTTCATGATTAGGGTTTCATGATCTCTCTACTTAAGGATCATACCCTTAATCACCACATGCATCATATTCATGTAAGAACTCATTCTATCAACTTCTCAACTTGATTAGGTCATATCAACCCTTCAATCAAGTACATACAACTATGATTAACATAGTGTACCAAGTCATTGATGCTATAAGCAATTAGGGTTCATCCCTTAATTGGAACTAATCACTTAGGTACTATTAGGGTTTCAACCTTTGTACCTTCATTGATTATCATTATTAATCATCATTGGATCAATGAATCATTCATCATCTTAATTCTTAAGAGATTCAATCACATTGGACCTCAATTACAATAAGAGTCCAAGTGAAATATCCAATTGAATCATCAATCAACTTTGACTACTTGAGATGCAAACGGTATCAAGACCGTTTGATGGACCAAATATGGTCTCAACCAATAGAATTGGATTAGGATTTCCAATGTTGATTCCTTAAATCATTGAATTCATGGAACCAATCATCAATTGGAGCTATCCTCATTCTTCAATTGAGTTTAATAGGTCAACCTTCAACTGATTTGACCCTCAATTGACCCTCAATTGATCATCAATTAGGGTTGGAATCAATTGGATTGATCACCAAATCAGCAATTGATTACACTTTAACTTAGTATCATTGGATCATCAATAGCTTAACCATACCCACCCCTAGACCTCCAAACGGTCTTTGGGTGACCTCCAAACGGTCTTGAGACCGTTTGTATGAGCTCCAAATGGTATTGAGACCATTTTGCTCATCCAACCCTTGGATTCTAGTGAAAAATAATTAGGGTTTGAGCTATTGAGTTGATCATCAAATCAACACTTAATTGCAAAGTGATTTGGTACCTTTAGACCTTCAATTGGTCAACCATACTTAACCCTAGACCTCCTAACGGTCTTGGGTAATCCCAAAACGGTTTGGAGACTGTTTGGGTGATCCCCAAATGGTTTTGAAACCGTTTGGGTCAATCAACCCAAAACATCAACCCATTCCAATGCAAAATCAGCACTTAGCCGATTAGGGTTAATACCATATCTTTGGATCTTCAAACACTTAAACATATTCAACCCTAGACCTAAAAATGGTCTTGGGTGATCCCCAAATGGTTTTGAAACTGTTTGGGCTAATTAACCCAAAAAGTCAAATCAATCAAGTTGAAAATTAGCACTTAATCCAATTAGGGTTTGCCTAATTGATTAGCCTTCACCTCATCATTAATTTTGGAATTAATCCATAAAATTTGGTTGGTTGTCAACCAACATAATTAGGAACAGGATTCTCAAACGGTCAACCCTTGGTCAACTCTTTCAAATGGATTGGTAAAACCGAATGGGAAAACATATTGAAATCGTTTGGAACAAGATTTCTTTGGGAAAAGTGTCCAAGACGATGTCATCATCATCTACCTTCGTCGATGCTACTCCTAATGCATCTGATTTCATGGGTTTACCAATTACAACCCGCAATTAACCAAAAAGATGAAGTAATCAGTGAAATTGCAAGATAGATAGTTGAATACCAATGTAGAAGGGTTCAAGTTATAAAACCCACCTCCAATTGAGATCCAAACTCCATTTCCACGGAAACAATGGTGGAGGCAACTCCTTTCACCATTCCAAGGCTCGTCCTCAAGGTTTGAGTGAAAAGTAATGGTTAGAATTGAAGAGGGGATCGAAATAGGAAAAAATCCATAATTTATTTTTGATTTCCACCATGGAATCACGAAGAACGAAGGTCAAAGGCTTACCAACAGGTTGGTAACCTGCTCCCTGCTGTTCTTAGCTCTCTTGGTCGGTTTTGCAATAAAAAAGAAGAAGTGGTTCGAAATTCCCTTTTCATTGTATGGATAAATGAGCATTTATACAATTTTAATTAAAAATTCAATTAGGAGAGAGAAAGTAGGAATTATCCCCTTCAATTCCTTGCCACTTGCCTCCTCTCCTTTCTTAGGAACGAGGCTATCATCCTTGCCTCTTTTTCCTCTCAATTATCCATGATTTAAGGAAAAGCAAATCAAGCACCTTAAATCATTTTATATTAATATCCATATGTGAGTGGATATTTCTTTTTCTTATAAAATTGTGTGTGAGTTATCCACTCCCTTGGATATTTTTGTGGCTCTTGCAAAGCTCAAGGAAGTCACACACACATCTGAATCCAACCATTTTAGTTTTGGTTGAAGGCCCTTTAATTAATACATTTATTTTTGCCCTAAATCGAATTAGGGTTTCAATTAGGATTAAATCTTGATTATTTTAATATCAAGATTCTCTCTCCTCCAACTTAATTCAAATGAGGCGCCCCTCTCATTTTCTTTGCTCTACATGGTGACAAGAAACATTAGGGACCTTATTGAAGTGGTAAATTACATATTGCACCTTATGTTTTGGGTAAATTGCACATTACACCAAAACTAGGTTTTCATGCACATACATTACTTTATCTGCTCTTTCTTGGTATTCAGGCTTCCATAAACCATACCTCAACATCATTTCCACTATAATTATTCTTCAACACATGAGGAACATATTATCATGCACAATTTGCACTTAAACCCCTCAACTTGGGTAATTTGCACTTTAGTCCAAAACAAACAAAACATTGATTTCAACTATGTTCAAAAAGGACTAGAATTGCAACATAAGTTCATCTTGAGGCCTAATTACTTTTCACAAGGTGACATTAAGCATGTAATCATCTTTATTAATCAAAACACATAGGGTTAAAGTATAACCCAGGTCAGGGATGTTACAAATCATAAACCCCTAACAAGGATTTCGTCCTTCAAATCCTAGATAAAGGAAGACAGATGTATATCATTCATCATACTATCTAGTCTTCACATAACATCTCCTTATTGTGGAGATACCATAAAACTTTTATCAGCACAAAGTGTTTCCATACAAGATTCTCATAGAATCAACACACAAGGCACATACTCCATTATTCCTCATCATTGACTATAGAGTCAACTTTGTGTCAAACAACACTTTTTTTGTTCAGAGAAACATCATACATTCTTTATTAATATCATGTTTATGCAGAGCATAAACCCCTAACATATGATGTTCATATTATTTAATATAATCAGACTAATTCCACAGTTGCCCACTCCAGGTAGCCAACCTAAACTATCTGATATTTCTCAGATACCAGAATCTTTCACCTTGGTATCTATCACATGTGTTGGAAACACATCATATATTTCTCTTCCTTTCATCTTGGAACATTAATTCTTACACATGTCCTCATCTTGGAACCAAAGTCCAAGATAAACTGATACTTTTCTAAGTATCCATCACATGAACATATTTATCTTATGCACATCAAGTGTCCTAAGACCCACTTGATTGCCATGTCCTTGAAAGGAAATAAAACTAGGATTCATATTCCTCTTATTAATCCATGTATTTTCAACTATTCATGAACCATTTACTCCTTGCCTCATCCTAAGTTCCTTGCCTTTATCATAGGAATTTATAAGGATGGTTACATGTCATTATCCCTTTCTTTATTATTATCTAGCATGTTTATAATCATCTCATGATTTCATCACATTTCCCATTTCCTTATTATGGGAAAGATCTTTATTATGCTTGCAGCATTATTGAACAAGGTTCATCTCCCTTATTCTTATTCTTATCTTATGAGGAGTACACTTTTAGTTCCTCATACAACATGCTCATCTGAGATTATCTCAGACTTCTCTTTATTAATTTTAGGATATGACACATTTATTCATTCCATATTCCTAATTTCATGATACTCATTAGATTGTCTCAGATTGACTACTTGATAAGAGCAATCAAAAAGACAACAATCTAAGAGTTTCCATACCCACTTTATCATCAATAGTTGTATACCTGGCCAGGGTATATAAATACTGAGATTAAGTGGTTGTATGCTTTCATACTCATTCTTTTCATATTATCACAAGCATAAGGCTTAACATTCTTGGATTTTATCCAGGCATCTCTTCTATACCTCATCTTTTCTTATAGAGGTAAGAACAACATAAAACATTTGTAATGTTTTACTATGCAAAACATAAGTCCTTACCGGACTAATCAAGATATTTGAATGACATTATCTGGTCTAACCTGTCATAATTCATGGATTATTCACTGCCTCAGGCTAACTCTGCCTCAAAGGTTGATTCAACAGGCTAAGGTTGAGCACATACTCAATTCAAGTCCACAAATTAATCATTTCCTTCTGCTCCAACCTGCTGATTCTAAACACAAATCATGTTGATATCTAAAACATTATTATTGGGTCTGGTAATTCTAGATTACACTGCCAATGCTTGATCCACTATATACATTATTGTTGCCCTAAATTCTCCAATAGTAACACTTAAAGAAGGATTTTCTTATTATAGTTGGATCCGCTGGGGGATTCTCATGCAATTGTCTCTCTCTTGCATGTTCCCATGCACCTCTTCTTAGTGCAACATTGCTACTTTCAGCAGCAACCCCCTCATGTGACCTAGTCATCTTTAAGTTATTCTTCTCTTATATGAGTAGAAGACACTATTAGATACACTGAATGACAACAAAACAGACTCTACTACCTTAGTCCAATGTCTCTGTAGACTCAGCAAACCTAGAGCTCTGATACCACTAAATTGTGGAATCCAACTCACAAAAACAAGATTAACTTAAGCGGAAGCGAATTATTTGCAGTGAATTACTGAAAATCACCAAAAATTAAAACTTTTTGCAAAGTGATCCATACATAGGAAATCTTTCCCATCAAGAACCATTATATAACATTTAGATTCTGGTTCAAACGTACTTAACCTGTACCATCTCTTTTCAGAGACTACATCATCAATTGTCTTATAAACATTATATACAGACAGTATACGAATCTTGAGGCATCAAGAAAAAACCTTAGATTGATTCATAAAACACTGATTAAAAACTTCGAGGACCTAAGAGTACAGAGACGACACATAGGACTTTCTAACTACATAACGTGACAGGCAATATCTCCACCTGAGATATTACTACTGTCCTTGCAATCACTGCTGCTGTCTATTCCCTACAATGAAATTTTGCTTCTTTGTCTGCGTCCACCTAAAAAGTTGGATCCCACGGGGGTGAGACAATTGTAAATTTCCCCAACGAGAGATATAGCTCTCCGCCAAAACATTATTATAGCAGCTTATTAAAATAAACTGAGCAGAAGGGTTTATATATTAAATCAACAGCAGGTAAGTCACTTGTATGAATAAAGTGAAGTAATCTCCTTTTTGAAGGATAACATTGCATCTACTCTCTGTAGACTCATTGTTCATCCATCTACTTGTAATGAATACAACAAATATGAATAACATCAATGAATTATAGATATATAACAGAAATGTAACATCAGCCAATGAATTTCCATATTCAATCCTTAAGCAATCATGTTATATAGCTGATTTCATTTTACAAACACACTTATATCCTGAGGAGATGAGGTATACCGCTCGTACTCCAACCGACCACTGCGAAGTTGAAATTGGTACCATACATAGGTCTATGGAAGAGCTAGATTCCCATGACCTATCACATCCCAGTCAGTGCGGGACAACGAGCAGGATTGTGTTAACTGCTCAAGATAGCTTCTCAGGGTATACTGGAACTTCATTATATAGAGTTACAGCGTCAACTGCATTCTCATCAACCATCGAGATATTTGTTGTTTATCTTCATCGACCCGACATAAGTATTATGGGGAGATGTGTACAACATCTATCCCAAACATCAGGAGATTAGTGATACATCAATCCCAACACATGAAAGATTGAGAGGTTTGATGTTTACCTTCCCTCAAATCACTTCACCGGATGTAAGGATATTTTTTGCCCATTCACCCCCACATATTCAAAATATGTGTTCTGGGTTTGGTCACGGGCACATGTTTCACCATCACCTATTCCTGACGATGATGGATCTATGGTCAGGGATCTACATGAATAGATTTGACTTGATTAATTAAGTACATTTTCATATTATTTTAGCATTAGCCAAGTTCTCAAACAAGATTGATTACAACAATGCTATAAAGAGACATGTACTACTTCCATCAGATACTTATCAGTCTTTCAAAGACCTTGGGAACTCAATCCCTTATTTCAATATCGGGAATTATCACCCCTTCACATTCTCATCACCATAATCATATTGTTCTGGGTATTCAAACCCTTAACTCATCATTGAGCATCATTACCATCTATTAGGTAATTATCACCTTCAGGTCATCTGACCAAGGAATCCAAGATACTTGTTACACAAGCATCACACCTGGCTCACAAGGCCATGAAATATCTTGTCACCTCTTTCTATGTAACAACTTACTCATATAACTCATAAAATCCATGCACATTGTTACTTTATTAAGCAACAATAACATCAAGGCACAAAAGGTCAATCAATATTTATTATATAAATTTCACAACTCAAACCTGGCTATATTCATCATCTCATAAAATTTGTATGGTTATTAGGCATGATAACAGTCATACAAGATATTCATCACATCATGTGATACAATAGTAACACCATTATTCTTTTCCCAAGAATTAGGGTTTACTATCAAATAGGGCTTATCATTCCCTTTACCCAAATTAGGGTAGGGTTCCCCATTTCTCATTAATTAGGGTTTCATGATTATATAATCTATCCAACCCCGAAGTGTTGAATGTGATAACTATCATATTTTTATGTATCACTTTCTCATCACTTCAGACTCTCCTAAATTACCCAAGTTATCTTGTATTTAGGTATTTTGCTTCTTAATACATTCCATCACTAATCACTCACCTATAGCATATAATGCATAGGCCACGCATTAGAATTGTCCAACTATCTTTAATGATATGGACTTGTCTAATGATAAAGAATTTTTTTACAATAAGGTTTTTTATAATCAACGACATGAAATGTTTCACCCTTATAAGGCCATTCCTTCTATCTCATCATTAGAGTTTCTTTATACCCTTACTTAAGATTAGAATTATTATCCATTGTCATATTGTGCAAGATTAGGGCTTTATGTATTATGACTCCTCATTATAGTCTCACATGCCTTCACCCTTTTTAGGGCCTTTCATCACAACCTAACATTAGTACATCATGTGGTGTTAATACTTAGTCAGGGTTTCTCATGGAATCACCCTCAACTAGTGTTTCACATGGAATCACCCTCAACTAGGGTTTCTCATGGAATCACCCTCAACTAGGGTTTCACATGGAATCACCCTCAACTAGGGTTTCACATGGAATCACCCTCAACTAGGGTTTCCACCATAGTTTCCCACAATTTGGGTTTACTATTCATCTCCATTAGGATTTCATTCAATTGTCCATAATTAGAGATTCACTATTCATCCCAATTAAAGTTTTACATCTCATTTCCCTAAATTGGAGTTTTACACATCACTACCCTAGATTAGGGTTATATCCTCACCCTAGATTAGGGTTACATCTAGAATTTCCCTCAATTAGGGTTAGAATTCAATAACCCTATCAATTAGGGTTTATGTTCATGATTAGGGTTTCATGATCTCTCTACTTAAGGATCATACCCTTAATCACCACATGAATCATATTTATGTAAGAACTCATGCTATCAACTTCTCAACTTGATTAGGTCATATCAACCCTTCAATCAAGTACATACAACTATGATTAACATAGTGTACCAAGTCATTGATCCTATAAACAATTAGGGTCCATCCCTTAATTGGAACTAATCACTTAGGTACTATTAGGGTTTCAACCTTTGTACCTTCATTGATTATCATTATTAATCATCATGGGATCAATGAATCATTCATCATCTTAATTCTTAAGAGATTCAATCACATTGGACGTCAATTACATTAAGTTTCCAAGTTAAATAACCAATTGAATCCTCAATCAACTTTGACTACTTGAGCCCCAAATAGTCTTGGTCTTTCAAAGTTCAAACGGTTTGAAACAGTTTGGTAAAGGTGGTGCTTGAGACCGTTTGCTAAAGCAACTACTTGAAACCATTTGCTAAAGCAACTTTTTGAAACCGCATGGGCTCAACCGGTTTGGGACCGTTTGGCCCCAAACGGTCTTGAGACCGTTTGGTCCAAACCTCCTCAAAACCACATGGACCAAATATGGTCTCAACCAATAGAATTGGATTAGGATTTCCAATGTTGATTCCTTCAATCATTGAATTCATGGAATCAATCATCAATTGGACCTGTCATCATTCTTCAATTGAGTTTAATAGGTCAACCTTCAACTGATTTGACCCTCAATTGACCCTCAATTGATCATCAATTAGGGTTTGAATCAATTGGATTGATCACCCAATCAACAATTGATTACACTTTAACTTAGTATCATTGGATCATCAATTGCTTAACCATACTCACCCCTAGACCTCCAAACGGTCTTGGGTGACCTCCAAACGGTCTTGAGACCATTTGTATGAGCTCCAAACAGTCTTCAGACCGTTTGGCTCATCCAACCCTTGGATTCTAGTGAAAAATCATTATGGTTTGAGGTATTGAGTTGATCATCAAATCAACACTTAATTGCAAAGTGATTTGGTACTTTTATACCTTCAATTGGTCTACCATACTTAACCCTAGACCTCCAAACGGTCTTGGGTAATCCCCAAATGGTCTTGAGACCGTTTGGGTGATCCCCAAATGGTTTTGAAACCGTTTGGATCAATCAACCCAAAACATCAACTCATTCCAATGCAAAATCAGCACTTAGCCGATTAGGGTTAATACCATAACTTTGGATCTTCAAAAACTTAACCATATCCAACCCTAGACCTACAAACGGTCTTGGGTGAGACCATTTGGGTGATCCCCAAACGGGTTTGAAACCGTTTGGGCTAATTAACCTAAAAAGTCAAATCAATCAACTTGAAAATCAACACTTAATCCAATTAGGGTTTGCCTAATTGATTAGCCTTCAACTCATGATTCCTTTGGAATTAATCTATAAAATTTGGTGGGTTATCAACCAACATAATTAGGAACAGGTTTCTGAAATGGTCAACCCTTGGTCAACTCTTGGAAATGGTTTTGAAACTGTTTTCTCTCAAACAGTCTCAAACCGTTTGCTCTCAAATGGTTTGGTAAAACCGAATGGGCAAACATACTAAAACCGTTTGGAACAAGATTTCTTTGGGAAAAGTGTCCACGATGATGTGATCATCATATAACTTCATCCCTGAAACTCCTAATGCATCTGATTTCATGGGTTTACTAATTGGAACCCGCAATTAACAAAAAAGATGAAGTAATCAACGAAATTGCAAGATTGATAATTGAATAACAATGTAGAAGTGTTCAAGTTATAAAACTCGCCTCCAATTGATCTCCAAAGCTCCATTTCCACGGCACAAATGGTGGATGCAACTCCTTTCACCATTCCAAGGCTCGTCCTAAAGGTTTGAGTGAAAAAGAATGGTTAGAATTGAAGAGGGGATCGAAATAGGAAGAAATCCATAATTTATTTTCAATTTCCACCATGGAATCATGAAGAACTAAGGTCAAAGGCTTAACGACAGGTTGGGAATGTTCTCCCTGCTGTTATTAGCTCTCTTGGTCGGTTTTGCAAGGAAAAACAAGAAGTGGTTCGAAATTCCCTTTTCATTCTATGGATAAATGAGCTTTAATGCAATAATTATTAAAAATTCAATTAGGAGAGAGAAAGTAGGAATTATCCCCTTCAATTTCTTGCCACTTGCCTCCTCTCCTTCCTTAGGAATGAGGCTATCATCCTTGCCTATTTTTCCTCTCAATTATCCATTATTTAAAGAAAAGCAAATTAAGCACCTTAAATCATTTTATATTAATATCCATATGTGAGTGGATATTTCTTTTTCTTATAAAATTGTGTGTGAGTTATCCACTCCCTTGGATATTTTCGTGGCCCTTGCAAAGCTCAAGGACGTCACACAGACATCTGAATCCAACCATTTTAGTTTTTGTTGAAGGCCCTTTAATTAATACATTTATTTTTGCCCTAAATCGAATCAGGGTTTCAATTAGGATTAAATCGTCATTATTTTAATATCAAGATTCTCTCTCCTCCAACTTAATTCAAATGAGCCACCCCTCTCGTTTTCTTTGCTCTACATGGTTACAAGAAACATTAGGGACCTTATTGAATTGGTAAATTACATATTGCACCCTAGGTTTTGGGTAAATTGCACATTACACCAAAACTAGGTTTTCATGCACATACATTGCTTTATCAGCTCTTTCTTGGTATTCAGGCTTCCATAAGCCATACCTCAATATCATTTCCACTCTCATGATGCTGCAACACATGACGAACATATTATCAAGCACAATTTGCACTTAAACCCCTCAACTTGGGTAATTTGCACTTTAGTCCAAAACAAACAAAACATTGATTTCAACAATGTTCAAAAAGGACTAGAATGGCAACATAAGTTCCTCTTGAGGCCTAATTACTTTTCACAAGGTGAGATTAAGCATGTAATCATCTTTATTAATCAAAACACCTAGGGTTAAAGTATAACTCAGGTCAAGGATGTTACAAGGGACAACATGAGTCATGAGCCGATGCAAAGTAGATTGACATGTAGTTCACTATGGGAGAATATGTGATATGAAAATCTAAGCCCTCTGAGTTATAGCTGAGAAACCTGAGTCCCAGATACATGGGTCCATTTGATATGGATTGGTGGAGAAGGTTATGTTTGACCTTACCCCTCAGGATAAAGTAATGTGTGATGAGTTTCACATATACAATTTAGAGAACTATGTGAGGTACTCGAGCCATGTGCTGAGCCATGAACCTAGATAGCCCGAAGGGAGGCTGAAATGTCCTGAGTCACCTATGAGGATTATAGATGACAAGGTGAAAGAACTCAGAGAAAAGAATATGCGATGATAAAGGTTCTTTGGAAGCGCCATAGATGGGGTAAAGCCACATAGGGGTCAATGATGGACATGGAAAAGTCTTATTATGAATTGTTTGTTTTCTTGATGAAACTTTGAGGAAAAACTTCTTATAAGAGGGGAAGGATGTTACAACCCCAATTTTGCATGTATTGATTTTATGAATTTAGACATAATTGAAAAGGTTGCATGCTTTGCTTCAAAGAAGGGATTTCTTTGCAAAATCCCCCTTTTGATAGGAACTTCGTGGTTTCTATTAATATATTAATCCAATAATGTATATAAAAGAGAAGAAAAGAAGAAAAGTCCAAATAATTGAAAAAGATAAAAGATAATGGATGTTAAGCAAAGTATTCTTGAGAAATACTTGGAAATATCTATAAAGTGGCATTAATGGTCACAATTGAATAAAATTTGTTCACATATGTTTTCTAATAAAAGAAATATGAAAAGAGGAAAAAGGAAAGGAAAGATAAAGAGAAATCCTTGAAAAGAAATATCTTAATAAAGAAATAAGAAAGATAATGAGAATTGAAGAATGGAGATGCATCTACAAAAGATAATAAGCATACTTCAAAAAGTATTTCGAAATCATAGGATTCCTTGGGTTCCAAGGAGTCCAAGTTGCAAAGATAAGGCAACAAGAAAGAGAAAAGAATAATTAAATATTTCTTTATTAAAAAGGAAATATGAAATAAGGATGAAATACAAGAAATATGTGGATATATGGATAATGGATCCATCTTGGATAATATTTTGGTTCCACATGGTTTCTAATTGTTAAAGGAACCCAAATGAAGAAAATAGAAGATTAAGAGAGAGAAAATATGCTTAAAATATGTTTTATTAAGAGATAACTTGAATATAAAGAAAAGAATCTAATACTTTAGATTTTGAGTCTCAAATTTAGTACATGTGTGGATTTAGTCATCATAGACTTTGCTTTAAAATTTGGTATTAAAAGGATAAATGGTTTGAGAGATATGAAATTTACAAGTTTCCTAAAGTGTAAAGGATAACATTAAATGTAGTAATTGATGTTCTAATACAAGGCTTTCTAGCCATTGGATCCAGATCCAACGATAGATACTTTTCATTTTAGATTAGGAAAAAGGGAACAATATAATGTGAAATCAATTTGTTAGATCGCTTTCCCTAATCCACTAGGACTCGTGGAGAGTGGATAATCGATCTTGGGAGATCAAATCGGACTAGATAGACCCTTTGGTCCCCCTATTTTGTATGGTTTTGAGAGTTCCCCAATGGAGCCAGACTCCATGGACTCTACCCAATATTCGATCTATAAAAAGTGACTTTGTCCCCTCTTTGTAGCCTATAACCATACACAGGATGGTCTGTGTGAGTTTGAGGGACCATCCCAAAACCTCGCTTAACCCAAAGAACCAAACCTAGAGAGGGATCGCTGACCGACCAGAGGTCTGTGTCAAGGAAGTCGAAGCAGGAGGAAGGTCGGTGGTGTGCGAGTATAGCCAGCATAGGTGACGTATGAGAGCGTGGCAGGGCCTTGGAGTGCCTGCACGGTGGTTCTAGGGAGGAAAGGAGGGTGTCGCGGGAGGGATTGCAGGAAACCGCCAACCTGGTTTGCCATCCTCTATTTTATAAAGTTAACAGAGGAGGCAGTCTGCATCCCGTTAGAATGAAGGGGGCGACCAACAATTGGAAAAGTATATAAAGTTACCATCTTTAATGGTTTAATTAAAGGAAAACCCTTAGAATTAATGATAGTTGGATATAATGATGTTCTCTAAATGTTTTGAACGAATATTCACCTGTTCAAAATAAAAAGGATGATTTATATCTAAAGAGATGATCTTTATGCATTAATGGGCTTAATTTAGGGTTTCATATCCATGAGTATGCATTAATGGGCTTAGAAACCCTAATATAGGAGAATATGTCTTTTAATGGTTTTAATTGTATAAATCTATGAATAAGACAGAGTTATGTTGTTACAAATCCAATTTGAGTATAAAAGATCATTGATGTGGATAATTTGGAAATTAGGGTTTCCTAGTATATAATAGTGAAATTAATGATAAATTAGGGTTTGCTAACCTAAAAGATGTGAAATATAGTAATTAGGGTTCCTTTGAGAATCAAACTATAATTCTTTGTTGAGTTTTCGATTCAAAGGAACCTAAACATTATAATTGGTCTTAATAATCATTTCATGACTTAAAAGGATAAAGATGGTAGTTTTAGTGTAAAAGAGGCATATTGGACTTAATTGACTTTTATTTGTTCCTATGATGTTGAAATTAGGGTTTGTGGACTAAAAGAGCATTAAAAGTGATAAATGCATAATGAAGGCTAAAACCCTAATAAGACCGTAAAGTTGACCAAGGAATCCTAAGGTGGAATCCAAGTCAATCTCGAGAATGTTTTGAATAAAACAATGACACTAGGATGTTATGCATTAATTTCAGGATATTGATGATTGCTTGATTGATTATTCTTGAATATTATTGCTTGGACATCAAGTTGCTCTGGATCATGTATGTGATTACGCTTATGGTTAATCGCTTTAGTTTCACAGAGATTCTCGGATATTTTATCGGTTGCTTGAAAATAACTACTTGGATGACTTTTATTTCATGCAACTACAAAGTGACTATGATTATCACCATAAATGTGTATGCACAACTAGCTCAGATCCTGGTCCTCCTCTGTGGATTTTCTAATGATGAAAAGGGTAACCTAGAACAGGGCCTACTTGTTAAGTAGGACATCAGGTTATCATGAGTTAGAAATTAGGCTACCCATGTGTAGTGCCATGAGACTCTTTAGCACACCATGAGTTAAGGAGTGGGCTACCTATGGGTAGTGCCATGTGACTCAACCCTAGAAATTGATTCACATGTTAGGTAGGATCATGAGGGGTTTAATGGGGATCTACCATAAGGAAGGTAGCATTCAGGTCCACTACAGGGACAACACAGAGGCTATGGTATGTATGGATTGAGCAGTTATGTTTAAAATGTAAAGTTGTTTGTTAAATCATATTTGACTGCAATATTATGTTACTATTAATTGCACAATTATTATTTCCCCCACATACTGGAATATTCATTTATGCTGACTGACATTTTGTTTGTCAGCATTTTAGGTACAAGTTAAAAAGGACAAACAGTAAAGTGGCACATTGTGAAATTAAGAAATAAAGTGTAAGGAGGATTAGTTAGAATAGAGTACACATATGGATAGAAGTTAGATATCCAATATTTTGAAAAAGGTATGCAAAGTTTTATTTTATTCCAACTCTCAGTATAGTCTTGGTAAAATTGGATAATTATTATTGATTAATTGTCAAACCTATTATCTGGGTAATTCAGATAACAACTCAGACCTCTTGGTCTCCCTTAATTGGGGGTTACCGGGAGGCAGGGTCGTTACACAATCATTCAGGCATGCGTGTATCTTTTTGGACTCCATTCCCATTGGGCACAACAATTTTTTTAACTAGTATATTGAGATTGGCAACTTGTTTCCTTCAAGAAGAATTTCTTTCAACAAAGACAATAATGACGTGAAGCTTTCGTCGCTCCATCTATTGTTAGCTTCCAGCTTATACAATCTCAACACAGCGCTAAGCTTCATAAACTTAATATAACCTGTGTATAATGGTATCTCAGCATCATGCACAATGTTTCTAAACATGAAAGGTGAATCAGTGTGCTCTACCCCACAACTATACATCATTGCATCAATGATGTCTACTGGAACTGGTTCATTCACATCTATGTCATCGAAGGAAATTTCTTCTTCCACACAAGCATTTCAATCGACATCCACTAATTTTAGGTTTGAAATCTCTCCATGCCAGTGCCATTCTGTATAGCCTTGTACAATCTTGTTGCACATGACATGACTTTTGATTTCATCACCAGTGATGACTTTCAAATTTTTACCACAATGCCTACATGGACAGTAGAACCTATCACAAGGTTGTTTCCTATGTTCCTCGGAAAATCTAATAAACTGATCAAGACCAAAAATAAACTCTGGGGTGCATTGATTTGAAATGGACAACCATGATCTATCCATGCTATGATCAAATAGAAAACAAGTATATATTAGGGTTTAGGGTTAAAAGATTAGGTCTTATATATAATAAATGTGTACCACCTATCCCATTCTTGAACACCTAATCTCACTAGTAAGTGTATAATGTGTATTGGGTTTTCAAGAAAATTTCGGCAGCATTTCCCCATTGTCCTCCAAGTACATATGTACTTAGAGAACAAACGGGGAAATGCTACTGAAATTTTCTTGAAAACCCAATACACATTATACACTTACATCCTAATGGGATGAAGTGTTCAAGAATAGTCCCAAACCACAGACTATCCAAGATTTACTCCTAATGAGTAAATCTTGGATGGGTTTCTAGGCCAATAAATACATGTATGTTGTCATTCTTATACCTACAATCTGTCTACCACCTATCCCATTGTTGAACACCAAATCCCACTAGTATGTGTGTAATGTGTATTTGGTTTTCAAGTCATATTTTAAGTCAAGACTTAGGCATTTAATCACCTTGTGGCACATACATGATTCACAAGGTATTTGGGTGCACATAGAATAATATATGTTACTGATTTAGGAGTTCACATAATCATTTTATACTTAAAAGACCCACATGTGAGTTAAGTTTGATATTCAAGATCAATGTATCTTTAACACGCATGTTTCAAGGTTCAAAGCGCATAATCCGATCAAATTAGGATGCTAGAATGGACAAGTTTGAATCTTATTTCAACATGCATAAAAAACTATTGAATTAGGTCAAGCATGAGGATTAGAAGCACAAATATATGCAAGCACAAGATTTGTTCATATCCTAGGATGATTTACAATAGCAACATCTTGTAATCTTAATCATACCCTAGTCTAGGTATCATATTCTATAACATTGATTTCAACATCTCCAATGTACATGCATGTTCATCATCAAGATAATCATTACACACAAATGTAGGTATCCTGTCATTCATCATTTATTTCAAAACTTCAAACTAACATATCTTCTCTGATTTTTTTACATATTTTCATTACACAAAATATGAAAATGAGTCTCATTTCATATAACTTACCTAGAAAAATTGAATTTTTGTATGTTCCTAACATATATGATTGACCGACCAAAGAAAACATATATGATTGACACCGTCAGATAAAAATATGGGAAACTCACAGTAGCAACATGAACATCATCTTCAGAGTTTAAATTGATAGCAAGTGTATAAAGTTACAAACCTGATGTTGTTGCAAAATTTTGAAGATACGAAAAAAGAAACCATATAGCAATCATGTGCTTCTTGCAGTAAATTATGAACAATTTATCAATATATCCTTCACATACATTCACAATTTTAGACTTTACTTGGAATTTAGCCAACTCCTGCAAATCATAATCAGGTCGATGTGTCGAGCGATCCTCCGAGCTCCTACTCCCAGCTTCCTGTACGCGGAGGGCAACCCGATAATATCCGATTTCACTAGTGATCCTTATCGGCTCTCATTCTAGTTCTTATATACGATTTCGTTACCTATAGAAGTAGGGGAAGCATTCTGGAGGTGTTGAGCACATGAGCAGGCGGCGGCGGCATTGAGCTCACGAGTAGGTGGAGACGTTGAGCACATGAGCAGGCAGCGATGTCGATAGACGAGCGGTGGGTCAACCAAGCTCCTTGCAGCGGCGGCCGAGCAGACGGCAACAGGCGGTGGCGGCGACATACGAGTAGAATTGCTAGAGACCTAGTGGCGCTGGTGAAATCACGATGAAACAGAGAATGGGGAAGAGTCTATTTCGCGGGTGTTATTAAGTTTACCATCTTTGTCGGTTGTTTTAGAAACCTACATCTAAGTTCAATAGTCGTCGGTTGCCATAAAAAACCGATGCCAAAGGGGGTAAAAATTTTTGTGGGGACAGCGCGCGAACACACATCAACGTCGGTTATTGTAAGAAAATCGACGACAAAAATGGGTTCGATTTCTTATTAGGCAACTGACGCTAAATAAAAAGTGATACCCGTGTCGGGTCGGTCTTCAGATATAGATGTTGGTTTGTGTTTCCAGCTGACGTTGTAGGGTTAACGCCTCTAAATGTGACATTATAAGCTATTTCTGTAGTAGTGTCGTATTTAGTTGCTCTGGCATATATGGCACTGTGATCTTGAAATACTTGTCAATCATAGGCAACTGATCCATTGTAGAATGAACCACGGCTGGTATGCTACATTTGTGTATGGCAGCCCCAATCCAAACAAGCGGCCTCTTCTTTGGAAGCGACTATAGGAAATTTCTCAAAGCATCATATGTGCATGAGAAGTTTTGGGAGACTTCAACACAATATTAGATCCGACTAAAAAAGTGCAGTAAATACTTCGATAAAAGTGTGTCCAATTTGTTCAAAGACACCCTCTTGTAAACTGGCCTTGTAGAAGTCAAAGCAAAAGGACACTTTTTCACCTTTAAAAGACTTAATGTATGTGAGAAGCTAGATAGAGTCGTTGCAAACGATGCCTGGCTTACCATTGAGAATGGACTCACTGTATCCATGCTCCCTCATATGTATTCCAATCATAATCCTATCCTTATGAGCAATGATGTTATTGAAAGAAAGGCCACATTGACCTTATAACTAAAGCTAGTTGGTCCATGATCCCAGATTTCAAGTCTGAGCTCCTCCCCAAGTGGGACACCCACAAGTCTTTCACTGAAACCATTACAACCTTTCAATCAGCAACCACGGCCTGGGAGTCAAATCAATCCAAGATGCAGAGAAAGGAAAACACAACACTCTCAAGAGGCTCGACAAAAGTCAAGTAATCACCAACTCTTCTCTGTCGGTTACTAATGACTTATTAGCTATTAACTTGCAAGAAAAATACCATCAAATTCTACTATGTGAGGAAGCGATTGGAGGCAGAAAGTACCATCAAATGGCTTAAGAATGACAATGGCAATACAAAAGTTTTACAAACTTATATAAAAATGAGGAGGCATGTGAACAAAATCACACACATCCACAACACTGAGGGAGTTTGGATTACCGAACCCCCTAGCCATTCAGAGTGTGTTGAAGGACTATTTCCATAAGCTTATGACATCTCCTACTACGCCCCTCGCAAGCACAAATGCCATCCTTGAGTACATCGACCTTTTTCCCGACATCAATCATGAAATGAAGAACCTCCTAGCTTACATGCCTAGTCACGACTAAATCTTCAAAGTTTCCCACTCCATGGAACCAAACAAAGCTACAAGCCCTGATAGGGTGCATAGTGGATTCATACAGTCAAATTGGGTATGAGTGGGCAACTCAGTTGTGCTCATAGTGCAAAATTCCTTCAACACAGGAACCATCGACTCCAAGCTAGTTGATGCCTACATAGTACTAATCCCAAAAATGAGACAGTCGCAACAATGTTGTAACTTTCAGTCAATATCACTCAACAATACATGCTTCAAACTCATCTCAAAGGTCATTGTAGAGTTTTTGAAGCCCTTCCTCTCCAGCGGGATTTTTGAGACTCAGTCTAGTTTCATCCCTCGATGGAACATTACAATTAATATTCTTTTGGTTTAGGAGGTAATTCATTCAATAAAAAACAAAATTTTAGGAAAGAATTGGATTTTCATTAAACTACACCTCTCTAAAGCCTTCGACAGGATGCATCACCACTTCATTCTAGACATTGTTCAAAAGGTTGGCCTCCCAAACAACATCATAAGCTTAACTATGGATATCATGTATATCGGTTCACTTCTATTCTCTGGGAAGGCTCTCCTCTGTCGGCCTTCAACTCCAACCAAGGCGTACGCCAAGGGGACCCCATTAGCCTAGACATCTTTTTTTTGTGTATAGAACGCCTAAGCTAGTCCATTGCTTACCAAGTCAACTCAAATCAATGGAAACTGATCAATCTCTCAAGAAATTGCACACCTTTATCTCATGTAGTGTTTGCAGACGACACCATGTTGATTGCTGAAGCATCTTGCACACAAATGAAACCATTGTTCGGATCTTGGCAAAATCCTCAGTTGTCTCTGGCCAGTCCATATCTGAGGACAAATCAAAATGCTTCTTCTCTAAGAACACACCCAAAGTTGTTCGGTCCATGTTCTATAATAATATGGGCATTGGAGGGACAGAGGATTTAGGCCGCTATCTCAGAGTGCCTCTCATTCATCACTACCTGAACCATAGCACACATGAAAGAATTGTCTGGCCTACATGACAAAAGGAATAGTTGGTCAGCTCGCCAACTTTTGTTAGTAGGGCACATCACTCTTGCAAAATCTATGCTATAGGCTATTCTAGCTTATACCATGCAATTCGCCAGATTGTCGCCTCAGCTATGCGATGACATCAACCAACATGTAAAGAAATTCATTTGGTTGGGTGATAGGGAAAACAAAAACAAAATGTCCCTTGTATCATGGAAGAAAATCACTTCATACAACAATGGAGGTGGCCTCGGTTTGAAAGACGCAAGGGACTTCAATCAAGCACTAATGTTGAAGAATAATTGGTCCTTCCTAAACAAACCGGAACACCTTTGCATTAAGATCATTTCAGAAAAATATACAGACTTGGGGTAGCATTTTAATAAACCATGTTCTCTGGAATGGTCTTTCATTAAAAAGAACATTCAATCTATCGCAGACATGTGCTCAAAATCAATGAACTCTGGAAGCTCTATCAATATCTGGCAGGATAAATGGATATCAATTTTACGTCCCTCTGATATTGATCCCTCGTGTCCTTGATTTGGAGGATCTCAGTGTCATTTCCATAGTTCTTGACAATGGAGATTGGGATCATGACCTTATTGCAACATACTTGCCTTCTACAGTTCATGAATATATCTAGAGCATTCCTCCACCTGACTCCAATGCTGGCTCGAATGCTTGGGACTGGCCTTATGAGGATCGTGGTGAGTTTTCTTCTAGTTCGGCCTACTGCTGGTTGCGGGCGGCCAAAGACATCACTCTGGACGGAAGCTGGATAGTTATATGGAAGCTCCGAGTCCCAGAATGACTGAAACTTTTCGCTTGGATCCTACAACACAACGTGTTGCTTAACAATGCAGAGAAACAGAGATGACATATCGATGTTGATTTAACGTGTCCGACATGTCATAACGCACTGGACTATCTACTCCATAGCATCCGAGACTGATCAGCTATTAACTAAATATGGAGAAGGCTAGCAATTCCACCCGACTTCTTCACCCGGCTACAACATAACAGCTATTATCTATCCACATGGTCATGTGCAACCTTCATGTCTCTTCCTTGTGGCAGCTGGCATGTGTGACAAGTCCGCAATGACCTAGTGCACTCGGGGAAGCCTCCCAATATCAACTCTAGTATTGCCTTCATAAAAAAAAGATCCAACACCATCTCTAGGGTGATGCACCCCCAAGAGAAAGAACAGTATGCTGAGAAAATATGTTCCTTTGCTCAAAGGATGGAATGTCCCTTCTATGCCTTTGCTGACGCTTCATATCTACACAACGATACTATGCTCGGAGTGGGCACTCATGTTGTCTCACGTACAGGCGCCAATATCATGGGAGTAGGCACCACTACTCTAGCACGTTAAGATCTTGAGGCTAAAATTCAAGGAATCATCCTTACGGCTCGCCTATGCAAAAGGCAAGGATTTCAACATGTTACCATCTTTTCTGATGCCCAAAATATCTCCATTCTGGCAGGTTCACTCCCACCACCTTCAAACTTCAAAGCTTATTGCAGACAATTTCAAGATGACTAGAGTCGCATCCACGGCGATTCTCTACAGCTCATCACTTGTGTTCTGAATCCAGTTTTAGATGCACTTCCAAAACAAGCTTGTCTTTCTACCTCTAGCTTTCAATTCCATTCCCTTAAGCCCCCATGGTTAAATATCGATGTAAACGATCGGTTTAGTAGTTGGCCTGTTCTGGACCCACAGGATGAATAACTACGTCTTGATCGTACCAAAGAAAAGGTTGGGTCTTCATTTCATTAGGTACTTAATGTCAAGTTGCAATGGCCAATCATACCCAACAGTTGACCCTAAATTATAAGTACTGGCTTTATTCCCTGCATGCTCATTCTCTCATCAAATTTTATGATAATTTTTTTCAGATCTATCGTATGATGCCATAAGATTATGGACTTCACACATGATAGTCAGTCCTCTAAAGCGTCTTCATGTTGGAACACCACCTATCTCATTACATGTTGCATGCTCGACTTGGTCGTCAACCATTTTATGCTCCCGAGCTTCATATTATGAGTGGTCGAAAAAATCTGTTAGACAAGATGCATAAAGTAAAAAGGCAATATGCATAATAGAAAGAAACAAATATTGTATGTATAATATGGAAAAATGTATAGACAAAATGTATTATTAGAGAGAATACATTTTAGGAATATGCATGAATAGTTATTGTTTTTTCCGTTCATGAATATATATCCCATCCCAATAGTCCTTTTGGATGCGTAGTTCTTCATTGATTTATTCGCCAATAACATTTGGCACGCCAAAAAAAAAATGTGACTCAAACTTTTCATAGTATTCTTCTTTGTCAACTAGGTGTTTTGTAAAATATTTTTTCACATAAATAGCAACATACCAATTATTGTCTACATGATAGTCAACGTACAAAACTTGACATGATTGTGAATCAAAGATAAATTGTTTTGTGTTTATCTCACCTAACTTTTCTAGATTTACTAAAGTGAACCCAATATTGTCTTCCTATAGTCCTTTAGTGTTGTCAATGCTCACATGAACTCTAACATCAATATATGGTTCCC
The DNA here is from genome assembly GCA_963693085.1 of Alisma plantago-aquatica. Classification (NCBI taxonomy): domain Eukaryota; kingdom Viridiplantae; phylum Streptophyta; class Magnoliopsida; order Alismatales; family Alismataceae; genus Alisma; species Alisma plantago-aquatica. The sequence continues at coordinate 845,063,851 of OY856410.1, forward strand.
ATATATCTTTAGTGATTTTATAATACACCATCTTTACTTGTCTGGGCAGACTGTCCTTTGCATATGCAAAATACAATAAAGATGTGTTAAGGTAACTTCACAATTATGCATGACACTCTTCTCATCTTGACATCCAGTGTATAATGGATGTTTTTTCATGTCATACCCTTGAAAACTGACACCCCTTTGGTGTCATAAGAAAACCATTTCACATTCTCTTGGAACATTGTTTGGTGACTGTTCCAATTAGGAAGACACTTCTTTTTAAACCACTTGAGGAAAGTACAATTATGTTCTCTTGCAAGCCAGATTGGCAATTCCATGAATTTGATTTCTTTACTTGAAATTTGAGGTGCACACACTTTCTCAACTCCTTCTTGTTAAGTAAAACATTTAAATGCATTTTTCTACATGATACATGAGAGATTCGAAGTAGTCATTTCCCAATCGTACCATTGCCATTAAATTTGCAACTATGAGGAAAAATTGGCAGGCCAGAAGACCCAATTTCTAATATAACAAATCCACTTTATGAAAATTCCTTGATAAAAGCACAAGCAACAAATTGGATTGCTAATGCTTTCTAAATGGCAAAACAAAAAATTATTATGTGAATATTACAAAAATTGTAATAGAAACCCCTTCTTTAACCAATAAAAGACAAAAATATGTTACATAAATTCATTACCTCCCTCACAACATAGCATTCAAAAATGAAGCCTCTAGGGTGATAATGAATCCTAACATATCATTTGAAAACTCTCATATTTCTTTTAAAGGGATACATCTAATGCAACTACACAATACCCACCATCTTTACCTCTTTGTTTAAGTGAATATCTAGTAAAATCATTATATTAAAAGATAATGTGGAAAATGCATCTGAAGTTGATAAAGAGTTGCAATTATGTTGATTTGCATCTTATCCATTTTTTGAGTGTAAATTACCTAGCGACATATTTCATAGAAGAAGAAATGGATCATCCTGATGGAACCCACACATATCCTAAAGTATAGATCATAATGAAACATGCAATTTTACTTTCATCAATGTGTGATAATCACACAATTAAAGGCCAACCAACTTAAAATCTTTCATTGAGAATGTGATCATAAATTATAGTAATAGACTTATGCCACCTCTATATTATGCAAACACTTGCAAAATGTCCTTTTCTCATATCTAGACAACATATAACAAGTCTAAGATTGATATTTTGGTCCACCCTACCCCATTCCTATACCAAATTCAAATAGACCCTTCCTATATTTTACACCATCTTTAGTTGTACCTGCTATATTAAAGAATATACCAATGATGCTCTCAGATACACTTTTCTTTACAAGCATATCATGTATGCAATGTCTAATTCTTAAGAACTTCTAGTAAGGAAGATCTAAAAACTAATACCTCTTTTTGTATAATGACTTCCCATGTGAAGTAGTGGTAGTGAATTTACTAAATTCGTAATCAATATGTTTGACCTTTTAATAAACGTTATTCCCAGTGAATGGTTCTGGAGATCTTTGATTATCTAATGAACCATTTAGGGTTGACGCTTTCTTTTGTAAGGATGATTAGAGGGAAGATATCCCATGTGACTTGGATAAACAATATTACCACCATATTTAGTCATATAGAGTATGTGTCCTCTTCATAAGCTGGGAGGAGGAAGGCCTAAATGAACATGGGAAGATATTATAAAGAAAGATTTTCAAATCTCTACATCTCGACTAGGATATGACCCATGACGAAGCTAAATGGAAATGTATGATCCATGTAGCCAACCCCAACATAGTTAGGACTGAGGCTTACATGATGATGATGATGATGATAAGAGTTTGTGTCTTATTCATAGTCTGGGCATGACTTTGAGCCTTTAGAATATTGCCTGATAAATTCCCATATGCTAGACAGTCATTAATTGTGCACAATAACATAATACACATCTTGAAAGCTTCCCAACAACATGCATCATATATATCAACTCCATTTTTCAAAATCTTCATTAGATCTTCAATCAAGGGCTCAAGGTAAACTAAATGTCATTTTCTTATTGCTTGATCCTTGAAATCAAGAACAATAACACATCCTAGTATTTGAGGACTAGGATAAAATTATCTTAAAAGGAATGATTGGAATATCCATATCACCAAGGTGCACCTTCTTTTTAGGGAGCCCATCTCTAAAGAACTCCATAGTTAAGCACGCTCAGTTTGGAGTAGTACTAGGATGGGTGACCAGTCGGGAAGTTTATCTTGGCTTGCGTATGGGTGAGGAGAAAAAGCACATAGTTAACGCTAGTGGTGATTTGTGGGGATAGTCATCATTCTTGAAACTCTACTAGAGCATTGAGTGGTGGGCCTAGGTCGTTATAAATGGTAGCAAAGTCAATTCCCCTCTAGTAGGTGGGGCCCACAGTGCATGTGGCATGCCAGTCTTAAGCCATACGATCCAGGAAAGTTGGAAAGGGCTATCCATTGAGATGAGATGGAGCCACCATTATGGTGGTAGGTGTGAATGGGAGTTGGGTGTACATGGGGCATTTTGGGTCTGCATTGAATTGGGGAAGAGATTATGAGGTCGTATATTGATCTTTGATGAGAACATCAAGATTCTAAGTGGGGAAGATTGTAACGTCCCAGGACTTGACGCCTCAGATTAAATGATTGTAAAATGAATGATTGGACTACCCATATCACCAAAGTGCACCACATTTTTAGGGAGCCCATCTCTAAAGAACTTCGTAGTCAAGCGTGCTCAGTTTGGAGTAGTACTAGGCATGGTGACCAGTTAGGAAGTTTATCTTATCTTGCGTGTGAGTAACGATAAAGCACGCAGTTAAGGCTAGTGGTGGTATGTGGGGCTAGTCATAATTCTTGAAACTCTACTAGAGCCTTGGGTGGTGGGCCTAGGTCATTAAATATTCATGCATAACCAAGTGGCATAATAGTAAGGATGATCATAGGGAGGATATTTGTAAAGAGTGGATCCCGATAGGGGATCCACTCAAATGATACAATACACAAGTCATATAATAATAAAGAAGTGGAAACAACACTATTACAAAATTACATGATGGTTAATCTATATTGTTCCTCACCATAAAAGGTGGCATGACAAAAAAAGTTATATAACTAAGGACAGTTACAGAGGGAAACCCGACTATCCCAAACTATTCTTAGGTCCAAAACCATGTATATGATCCTCAAGCATCCTTGTCTTCTAAGGTACCTACACTTGGGTGGAAGGGAACAACACACAAAACTTAGGAAATAAGGTGTAGGTCAACAAAGGTTAGGTTTGTACATATAATAAATACTTTGGGTATCATATTCGGTTAAAAGTGCAAAAAGATGTGTTACCACAATGAGGGAGATATTCACAATTAGGAAAGTTAAAAATAATTACAAAAATAGAAATGAGGAATATTAAAATTCAGAATACAAGCATAAGAATCAAAGTTCCTTTCAATAATATTCAACCACAATTCTAATTTATACAATAAACATTTTCATGCATAAAAATGTAGATTAAATATACGTAAACATGGACATAACACCATAGGATCATGGACTAAAAAGAAATAAGGGTGGAAATGCAGACCCCTGGATGAATATGCACACCCTTTATAATTATAGTTGTACATAAGAACCACTATGCTAGATATTCTAGTCAAACATGTAGCATCCATAAAATGGAGTGGCAAGACTAGCATTTTAGTCAATTTCTCATAATAAGGCAATAATAAAAGGTGGGGTCCAAGAACATATGTAAACAAAGTAGTTCAATAATAACAAGGATATACTAAGTCAAAATCAGGAAATATCAATGTCCAAAAAATTGGATTTTCATTAGGAATATTAGTTTAATATATGCTCATTAAAGAATGTAGGTTTCAATCAAGTAATGTCCAAAACAAAATAGAGTATGTGCATACTTGATCTTCATGACTAATGGCTAACTCAATATATATACTTGGTCCAGGAAATCAAGTTTTCACCCTAAGAACACATTAGGTATGTTAGTCAAACTAAAGTGAACATGTGTAAACCTTCCTAGTATGATTATATTTTTTTTTCTTATCCCCGAACCGATCACTTAATGACATGTTAGAGTTTTAATCTTATAAAGTGAACATATGATTTATTTGGTATCTATTTTAGTTATAAGATTCATCTTTAGTCACATAAATTAAAGTTTTATTACATGTCATACATGACTATAACAATATGCATTCTTCTAAATTGGGTCTTGTAATGTCATTCTCTCTCTCTTAATATCATATAGTTCCATTTGGTCAACTAGTCCAATGATTTGAATTACATGAGATGTTGTTTGATCAAAATACCCTTATTAGAAATGTTTTGGATTTAATATGGCCCACCTACATTACGCTTGTCATATATACATATTCAGATCTCAATATATATATATGAATAAAGTATATTCCCTATGGTTATATGAAACAAAGTAGTCTCATCTTTGTTCCAAAGTGGCATTTCATCTAAAGTCAGATTTTATCAAATGATGGAGTCACCCACATATGTGTTTGCATATTCTTTTCTACTAGGTGCTCCTTATTCCATATAAGTAAAAATAGATAAGTACACTTCTAGTACCATCAAATGTATATGTAATTCTAATGTGTGAACATATACATTGAAACCATTAGGTTGATACACCAATTAGGTTAGATTAATATCATGCCCATGTTTCAACCTAACATGTTTTATTTTCTATATAATAATCTTTGGGATGAAACTATATTTATTATTCTCCTAAAGTTTTTATACTACACTCATCGTATTTATTGATATTAATCACTCTACTATATATATGATCTAATCAATATTAGGGTACTTGATCAAGTGATCTAGTTATACTAACAACTTGGTGTTATACTCTTGAATAAATAGATTTTCATCTAAGTTGTAGTTAAACCATTATCATAATATTACATACATTAAGTGTTTCATGTTTAGTCACAACAACACATTACCATAGGTATTTTCTACTATAATATAATTGGATATCATCTGGAATAGACCTTCCAAATTATCTTCATGTTAATCCCTAAAGATTATAGTGTATAACCTACATCTATCTTACTAAATGAGTTCTTCAAAACTGAAAGACAAAATAGTGTATTGACCTTCAGTTTGTTGTCCCACTAATCCTTGATGTATGATCTCCTTGTGTGCTGAAACCCACGTGTAGGAAATTTCACTGGGATGTTGGACTCCCTGGACAAATCTAGATGTGATCAGGTAATGACAGTCTGAGATGATCATCATGGCCTTCTATCATGGTGCTCTGAAGGAGACAACAAATGTTCACTCCACTGTAAAGTTGATATTTGGAATGAAAAATCTATTCACCATGGGGTGAAGGATGCTAGGTGAAGAGCATTCTACTCCACCATGTTTTAGGAGTCCAGTAGGAGGTTAGAGTGGGCGTGTAGGTGCTTGCTAGAGGAGTTGCAGGTGCATTGGTGATTGATGTTTTGGTTGTAGGTTTTGTAGAGTTTTAGAAAGGGATGTAAGTGATGAAGGACCTACAATTGAGGTGGAAGAAGACAAGAGGCCGCTGGATCTCGTCCTACTACTGGAGGTGTTATGATGGTGAAGGATTCACAAGGAGCCATCCTTTAGGGCATCGGGAGATCCTCTGTCGATCACTACATAAATATTATGTTGTAGGCTCGAAGTGATGATGTGTCGGTGGTGGTGCTTGCGGCTGTCAAGGGTCAGCGGATCTTTAACATCATTTCTTGTTATGGAGTTTGGAGGTCGATGTTGTTATAGGGTTGATCTGTCGATCACAGTTGTCACTTGAGGTGGAAAATATTCAGGGAGGAATTTAATAAGGAGGGGGGTCAGGTGGTGGTCGTATTGATGTGGTTGTCATTATAGAGTCTACAACATTACTGAGGTTGACGTAGTCACTCGACAATTACTTGAGGAGAGGAAGCGGCAACAAATTTGTATGTTGGGCGGGAGGAAGAAGAAGAACTGTGATAGGGGTTATGCATAGGTTAATAGTGGTGCAATATTAACATGATGAGAGGAGGCATTTATGCATCATATTGGTGGAAATTGTAGGTGGAAACAGTCCCCCCTCATCCATGGTGAGTGCAGTGGTAGTTGGAAACCATTGTCATGGTGTAGGTTAATGGCAAACACAAATCTAATAGTTGTGAATGTGGTCGGCAATCTGTAGGTCTAAAATGAAGAAGGAAGTGGTTCAAGAAGAGGAAGAAGGTGAATCTCAGATATGAGGCAAGAGGAGGAGGAGGAATAGATGTGAATGAGAGTGAAGAGGAAGAGGAAGGAAAGAGGAGGACAAGAAGGGGAACTTGGTTCCTAGAGTTCAGGGACAGTGACTGTCACACCCTGATCTCACACTACCCTCAATCCACGAGATTAGGGTGCGACGGAGGGATTACTCACAAGCCAAACCTCTCATAACTTTTTAAACCATTTTAAAGACATTAAAAAGATAAACTGATTTATGCTGTAAAATGAAGCTAAACAATCTGCGGAAGCATTTTTATTAAACTGACTAGTAATATAAACAAAGTCTACAACATATTACATTGTCCGACATAAAATAAGGCATAACAGTTAATTTACATCTTTATACACATTCTCTCTCACCCACACCATGTCCCAAGGACCGAGGGGAAAGGACTAAGAGACCACTATCTAACTAAACTAACTACATATACCTTCTACAGATTAAGCGTTAGGATGAAAAGATCCTTCTGATTCCTGGAATTGTCGCTGACCTGAAAATGTTTGAGTAGAGGAATGAGCCTACTCGCTCAGTGAATAATATTTCACTTAGCCATCATCGGATAACTCTGTATTTTACCTTTAACAGGAATATGTGAATAAAATAACAAACTGAGCAGTTCTAATTAAATAGTGCAATTATCGTAGAAAAGTATAATGAACATTTAAAGAACAAGTATTATAAATTCTAAATCTGAACATACACAAGTTTCATATTAATCTACCTTAATTCTAAGTAATCATCTTTTAACTTATGCCCTAATCATATGCAGTGTACTCTGCATATAAAGTCTCGTAGTGAACTACGAACCCACCGTACAAGACCTAGCGACACACCCGGGAAATGCTAAGTCTGACTGCTGTCCTGGTCTGCGTCAGGACTCTCAGGCCATCAAGGGCCTCACTTCACTCTCAAAGAGTGTACTCTAGACTCCTCCTCTAACCTGAGCACACAGGCGGAGAGTCTGGGTTACCACCATGACACACGCACAGATTATTGTTGAATAACCCCTATTTACTCCAATGCCACCGTGACACACGCACAAATTATTGTTGAACACTGCCTCTCTGTCCTCGTGCCACCGTGACACACGCACAGATTATTGTTGAACACGAGCCACCGACCATCTAGACACACGCTAGGTAGGTCGTTTCACCCCTAAGGCACAGACCTCTCAAAGGGGTTCTACGGTGTCAGGGCATCTAAGTCTAACACATTTTATTATAACAAGAAAACTCTTATAACATTTTGTCTCTCGCTCACATATTCGACTACTGGAATATACTGTAATTCTGCAATTCACTAGCTGAAACTAGAAGTTCAACTTTCATAACATTTCTATATATAGTGCAACAACTATTCTCTTATATCGCAATAACTCATAACTCAGCTATGCTTTCATGCAAACAGATTCGTTCACTGTAAATAGATTTCATATCTATTCCACGTCTCTATACAGATTTCATATTACTGAACATTCAAATATACTGTATTGAAAGGAATACTCAACCTGAAATACTTTATCATATTTATTCACATCTTACTGAAATTACTCGTAAAGCATACACATTTATTTTACTAATCATTTCATTTCGTTTGAACTATGCAAATTAAAAGTCTCAGGATGCTAATTATGCTCGACATCCGGGTAATCTCTATTACCCACATATACACATAAACATCATTTGTCATCTATAAACATGACTCAGTATCAACTTATCCAGTTTCGATGCTAAACATCCATTTTATGCTCAACGTATACATTGCAGTTGTAATACAGGAAATTCTATCATTTTCATCAATCAAAATACGTATTTCAAGTTCCAATGAACCATATAAATTCATTAATTCAATCCACACTGATTAGATGCTAAACTAAATCATATAACGGCATAAGGAAGCAGTTTATGAAATAAAATTTGAGTAACGCCAAATACTATCCAAAAGCCAAGTATCAGCGAAAAATGCACAGTTTACCGAAAAATTCCAACTAAGGAGTTAAATGATGATAACTAAATGAACTCCTACTCACATTGATTTGAACTATCCGGATTTGTCTGGAACTGCGTCCAAGGCCAGATTCCGGGTGATTTTTGGGTCTTCTTCAACCTTTGGATTTTTTTCCAGTTCACGAACCTGCTGAAACAGCAGCTACACGCACAACCAGAAATCTTGGCTAGGGGCTGAATCGAAGCTAGGTGGTTGCAGATTCGTGATCTGAACTTCAAGCCGAGCTTGAGGGTGTTGATTTCATGTTGTTCTTCACGCCCAAACGGGCTCCTGGACGAACCTGCTACTAGCAGTAGTTGCTTCTCACGTATATGTTGGAAATAGGCTCGATTGATAACTAGAACTTGGGCTAGGGCTGCGGATTTGTGTAGGGACCTCAAGGCCGAGCTCGGAGCTGACCTTATCTTGCTCAGTCATGCGCCAAATGGCCCAAGGTTGGACGAGCTGCTTGCAGCAAATCCTGCTGCTTGCTAGATGGAGTGCTGCCCTTGCTAGCTGAGAGCCTAGACGCAGCTATTAGCTGCAGATTTGGACATAGACCACCAATACGGATTCGAGGCGGTCGATTCTGAAGTGTTGGCTGCCCAAACGAGCCCCCTGGGCGCTGCTACGGCTGCCGCGCTGCTGCAGCTTGCTAGGGCGCCGCCTAGCAGATCAGTAGTTGAAGGACGCCGCTAGGGCATGGAGGACAAGGAAGAAGAGAAGGAGAGGAGTGGACAGAGGTAGGCGCAGCTAAGGGCGAAGCTAGGAGCAAGAATCACCCACTCAAACGCCCTAATGTCTCTCTGTTGAAATCGGGCTGATGTATGTGCGGCCCCTTGCTTGCGTTCGGGTGAAGAAGAAGATAAGAAAAGGGGTAACTGACCCCCAAAGAAAAAAATAAAGAATAAAAGATCAATTATTGGGAAAATTGCTGCCAGGTCCAAAAACCCTTGAAAGTGCCATATCTTTTGCCTCGAATATCTGATTAGAGTGATTCTTTTTGCAAACTATCAAGCACGAGGTCCTCTGTACTCTCAAGGCACAAAATTATGCTAATTAGCTTGTCACAACTGATCAAAGCACCAATTGCATCTTTGCATTTAACTTAACTCAACAATTAACACTGAAATTGTCATTAGATACCTCCGATGATTAAGTCTCAACTATTGATTCGCGACATAGCTTATCTTGATTAAACGTGTTATTTAATAAGATACCCATCACTAATCAAGGTGTTTACTGATTAATTTAGAAGCGGGTCATAACAATCTCCCTCCCTTATAAGAATTTCGTCCTGAAATTCCTAAAAGAGAAAAAGAAAACTTGTTACGCATCTCAGATTCAAGCTCCCATGTAACTTCCTCTAGGTTATGATTTCTCCACCAAACCTTCACTAACGGTATCTCGATTCTTGAGTTTCTTGATCCTTTGATCAACTATTTGAATTGGTCCCTCAGCATAGGACACATCTGATCTGAGCTGTGCAGGTTCTGGGTCTACTATCTTTTCTGTACCAGGATAGCATCTCTTCAACATCGATACATGGAACACGTCATGTAAATTGGCTAACTCAGATGGCAAATCCAACCTATAGGATACAAGTCCAATCCTCTAAATGACATGATATGGGCCCATAAACCTAAGAGTCAGTTTGCTTCTCTTACCAAATCTCAACACTCCTTTCCATGGTGAAACTTTCAAGTATACTTCATCACCAACCTTAAACTCAAGAGGTCAATGCCTCTTCTCAGCATAGCTCTCCTGCCTGTATTGTGAAGCTTTCAACTATTTTCTGATCACAGTAATCTTTTCAGTGGTCAAATCCACTATCTCTCGTCCAAGAATCTGCTTTTCACCTACCTCATACCAACATATAGATGATCTACACTTTCTGCCATACAGAGCTTCGTACAGGACCATACCAAGATTGGAATGGTGACCACCATTGTATTTAAACTCTATAAGGCTCAAGTGTTCTTCCCAACTTCCACTGAAATACAATTCACATGCTCTCAGCATGTCCTCAAGAGTCTGAATGGTCCCTTATGACTGACCATCCGTCTACGGGTGAAAAGTTGTGCTGAATCTCAACTTTGTGCCCAAAGCACGATGAAACTGATTTTCAAAACCTGGATGTGAACTTAGGATCCCTATCTGATATAGTTGAAACCAGGTTACTATGCAACCTAACTATCTCATCCACATATATCTTAGCAAGCTTCGGGACATCAAAGGTTGACTTAATATGAAGAAAGTGAGCAGACTTAGTTAGTCTATCCACAATCACCCATATCAAGTCACAACCTCTAGGTGTCTTGGGTAACCCTATCACAAAATCCATTGTGATATGTTCCCATTTCCATTCTGGTATAGGAAGAGATTGTAAGGTACCTGCAGGTTTCTAATGTTCAGTCTTAACCTACTGGCACACACTACATCTAGCCATATACTCAGTTACATCCTTCTTCATACCAGGTCACCAATACAACTCCTTGAGATTCATGTACATCTTAGTGTTATCTGGATGCATGGCATACATCGATGCATGTGCCTCCTCAAGAATCTACTTTTTCAAATCGCTGTCTCAAGGTACACAACATATCATGCTACTACAACACACCATCATCTGAAAACCTGAACTCTGGTCTCTACCACATGTCATGTCATGCATGATCTGATGTAACTCACTGTCACCCTACTGTAGTTCCTTGATCTGATCACAAAAAGTAGGTTTGACTTGCATCTGTGCAATCAGACCACTATGTGTTGTGACCCCTAAGTCTAAGTTCAACTTCCACATTTCTACTAACAGGTCTCTATTGAAACCTACCATAGAAAATGCATTAACTGTTGAACTTGAATTTATTCTTAGAGCATCAGCCACCACATTCACCTTTTCAGGGTGATAATCTATCATCACACCATAAAGACAGTGACGCCATGTCTTAAGAATATGAATTACAACAGCTAACTTTATATCATGTATCGGGTAATACTCCTCATTCTCCACTACTTACTTCTTGTTATTACTATAAAAACATTATTTCATAACGCACTTCACTTATTTCGTATTTCTCTTTTTATTCAAAACACACTTGTTACATTTCAAAATTATATCTTACTCTTTCTGAGTTATTTTCATATTGTTTATCTACCTTTTAGATTAACTACTTTTAAACCCTGAATCAATATCAGTGTTAGCTTACCTTTCAAAAAGCAAGTCTCATGATCTGATTTTATAGAGATGCTAGTATTCAAGGTCAATTCACTAATGATATTCCTTGAACTACTACAACTCTAAACATTCTAGAGTTTCATCTTTATCAGCAACACGACGTTATTGTGATGTGATTTTACTTCCTTAGTTTGAAATTCAAACTTGGATCTCATAAATTTTACTAAAAACATCCATATCTTATCACTGGAATTTCCTTTCTCTTATTTGGACATTTAGATAAATTACATTCTCAATTTACCCTACTAGGGTTTCATCAGCGTATTATGTTTCATTATTTCATTCACTTAGACGTCTCTACCATGGTAGCTATACATCATATGTGATTCATTCGTTTTCTAAATTACGCATTTGTTCTTTATTTTAGGAACTAATTTATTAGTCTATAGAGACTCAAAATCCAGAGGTAGTATGTATGAATGTATTAAACTATATAATAAAAATATGCATTCCATACTTTCAATTATGTCATGTAATTCTCATTCTTTAATCAAGGTCATCATTTCTAACATTTCTTTTGATTCAACTAAGCCTCTTATCCTAGTCTTATGATTTACATAAGACTCTTTATTTCTATGTAATTATTGTATACTTAACTCCTTTCTTCTATTTTCCCTTTGCTTTGAAGTACATAAAAGTATTTTACTCCATTCCATGATCCAACCCAAAGTTGATTCTTACTATCTTAGCCATTACATGCCTTTCTCATTTCTTTTCCATATTCTCATATTTTGTGTTCATATAATATAAATCATTAAATTTAATCTGAACCATATATCGTGTTCCTTTATTTCCAACTAAGGATTGCCAAAATGAGGCTCCAACATTAGGTTTCCGATATCAGTTCCAACTGATTCTTAGCTGTTCTAATCTTTCCCTTATATCTCAACATCTTAGCATATGTACATTCTTACTATGATGCGGGTCTAAATTATCCAGATTCTACTCTAATTATACTGTTAATAGGAGTCATTAGATCCCAGTAACGCATCCTGCCAGCCGGACCAGGCCGAACCTGTAGTCCTGAAGCCAAGAGCTACTCAGGATTAACCAACTTCTATTGATTTCAAACATGTGGAATGAATATCCACTTAAGGCAAACTCATTTAAACATAACTTTTGGTCTACTTGATACAAAGAATTTAAACAATAAATAAATCATTTCATGACATACAACAACATAAAAGAATCATGTTTACTTTACAAGCTGAAAATCTAATTTCATGCATATAAGAGCATTTCTAGTGATCTCTAATCAAATAAGCAATATAAAACAAGAGTTGTATTGCATCCTATATTTAATCTCTTACTCTTACATTAATTTCCGATTCTTAACCCTAAGATTTCTAGGGTTTCTCTCTAGCCTATCCTTCCTCTGCATACCTGGCCAGGGCATCCAGAGAAGAATAGATAGAGTAGCTTGATACTGGTCAATCTAAGTATTCAGACACCTGGCCAGGGTATCCAAACACTCAGATCTCCCAGAGATAAAGACACATCATTTCTTATCCATCTTAATTATAACTCTATCTTTTGATCCTAATGATCCCTATTGACTCGGCCTAAGCTTTCAACTTGGTCCTCGTGACCACATCATCTTCCTATCATCTGCAATAATATAACAGAACACTTCCTGTTATAAAATTGTAGTTAGAAGGAAGACACCTAAGTCCTAATCCTATTGGTCTCTTGTCGTCCCCTGACCTTAACTTAGAGCAACCATATACTCAACCTATGCTCTGATACCAAGTTGTCATACCCTGATCTCACACTAACCTCAATCCACGAGATTAGGGCGCGACAGAGGGATTACTCACAAGCCAAACCTCTCATAACATTTTAAACCATTTTAAAGACATTAAAAAGATAAACTGATTTATGTTGTAAAATGAAGCTAAACAATCTGCGGAAGCATTTTTATTAAACTGACTAGTAATATAAACAAAGTCTACATCATATTACATTGTCCGACATAAAATAAGGCATAACAGTTAATTTACATCTTTATACACATTCTCTCTCACCCACACCATGTCCCAAGGACCGAGGGGAAAGGACTAAGAGACCACTATCTAACTAAACTAACTACATATACCTTCTACAGATTAAGCGTTAGGATGAAAAGATCCTTCTGATTCCTGGAATTGTCACTGACCTGAAAATGTTTGAGTAGAGGAATGAGCCTACTCGCTCAGTGAATAATATTTCACTTAGCCATCATCGGATAACTCCGTATTTTACCTTTAACAGGAATATGTGAATAAAATAACAAACTGAGCAGTTCTAATTAAATAGTGCAATTATCGCAGAAAAGTATAATGAACATTTAAAGAATAAGTATTATAAATTTTAAATCTGAACATACACAAGTTTCATATTAATCTACCTTAATTCTAAGTAATCATCTTTTAACGTATGCCCTGATCATATGCAGTGTACTCTGCATATAAAGTCTCGTAGCGAACTACGAACCCACCGTACAAGACTTAGCGACACACCCGGGAAATGCTAAGTCTGACTGTTGTCCTGGTCTGCGTCAGGACTCTCAGGCACTCAAGGGCCTCACTGCACTCTCAAAGAGTGTACTCTAGACTCCTCCTCTAACCTGAGCACACATGCGGAGAGTCTGGGTTACCACCATGACACACGCACGGATTATTGTTGAATAACCCCTATTTACTCCAGTGCCACCGTGACACACGCACGGATTATTGTTGAACACTGCCTCTCTGTCCTCATGCCACCGTGACACACACACGGATTATTGTTGAACACGAGCCACCGACCATCTAGACACATGCTAGGTAGGTCGTTTCACCCCTAAGGCACAGACCTCTCAAAGGGGTTCTACGGTGTCAGGGCATCTAAGTCTAACACATTTTATTATAACAAGAAAACTCTTATAACATTTTGTCTCTCTCTCACATATTCGACTACTGGAATATACTGTAATTCTGCAATTCACTAGCTGAAACTAGAAGTTCAACTTTCATAACATTTCTATATATAGTGCAACAACTATTCTCTTATATCGCAATAACTGATAACTCAGCTATGCTTTCATGCAAACAGATTCGTTCACTGTAAATAGATTTCATATCTATTCCACGTCTCTATACAAATTTCATATTACTGAACATTCAAATATACTGTATTGAAAGGAATACTCGACCTAAAATACTTTATCATATTTATTCGCATCTTACTGAAATTACTCGTAAAGCATACACATTTATTTTACTAATCGTTTCATTTCGTTTGAACTATGCAAATTAAAAGTTTAAGGATGCTAACTATGCTCGGCATCCGGGTAATCTCTATTACCCACATATACACATAAACATCATTTGTCATCTATAAACATGATTCAGTATCAACTTATCCAGTTTCGATGCTAAACATCCATTTTATGCTCAACATATACATTGCAGTTGTAATACAGGAAATTCTATCATTTTCATCAATCGTATTACGTATTTCAAGTTCCAATGAACCATATAAATTCATTAATTCAATCCACACTGATCAGATGCTAAACTAAATCATATAACGGCATAAGGAAGAAGTTTATGAAATAAAATTCGAGTAACGCCAAATACTGTCCAAAAGCCAAGTATCAGCGAAAAATGCACAGTTTACCGAAAAATTCCAACTAAGGAGTTAAATGATGATAACTAAATGAACTCCTACTCACATTGATTTGAACTATCCGGATTTGTCTGGAACTGCGTCCAAGGCCAGATTCCGGGTGATTTTTGGGTCTTCTTCAACCTTTAAATTTTTTTCCAGTTCACGAACCTGCTGAAACAGCAGCTACACGCACAACCAGAAATCTTGGCTAGGGGTTGAATCGAAGCTAGGTGGTTGCAGATTCGTGATATGAACTTCAAGCCGAGCTTGAGGGTGTCGATTTCATGTTGTTCTTCACGCCCAAATGGGCTCCTGGCCGAACCTGCTACTAGCAGTAGTTGCTTCTCACGTATATGTTGGAAATAGGCTCGATTGATAACTAGAGCTTGGGCTAGGGCTGCGGATTTGTGCAGGGACCTCAAGGCCGAGCTCGGAGCTGACCTTATCTTACTCCGTCATGCGCCAAACGGCCCAAGGTTGGACGAGCTGCTTGCAGCAAATCCTGCTGCTTGCTAGATGGAGTGCTGCCCTTGCTAGCTGAGAGCCTAGACGCAGCTATTAGCTGCAGATTTGGACATAGACCACCAATACGGATTTGAGGCGGTCGATTCCGGAGTGTTGGCTGCCCAAACAAGCCCCCTGGGTGCTGCTGCGGCTGCCGCGCTGCTACAGCTTGCTAGGGCACTGCCTAGCAGATCAGTAGTTGAAGGACGCCGCTAGGGCATGGAGGACGAGGAAGAAGAGAAGGAGAGGAGTGGGCAGAGGTAGGCGCAGCTAAGGGCGAAGCTAGGAGCAAGAATCGCCCACTCAAACGCCCTAATGTCTCTCTGTTGAAATCGGGCTGCTGTATGTGCGGCCCCTTGCTTGCGTTCGGGTGAAAAAGAAGATAAGAAAAGGGGTAACCGACCCCCAAAGAAAAAAAAAGAATAAAAGATCAATTATTGGGAAAATTGCTGCCAGGTCCAAAAACCCTTGAAAGTGCCATATCTTTTGCCTCGAATATCTGATTAGAGTAATTCTGTTTGCAAACTATCAAGCACGAGGTCCTCTATACTCTCAAGGCACAAAATTATGCTAATTACCTTGTCACAACTGATCAAAGCACCAATTGCATCTTTGCATTTAACTTAACTCAACTATTAACACTGAAATTGTCATTAGATACCTCCGATGATTAAGTCTCAACTATTGATTCGCGACATAGCTTATCTTGATTAACCGTGTTATTTAATAAGATACCCATCACTAATCAAGGTGTTTACTGATTAATCTAGAAGCGGGTCATAACAGTGACAGTGGCCACTATACCTGATGGTGGTGGTTCTACTCCTTTGGTGCAAGACACAGTGAGGAGGAGGTAGATGACAACATCTAGGGTTAGGATGGAGAGAAGAGAAACATGCATAGAAGGATAGGATGGATGAAGAAATAGGGAAAGAGGAAGGGGAGGAGGAAGGTACTACCAGTTCCATGGTGAAGTAGAAGTATAGGGTGCAAGACCCACAATCTATGACTGACTTGGTCATGCGATCTCGACTTCATAGAACCAGTCTCTACACAATACGTTCTAGGAATGATATAGGGGGAAAATAAATAAATGAAGTATAACGTATAATTGTATATTGATATTTTGTTACATCAATGTCTATAAAGGATATAGAGTTTCGATCAATTGGATGAGATGGAACTCAGTGTTGTTTGACTTAATATTTCCAATATTGGACAATTAGGATGTGAATATTCCAATTTTACTATCAATTTCCCTTTCTCATCATATTTGGTATTTTCTTAGCTTACTTGCAAGATAAGTGCTCCATTAATGCATTTAACGTATTTTCTTAATCAATTCGACACACCATTTCCTATTTTATAGTTCCTTTCCTAAAATGGAATTAGAATGATTCTAGAGTGCCAAATTAGAGTTAATAATGATTAAATAGTGATTTTATTTCACTAACCACAAATAAATGTTGAAATACTTGATTGATCCTAAAACCTCATGAAAGGGATATTTATGATCTTACTAAAATTTTGACTCAAAAATTATTAATTCATATATATAATAAGGGGAAAACACCTAAATAATAATTACAATTAGAAAGGGTCATCATGAAAGGGAGGTTTAAATTATGCCCAATATTTAGGTATGTTATAACACTCCACCCTTTATGGAGGATTTCATCCCCGAAATCCACCCAACCATAGTCTAATATTCTAAGTTATACTTCCCAACTAAATTATAGGCTTCTACTATACTTAATGTATTGATTCATAGTACATGACCCCTTATTAAACTTATAGTCCAATATTAAGGTGAAACTATGTTATTCCATGTGTCAAGTCTCCATTAGCATTCTCATATAAGATGTTGAGGTAGGAAAGTCACTCCAAAACTTCGTATTATCCTAATAGTATTGGATTCATTATTATTCTGATTTCATTTTTAGTTATCGTGATTAACATAACCTCAAAGTTTATCATGATATATTTTTTTTTTCATTTAGTAACATACCTTACATATGTTCATTGTTTTGGATAAGGCAAGATAAATTTCAAAACTTATTTTTATTATGTAAGTAATGATCATGGTGGTAAATATTGCAAGATTTATCCATCTACCATTAATAAGTGCTAGAAACATATCTATGACCTTAATACCTTGTGTTACTCATGTTTTACTTATTATAACCACTATTTACTTCAGATGGTCCTAAGTTCAATTACATTCCTAAAGGATAAATCATCATTACTCTGCTCCTTGAAAAGGATTAGAATATATCCTAGCTAACCATCTACAGGGGTAATATGGATAGATCAAGTAAGCCATTTATACCTAAAAATCCTTACTCCCAACTTCATGTTAATGCCTAGGGTCTCAAGGTTGAGGTATCTAGTCAGAGAGTTATTCACTAAATAGTTTCTCTAGTCTTGAAAACTTCCTTGTAGTGATTATTTGGTTTTAAAACCCATCAATAAAATCTAGAAAGCTACAATTTTGTGCATATAGTTTAACAATAAAATATTTTTGACGATGAAAATTTCCTGGTAAAAATCTAAAAATGGCACCAAAATCAATACAAAAACAAAGTCAACCACTTCCCATTACAAAAAACATATATTATTATTCTATTATTTCTCTATTACACTAAAAGAGTCTATTTCTTCAACACCTAAAATGTCATATGACTACATATATAGATGTATAAGCATAGGAGGACATAGGATTGCTTAATATGCATGGCCAACTCTTATCAAAGCCTAATAAGGCATGAAAATCACCATACCCTATTTCACTCTAATCAGCATACACACTAACTCATTGCAAGATATAGAGGTGTCATATAATCATCCAACATCAATGGACGAGATTTTGTTTTTTCCCATTACTAATTGGTTTACAATTATAATGCCTTCACAAGATAAGATAACATATATATTCAAGCTACTCGTCTCAATCACTAGATAAACACATAAGGAATTCTACTAAAACGTATAGCTTTCATTAACCAATTTATAATGCATGTGGCATAACAATCCCAATGAGGGTGGCATTCATCCCTCACCTAGATGGCCTCTGGGCATCGCTATGTGGGGATACTCCATGTTGAAAGCAAGGAATGCTTAACCATAATTGAGATATTTCAAAATGTCACTTAATATCAAGGGAATCACCTCAACCATAAACCTTAATCACAATTATGTAGTTGTCATTTATGCATGCTAAATAACCTGAGTGTACATAGGCTAGGATCGCTAACCGACAAAAACTGAAAGCGGTCTAAGGTGAGTACCAGGTTAAACCTAGAAATGAGTGTTGAAATGAATATGAACTTAGTGTAGTTTATCTAGCCTCAAAATATTAGGAGATATGAATATATCACTAGAAGAATCAATTCATATTTGGTGATAGTTATACCTCCATAGCGACACTAGGGTAAGAAAGGTTTGTCAAATACTATGTCTCAATGAATATTGTGGTGAGAGGAGATGCATAAGGGACTAAAACCTTAATTGATAAATGACTACAAAGAAATAGGTATAACAACAACTTTTAAGGGTCACCTAATATTTGATTTAAAGAACAATTTGAGTATAACTTGAAATAGTCAAGTTACCAACTACTTAGGCTATGACACCATTCTGTAAAGAGTGGGACCCGATAGAGGATCCACTCAAATGGTACAATACAAGAGCCATGTAATAATAAATCATCACAAACAATACTATTAAAAATTTACTTGATGGTTAATTTACAATTTTTTCTCACCATAAAAGGTGGCATGACAAAAAAAGATAAATAACTAAGGACAGTTATAGAGGGCAACCTGGCTATCCCAAACTATTCTTAGGTCCAACACAATGTATATGGTCCTCGTGCATATTTGTCTTCTAATGTACCTACATATGGGTGGAAGGGAACATCACCCAGAACATAGGAAATAAGGTATAGGTCAGCAAAGGCTGAGTATGTACATATAATAAACACTTTGGGCATTACATTGGGCCAGAAGTACAAAAAGAGATGTTCCCACAAGGAGGGAGCTATTCATAATTAGGTAAGTTCAAAACAATTACAAAAAGATAAATGAGGCATATTAAAATTCAGATTACATGCATGAGAAGAAGAGTACCTTTCCATAATAGTCAACTACAATTCCAATTTATATAATAAATATTTGCATCGATAACAATATAGACTAAATATGCCTAAAATAGGGTCATAACACCATACGATCATGGCCTAAAAAGAAATAAGGGTGGAAACACACACCTCAGGTGGAATACACACGCCCTTATAAGTATGGGTATACCTAAAAAGAAATAAGGGTGGAAACACACACCTCAGGTGGAATACACACGCCCTTATAAGTATGGTTATACATAAGTACCACTCTTCTAGATATTATAGTGAAACATGTAGCATGCATAAATAGAGTGGTAAGAATAACATTTTAGTCAATTTCTCATAAAAGGCAATCATAAAAGGTGGGGTCCAAGAACCCATATTAACAAAGTATTTTAACAACAAATTGTCCAACATTAAAAAGAATGTAGGTTTCAAGTCCAAATTAGGAAATATAAATGTCCAACAAATTGTATTTTCATTAGGAATATTATTTCAAGATATGACTCATGAAAGAATGTAGGTTTCAGTCAGGTAATGCCCAAAATAAAATAGAGGATGTACATACATGATCTTCAAGACTAATGGCTAACTCAATAGATATCCTTGACCAACAAAATCAAGTCTTCACCCTAAGAACACATTAGGTATGTTATTCAAACTAAAGTGAACTTGTGTAAACATCCCTAGTATGATTATATATATTTTTCTTATCCTAGACCCGATCACCTAATGACATATTAGAGTTTTAATCTTATAAAGTAAATATATTATTCATTGGGTATCTATTTTACTTCTAATATTCATCTTTAGTCACATAAGCCAAAGTTTGATTAGGTGTCATACATGACTATAACAATATGCATTCTTCTAAGTTGGGTCTTGTAATGCCACTCTGTATATCTCTTAACATCATGTAGTTTAATTTGGTCAACTAGTCCAAAGATATGCATTACATGAGATGTTGTTAGATAAAAATACCCTTATTATAAATGTTTCGACTTTGATAAGGCCCGCCTACATTATTCTAGTCATTTATCCATTTCATCTAAAGTCAGATTTTGTCAAATGATGGAGCCTCCCACGTATGTTTGCATATTCTTTTCTATTATGTGCCCTTTATTACATATAATTAAAAATAGATAATTACACTTCTAGTACCATCAAATGTATATGTAAATCTACTATGCAAATGGATACATTTCAGCATTTAGGATGATACATCAATTATCTAAGACTAATATCATACCCATGTTGCAACCTAACATGATTTATTTGTTATGTAATCTTCTTTGGGCTGAAACTATATTTATTGTTATCCTAAAGTTTTGATACTATACTCATCATATTTATTGATATAAATCACGATACTATATATATATTCTAATCAATTAAAATACTCAATCAAGTGATCTAGTTATACTAACAACTTGGTGTTATACTCCATAACACATAGATTTTCATCTATGTTCTAGGTAACACATTGGCATCATATTACATAATTAAGTGTTTCATGTTTAATCATAGAAATACATTACCATAGGTATTTTGTACTATAATATAATTTTATATCATCTTGAATGGACCTTATATATTATCATAAAGTTAATCCCTAAATATTATAGTGTATAATCCTCATCTATCTTACTAACCGAGTTCTTCACAATTGAAACCTAATTAGTGTACTAACCTTCAGTTTGTTGTCCCACTAATCCTTGTAGGATTGTCTCCTTATGTGTTGAAATCGATATGCAAGAAATTTGGCTGGGATGTTGGCCTCCCTGACCAAAGCCAGATGTGATCAGGTAATGACAGACTGAGATGATCGTCATGGCCTTCTATCATTGTGGTTGAAAGGAGACATTGGATGTGCACTCCACTGCAATGTTGGTATTTGGAATGAAAACTCTATTCACCATGACATGAAGGATGCTAGGTGAAGAATAGTATGCTCCACCAGGTTTAAGGAGTTCAGAAGGAGGTTAGAGTGGGAAGGTAGGTGCTCATGAAGAGAAATGAGAACAAGTCTTCCAAAATATATGACTGCCACGACTAGCCACATCAGTCCCGAGCGGATTGAGGAATGTCTCCATGCCCGTCTCCTCTCTCCTCATCCCAACTCGAAGGAAGGAGATGTTGATGCTTCATCCAGATAAAGAAGGAGCAAGAAGGCTACTACTACCTCATCTTCACACCCCCTCCGCGACCAACTGAAGGGGCTCCAAATGTCACACCAAGAAAAACCCTAAAAGAATAACTTCTAGGTTTAACTAAAAGAAGTGCACTAATTCCCCGCTTCACCTGAGTGGAAACTTTATTGCAGTATACTTAAGGATCCAACCCAAAGGACAAACTTTTTAAGTAGTTATATAGATTAAGAAGTAGTAAGAGTAATATTTATCATCGAGTAGTTGAAGGATTGATTAAACTAAGTTATTACCAAAACCAACCAAGATTAAGGAAGTAAATATCAGATAATAAAGAGCACCACGGCATCGGCTTACCTAGGCTTGCATAGTTATCCTAACCAGATCTAACACTCCAACATTCATTGCTAAATCGAGGGTAAGTTGTGGCACCCTCACGGGATACAGGTCATCACCTAGTATAAACTCCCTTAGAATCGACCATCCTCAGCACCCATGTTCCCTGTCTAAACAAACTAAACTCCCTTACTTATGACCGACCATCCTCGGCACATCGACGATCAAAGTACAATCACCTCATTATCACTTGTGGACAACTCAGAATGATACTAAGATCATTCTGGTGTTGTAATAATGCTCACAACAACCTGCATATCCATGATTATAACATACTAGTAAATACACGTGCTTCATACGATGTCGTTTGTGCATCATAAATTTTATATATCAATTAACAAATATTTGTATATAATTTTTATAAACATTAAATGAAATTTTTTTAAACAAAACTATATGAAAAGTGACTTTTAAAAGGATAACTATTACACCATTAGTGTGGTTCAAGTTTATAAAATTTGTTTTTTTCATTATGTATATTTTGTTACATTGATGTCTTTTATATCTAATTTCATAACGGAAAACATATCATTCTCATTTTTGTCATAGGTATATTTTTTTGGTTAAGGGTTTTAGTTTGAGTTTTTTCTTTAACTTCATGATCTAAAAAATTCTTCTAAACTCCTTCATCTATGAAATCATCAAAATTCATATCTCAAACAATCATGTCTTACTTTGAGGTTCAACTTGACCTCGATCTAAAACAAACAAATGTTTTTAAAAGAATTACTATTTGTCTTGGAAGTATTTTGTTGTTTGTCTGTGTAATCATATGGATCTATTATTAGTATTGACATATGATTTCATGTTTAATATGATGTTGGCTAGAATTTCAATGCATGCAACTTTTTTTCTAATAACAATGTGGCATGCACTCTGTGTTAAATTGCATAATCTCATATATCTAATTTGTTTGACAACTTTATTATATACTTTTTTTGGTTTTATAAATTCATATATATATATGTCTTTTAGATTGTTATTAAAAACCTTACAAGTTTTTATCCTCCTATTATAGAAATAACACCATTGTTATCTAGTCTCATATAAGTAATGCAAAATCTTCAGCAAGAAAGACTTTTAAAATCCCTATAGAATGATTTTTTGACTCAACATTTTTTTTGAAACATGGGTTGAAATTAAGATTGCATATTATACATACAAATCTACATCATATCGAAAATCATATAAGATAGTCAACAAAATTACAATGTACTTCTCAAAAAGGCCCTGTAAAGTCTAGCCACATTATTAGTTTATAAATGCTAAGCTATTGGCAACGATGTACATCTATTAACATGTGAATATGCAACCATTTGAATGTAAAATTCCTTCTTAACATTAAATTCTCTAACTGATCCACCCCCTCGTGAAAGCAAACATTGGTGTTCTTCTACACTTTGCTTGATGGAAGATGTATGATTATAGATTGTATATCATTCATGTGAACCAAGAAAATACATGTTTATTGGCCAAAACAAAGTAAATATTGTAAAAATTTATTGAGTTGTCCTAATAAAATTAGGTTAAGTGTTAATACATATTGAATTAGAAATGTTGGTACTACAAATAACTAAAATTGTGGAATTACTACTTAAAAATAGTTGTTACCCATTTTATTTTCATAAGATAGAAATATTTCATGTTAAACTTTCTCACTTAATTTATTAGAATAATATAAGACATCTAATTTTATTTAGTGTTTTACTAACAATAGCATACATGCTATTCATATGTAGTGAGATTCCATCCAACTTATAGGTTATATGTTTTAACATATGTACTTATATTGAAATCCTAAAAAGAATTAAAGAGATTATTATATTTGTCAAGGAGAGATAAAGTAAACACCTAATTAACACGATGCTCATTCTACACATGCAACTTGTAAAAAGGTGAATGGTTACAATATGTTACAACACAGTGGGGGTAGTTGCTCTTTGGAGGAGTGGCTGCCTAGGGTAGGGACATGGGTTAGAATCCCTCGGTTATGTGCCTCGGTGCTCCTTGGTCCTGTCATGCAACCTAGCCTCTCCCGGTGTGTGGGTATTTGGGGGGGTTACATTGTAAGAGGGGGCCACAATAGTAGCCCACCTTCGGGGGTGATCCCACATATCAAAAAAATGTTACAACTTATCCAACCTATGAGGAATTTAAAATTTACCTATAGTACAACTTAGAGAAGAAATAGTCTCCACTAAATAATTTTCTAAATTAAAATTTTGAGAATTTTATATTCAATATTGTAAAGATGGTAGTCATCATTAATTAGATATTTTTTACCCTACAAGTTTTCATCAGGATAATTATAGAAATTCCTTTGCGGAAGCATAGTTAATAATATGAGCAAGCAATCATTTCTATGTGATGAAACATATGGATATGGATATATATATATATATATATATATATATATATATATATATATATAATTATTGGATAATGATGAGGACACCATAAGATTTCTATTTATTATATGTTAAAAGAAGACTTTCAAGTGTAGAATGACAATAACAATAAACTATTATAATAGCCAAATTCAACGGAGTTGGTTTCCAATAAAGTGGTCCATAAGTATCAACTTTTTATTGGGACATATCAATGTTAAAAAAAATTATTTTTTACCCTTCTATCGTTATATAGGCTTGTTGGAATGCTATTTCCATCTTTGACGCACATTACTTAACAACTAAAATAGTACAAAAAACTTACACAAATAAGTCGATTGATTAAATTTTTTCATAACATAGCATGTAATTGCATCACATTGGATGTATTTAGTTGTTGATGAAAAGAATTATTACCTTAAGAAACAAATACTTCAAACACATGACCTTCTAAATACAATAATAAATTTTCTTGTTTGAAATTTTCAAAATGTTTAGATCTAGTTATTACTTCAGTTATAATGTTTTTAATGATTGGATATCATCTTCTTAAACAGATGATATAAATACACAAAGATAAAGATTGGAGACTCATTGAAAAGAAAATAGATTTTCAAAAACTATGAACATGTTGCTAGTATAAATGTTGGAAATCTTTTTTTCTCATTATCATATTTTTGGCAATTGTCAAATTTGAAGTCAATATTTTGTTCATGTCAAATTTATAATATCGTTTACGAGAATTATTACATCCTATAGCAAACGTTTATTCAATTCACCTAGGAAATTGAGTTCTTTAACATCAGTGACATGGATTTGTTTGAAATGTTACTGTTACATTTTTCTAGAGGGCTATCAAGACATTGATTTTTGTCCTCTTTGCAGAACGAATATTATAGAAAACATGATTTTTAATTAGGATAATATTATGTCATTAAGAATCTAATTAATTCCTACTAAAAATTTTACATACAATTTTGTCACACATGTAAGACTCATATAACATAAGAAATCACTATCACATTCCTATTATAATAAATATAGAAAAATTGCAAGTTGAATATCAAACAATAAGAAAATGCCTAAAAGTAATATCAATGATATACTCTGAAGGTTAATTTTCACAAATTGAAAGAAGAAATAGAAATAAAGACTAAGAAAACCACATGTCATTGCAAAAATAAAGGAACGACTATCCCAATGATATATTTCATGGGGGGCAACAATGTAGAGTAATACCAATACCATAGTATATAGATGGTTGTATTTCAAAAAAAGATGTTTGTCTTTCGATTATCGACCCTAAATATCAAATTTTAATGAAGTAGAAATAATAAATCCTAGAATCGTAATACAAAAACCGTAACAATATTGATATATGAGAAATATCTAACTCCAAACATGGTATAAGACATGATAATATCAAATATATTCCACATGTTGAATCCAAATCATGACTCATAAAATAAAAAATATAATAGTTGTATGATAAAAAGATGTGATAGTTTCAAAGTCCTAAATTTTTTTATATATTCAACCCTATTAAATCAATAATCTCACTTCAAAATGATCTTTCTAAGTTTATATGATTGTAATTATGATAATACTATCTGAGAAGATAATTTGATCAATATGTGGGGTCTCCTAGTAGCAAAGTTGTGTGGGGTTTAATCTCACCAAACTGAGAAAAGAAATTGGATTAAATTAATTCACGTTATTAATTTTGTTTCAAAAATCAATATTTTAAAGAAAAAATGAATGAAAACATCACGTTAAAATGGGGAAATTATAGTATTTTCTCACATACGTGGCAGTATTATTTCTTTTGTACAAAATCTTTTGAGTTTGTGTCAAATTATATTTATCTGATTACATACTTTAGTTAGATGATAATTAAATTTTAATATGTTGTGAGTTCTTTTTTCTCTCGTGTAACATTTTGTACCGGTTTTCTATACTACATGAGAAATTATTGTTATTATCATATTCACCTTTACATTATTATTGAATTCCACGTCAATAACTTCTTCATTATTGTGTCTTTGAGGAGATAAAAATATGGGTTTATCATTATCAATGTAAATACTACAGGTTATTTCAACCTCATTACGGAGCCCCATGCTATTTTTCTTACATTCTTTGAAGTTTTCAATAAATTTCCAAAAAAAGTAGAATATATTTACAAAATCAAAATATAATACTTGTCTAGGGTACTTTGTCCAAATGTAATGAAAGATGGGGGTCCTTTCACCAAAGTCATTTTCTTCTATCCCACCTCACTTTAATTATATGTGTTGAGTGTTTAGGTTATTTTCCTTTTCCTATATATATTAAACTCAATAATTAAATGAATTGATCAACAACAAAAGGGTGATGCCTATTTTTTTTTTATTTCCTCTAAAGATAATCTTGTCTAAATTATAAAGTTCAAATATGACATTGGTAACTAATTTCAACATAAAATACATATTTGGGCTATAAGTATTAAATATTTCAATTGGAACTCGACATTTCCTAAGGCTCTGATTGGTTTGTCATAATTGGTCTGGAAAACTTATGAACTGAATTTCCTTAAGCAGTTTTTCATGATTGGTTAAAAGTTAGTGTTGGAACTTGAGTTTTGTGAATTCAAGTGAGTTACAAATTTACATACAAAACACAGTTCCTAAGTTCCCTCTTAAAAACAATGAAAAATGAGTCACAGAGCCACTAACAATATATCTTATACAATTATATTCTTCATTCATCATAAGTGACACATAAAATATTTATGACTAGAAGTATTAGCTATGTGAATATAGTTTGTTTCTAAGATCATAGCATAATATGACAAAATATATATGACACACTATGTAAAATATTTTACACTACAATGACCACTATCAATATGATTTACGAAATAAAAAAATACAAACATCATAAAAAATACATCAAACCATGTGAAACCAATGTGATTTACCTAATATATTTTTATTCTTCATGTTTAAAAAATGTGATGTAAAAATGATAATTAAATATAACCATGTATGGATAAAATTTTCATACAAAAATAGTGTACAAATTAATATTCTACATTGTGTTAAATAATGATGAACCAAAGTATATATTTACAAACACATGAAATGTAGAAATTATTATAATATTTCGTACATGCAATGTGAAATAAATATATTGTGGTGTGATTTTAATCATAATATTTTTTTAAGAATAAAATTATACCATAATAAAATATTTTTTGTAGGAAAAAATATGTCCCATAACCATGTGTTGAGGTTATTATGATTTAAAAACATTATAATTTTGATTTTTTTTGTTTCTTTCTCACCCTTAATTATTTATATTGCACATTAAAAATTACATTTTTTTTTATAATTTACATATTTACATTTACAACAAACCAATCACATGAAAGTGAATAGAACACAAGTTTCAAAAACTAAACTAGAGTTCCCAGAAAATGAGTTCCATGAAAGTTATGACTTACACCAAACCAATGGGAGCTTAAGCACTGATCGGACACATAAGTGGCGAGTTTTTTTGAACTCATTTTCTAAAAACATATGCTCAAATTTTGGAGTTGAATTTCTTAAGAATTTTATTTGATTATAAATTTCTACTATAAAGTGCAGCCATCATTCTACATTTATCAGGTAACCCCAATGAAAGAACATAAGATTGATTTTTGCTTATTGTCCTCAGAATAAGTTATCTCGACAAGATGGGTGACCCACTGTTTGATTTTAAAATATCCATCAAGTGTGTGGGTAGTTGAAGGGGGTGAAAGTTTAAACTTTTAGAACAGGCCATTGTGAGCCTACCTAAAAGTGGTTCTATTATTATTATAAAAAAATCATGTGGTATACTTATGATTGGTGGAGAGAAGTTTAGAAGAATATCATGAATATGTTAGATGATTTTGGACTCATGATTGGATATTCAGGAGAATTTTTGTCTTATATATACTTTTTAAATTTTATATAAGTCATTAAAATTTCAACTAAAACCATTATTTAAAATATAAATAGTAATTTTAGATCCTAAGCATAATGTTATACTTTCACTAAAAAAAATAAAAACCATTGTATAACTAATTATTATAATTAAAAATATATGGAAGATTTATTTTCATTTTAGATGTAACAAGCTACCATCGAATGCCACAAATGTTATTTCATGGTGTGCAATATTAATCTCCATCATGTAAAGATAAGACCTTCAATGGTTAATTAAGTTTCCAACAAAACAAAAGTAAATTATACCACCTTAGGAAAGCTAGTTGGTTTTTGAAACTATATTGTTATAATGGTAATGGTCTTCCAATTTACAAATTAATAGACAATAATAATCTGAGTGAAATAAATTGAATATTGGTTGGATATCTACTATATTTCCAAATCTATATTAGAGACTTATATTAGTTTTCTGTAAGAGATTAGTAATTTTTTATGTTAGTCATACAAAATCTACAACTTCAAAAATTTCATGGAAAGAAAGGTTATCATGCTTAACACAAGAAAAAAAATTTAATCCCCACATACTATTTTTGAAAGCCTTCTATTATAAATTTTTTATTATATATTGGTGCAATGCCAACCATACAAAATATTTAAGGATCTGTTATATGGACTGAAACCCACAAACAAAGCTGCATATATTTTGTGTTTATGTATGCATGAAGAAAAAAAGGAGGTTGATATAAACCAATCCCCCTCCTTGGTCTTTCAATGCATCATGACAATATGTTTGCACTTAATGTTGTGTGTGATCTTAATCCAAATAGTATATTCCAAATATTAATATTTTGTCTACATCATTATTACACATGAATGTGACACGCAGATAAAGGGAATTCTATAACAACATTTTGTACTTACATAACAATCAATGGAGTGAACACTATCTTGGAACATGATCAAGTAAGAGGACACTAAAACAAGAAGATAATGAATAAAAAAGTTGACAAATTTTATGTGATAAGGTGCAGCCCTTTTTGGAGATTACATGATCAACTGAAAACATATACTTATACATGGTAGTATGTAAAAAACATATGCTTCATAGTGTAGTATGAATCCACAAAAGGTACACCATCATGGGACACCAAATTTGGACCCAAGCAGCAAGGTCAGAAGAAAACTGATAAGAATGAGTAGTCAAAAACTAATGGCTAATGAAAATAGATCCTCATGAGGCATCATAAGCGTAACTAGTTTTTTCTCTAATAGCATGTCAAGTAAGAAGATCAATTTTTTTCAAGAATAAAACCTAGAATTTCAATATGGAGGTTTGTAGAGGATTTGCAATAGGTATATGGTATGTCATATTCCTCTAAGAGATATCATTTTGAAACAACCTCACCAATCAGAACATTGTTTCGCGTATAAATGTAATTGACTAACACTACTACAAGTGTATCATTCATGTCTATCGATGAGATTATATTAACTTACTTCCACTTGTATGTACACGACCTTCTTTTTATTGGATGCCTAGACCGCTACACAGCACAACCAAGGTTGCTTTCATGTTTTCTAGCTTTGGAGATGGCATGGCTTACAGGTCACTTCAATTTTTCCACAATAATTCCATGATGAAATCAAGGAGGTCAGTCCCATTATAGATTCAAAAATCAGAAATCATGAGTTCAGTTTGATCGCAGCATGAATAGGTCCATGCGGTACTCCACGCTATGTCATCATCCACCCTTCTTAGCATATATGTTCTTCCTTCATGAATTTAGAACACATTTTTAACAAACTGTAACCCTAATGGGTGGTCACTACAGTGCTTGATCTTGGTTTGGTCACTACTTATTGTCTTCTTATGGTCGCAACATGTGCCTTAGATATTTGGTCACTGCATGTACTTGGTATGGTCGCAACAAAGTGTTGGTTTAGTGGTTTGGTTGATACATGTGAGTCATGTGGTCTCTACACATGTTGACACACGGAGGTCTCTACACTTGAGATGGTGCTGGTCTCTATTCTTTGGTTTGATCATTACATGTTGATGATTGAATGGTTGATTGATCATTATTATAACACCTAACCGTAATATGCTTCAATAACATGGGAATGATGTTCTTAGGGTTAAATGACAAGTATTGAAATGAAAACCCTAACCCTAATTTCAAGTGTATGATGTACTTGTTGAGCTTGCTTAAATGAATGGCATGAGTTGATGCTTTCCCTCTCCTACTTGTGTAATCCAACCCTTGTAGGTGAAATGAATATCATAGCTAGTGATTTTTATAGTGCATATGACATCACAAATGGTGATTATTATAAGCCTTTATGAGGCAATATGAGATAATGATGATGTACATAATTTATATGATTGGGTCTTTTGACCCTGTAGAGGCTCAATGCCTAATGTGAGGTGATATCCTCTTGTGATGTGATGAAGGGTGATTTTTCCAAAATGATGTGATAGTAATGATGGCCTTGAATGGTAGTAGTATTATGAGATGATGTGACAAGTATATCTCATACATTTTATATCTTCTAGCATTGCAACATAGCCTTATCTTTGTAGAGTTTGTTTAGGGTTTCTACATTGTAACTTGATTGATGCTAAAAGATACTCAATTTGGCTTAATTAAATCAAGTGAACCCTAATCATGTAGTTTCCATGTGCCATAGATCCATCTTTAGTGTTAGTACTTGCTGGATAGTGAAATGAGTTCTCCCTCAGTGGAACTCACAGTCGTATACTATTGAGAATATGTGTTTTCACAAGATTGGATGTGGTCATACCCAGGAAGGAGAACGACCGAGACAGTATCTCAGGTTATTTGAATCAGTATATATATGATATGTTTTGATGATGGTTATGGTCATACCTCAGCAGGAGTGCAGTTGCGGTCGTAACTCAATTTTCATTAGCGTTGTGCCCATATACTAAGACAGACAAGGCTATTTTGGAGTTGGACTTTATATGTCACTCTGACAGACTCAGACTAACCCAGAGTGTGGGAGATCATAGGAGTCTAGATCCTACTGGATCCTATATGTCACTGATTTCGAATTAGCAGTGGTCAATTGAAGCATGAGTGGTATACCTCATCTCCTCAGGGAATAATAAAAGACGTAATATAGTCGTGTAGTATATTTTCTTTGGGTTAAACACGACTGACATTGGTCGACCCTTTACCTTATTTGTTGTGTTGATTAGTTAATTTATAATGTGGTAAGATAAATCAACTATTATACACGTTATTGTTATTCCTTCTAAAAGTATAAGATGTTCTATTGTTTGGTTGTAGATGCCTAAATTGCTTAATCAATGCTAATTTCTTTATTCATATTCATTTAGTTGAATCTTCTCAACCTGATAATAATGTTATCTTCTAGCTTAATCTAATATGTGTTAATAATAGCCATTGGCAGAGAGTTATATCTCTTGTTGGGATGTTGGTCTCACTCTCTGGGTTTCCACATCTTTTAGGTGGTCATGCACGATAAGGTAGAGATCGTGTGGTTGAGGCAGAGCAGCAAGAGAAGCAATAGTTGTTAAAGGCTGGATATGCTACTAGTGTTCTATAGTAGAGTCATATGTTTCGTCCCTGTACTCTTAGGTCCTTGAGGGTGTTTTATAGACATTGTATATCAATATGAGGTTTTTGGCAGTATGCCATGGTTGTACAAATATGGCACATATATGAGAATAGGTGATTATATGTAATGATTTGGAGCAAGTTGGCCAAGTGAACAGTGATATGTATCATCTTATGCCATGATAAGTAATACATGTGGCTTCATGTGGAATCAGATGTAATATGTTTTATCTTTTGTGGATATAAGGAATCAGTTTCAATTTACCATGCTTTATGGTAATCTTAGTTGTTTAGTATTAGTTCTGCACTATGTTTTGAGTTATCTCGTTCATGTGGCATCTAGTTGTCACACCAAAGTCTTCTGCATTGAAAGCTAAGGGAGGAGTGAATAAGGAAGGAAAATGCCACCACTGTCACCAGCCTAGATATTAGAAAATGAACTATCCTCTTTACATAGAGGAACTCAAGAAGAAGAAGAAGAAGGAGATAAAGATTTTCACTTTAGTACCATAGAAGAAGGAATCAAGAATTGTTCAGAGCAAGAGTTTCTACCACTATGGTTGGAATATGTCATTAGTTTTGATGGGCATGTAATAGAATTAGTGAATTGTTATTATGTACCTGCCATTTATAAAAACACCATGTATTTTGAATAGAAAAGAATATTATGAATATATTTGATGTTTTACTTTCAAAGTTAATATCTTTTATGGAAGTGGTCCTAATGTCTCATACTTTATATTTGATAGTTCTAGAGACAATCATATAGATACTGAATGACTCGATGACTCAAACAATGAATACATATAACATTGTCATCTAGAGAGCACAAATGAGAAATGCATTTCTAGAATCCATAATGATGGTCATCTAGACTCTTTTGGCTATTGAACCAATAGAGACATGCAAGTTTTATTTAGAGGGCAATATGACAAAAGCACCTTTCACTAGATGTAGTGGGAGAGAAGTACTCTATTAGGAATCATACATATTGATGTATGTAGACCTTTTAGAATAAATTCTAGAGGTAGTTACTAGTACCTCATTATATGTATTTATGATCTAAGTAGATATGGTAATCTATAATTAATGAAATACAAGTATGAATCTCTTTAAATGTTAAAGGAGATCATGAATGAAGTACGTAACCAACTTGGTAAAAGTATTAAGATGCTTCAACATAATTTTAAATCAAGATTTTGAGGAATTTTTAGAGATACAATGATAGTGTATCACAATGAACTCCACCTGAAACATAATGATGCATCAGAAACAAGGTATCAAACCATGTTAGTCATGGTCCGATCTTCAATAAATCTATCTAATCTTCCTATTTCCTTTCGACGCATGCTTAACACTAAAACAATGTACCGCTTCTGTAATGGTTCAAAAGACTCCATATGGGATATGGCATGGGAGGTCCCCCAAGATGTCTATTATAAAGATTAGGATTGAAAGCTTGTGTAAGAAAATAGTTTCTTGAAAAGATTTATCCATAAATTACATAAATGTTATTTTTTTTAATACTCTTTTGTATTCCAATTCGACAACAAAGGTGTTTGTTGCTAGGATGGTTGCATTCCTAAAGGGAATTTAATTTTAAAGGAATCAGTTGGAGAAAAGTAGAACTAAAAAAGATTGAGACAAATAAGAAAACAATGAATCTAAAAAGGTATAGTGGGAACAACGAGAATCACAAGTTGTTGTGCAATCTCAAGTTCCTTATGTAACAAAAAACCTCATAAATCTATTAGAACATGCCATGATCTTGAAAGATTATGATATCTTGTAACCCAAGAAGGTGGTGGGTTTGTCATATATGATGAGTCAACAACCTATCTAGAAAGTTATTGAGGGCCATATTATGAGAAATGGCTTCAGGCCATGTGATGAAACTATCACAGAACTGTTCTTACCCCAATCCCAATCCCACTACCTAGACAATAGTAAAGGGACTGAAGCGCCCATCCCTGAGTGGCCTGAAAGGATCTAACACACTGACATATACAATAAGTGTGATGGAGTGGACTTTTAGAATCCTAAATGTACAATGACACAAGTGAAGTCACACATGTTGAGTTGTTTTGAGAATCCCAAATGTTTTAATAAATTTGGAGTGTTGTTGAGGTTTATACAATGTTTGGATCCATAATTTTATGTCTTCTTGAGGAATTTAATTGAATGGTCTAGTAGATGATTTTGGGTCACCAAATTTGTGTACAAAGTACCTTGAGTTGTGAGGAAGCTATGATTAAAATTTGGTGGCATTTGGATGCTCCTAGAGGGAGTTATTTAGGTTTGAATATTGTGAAATGATGTGCATTATTGGTGGTTGATCAATCAAAGTTTAACATAAACCAGGGTGCATGATGTGTCACACACAACTTTGATTAGGTAGTACAACCTGTAGCATCAGTGATCCACATATCGTTTTTGTATTGGACCTTTGTCAGCCCTTGGATGTGAGCTTTGAACTGTTGTGCCATTATCTTCAATTTTCCCCCCTCTCGGAGTCACGGGGCTGTATGTCATGCGAGGATTTACCTCACCACAATCTATGAACGTGGGATCATAGCAAAGGGTATGCCGGAAGTTATCCTCATGTCAGCCAGAGGAGTTGAAAGACCACTCTTTTACTCGATTGGAGTAGAGATCAACTTCCATGTCCAGTGCTTCTCCACCGTGACGAGCAGGTGATGACCGAAGGCACAGCATGGAGAAACATGGCTCGTTGGGGGAACCAAAGCAAGGAAAATGACGAGGAAGAATGGACGATAAGCCCTGGGCGTTCCTGATCTCCTACAGGTTGGGTTCCATGGCTGACGAGCTGGACCTTGCTAGAGTTACAGTTAGACGAGCGGGTTTGTTTGGAGCCCGATGGAGTTGAGGGCAGTTTGTTTAGATGCACTGTTGTGAGTTTCTAGATGTCATTTCCCCCCTCCAACCCACTGTAGTGGAGTCTGCACCAGCGAGCTTCCTGAGGAGGAGTTCGGAAGCTGCTAGCTCCAAGTTTGGCATCTGAAACCCCAAGGGAAGAGGTCAGAGGCGGCGGCAACATAGATCCTGTCACGCAGGGGGGATCGAACGTGCAGCTGCGGCGGATGGTGCCGGGAGGCGCTCGCAAGCGTCGGCGTGCGGGAGCTCATGCGAGAAGGAGCCTGGCGGGTCTGCAGCCCTGGCGGCGGCCTCATCTAGATGGGGATCTGGAGCAGAATTGGAGGAGAAAAGGGACCGGCGGCATGGAGTTAGGTATCAAGAAGCTTGCGGCGACAGTGGACGTCGACGAAGAGGAGGCATCGGCCGATTGCTCATCAGAGCAGGAGCAGCCGCGGCGACGCGCACTAAGCATGAGAGCAAGGGACACCGCAGGTGTCGTGCGAGGGAACGACAGAGGAAAGAAGGAAGACCAAGTCTGTAGCCTTGAACTGGACCTAGACCATACATGAACCACCGTCCCAACCAAGTAAAGGAGCCGCTACCCTAGTGTCCACATGGCGGGATCTCTTTGGCCCAAAAAGGTAAGGAATCTAAATTATTTTCAGTAAATGAGCATATCTTCAATAATTCGTAGAAAATTGTCTGATTATCAGAAAAATGCAATTAAGGTACCAAAATTCTCAGAAAATTGTATAGATCAAGATGGGACAATAATATCAGACTCTTTATGCACGTATATCAGCAATATCGTATAAGATGTGTAATTCTTGTTTAATGGATAATAAATAGCAAATGATGGCATAAAATTATGGAAAAATGTCAGTAACTCCATAATAACGTTTATAACGCATGTGATGTCAGATATGGCCATGGTGATGTATGAAATCATGTAATTTGCTTAATATGGATAATTAGGGCTAATAACCCTAAATAAAATGCAATAAATACATGCATGGTCAATAAATCATGGTAATTACAAAATACTTTCATATCAGTAATGTGAGGCTAATATGTAACTCGGATATCAGTTAGATACATGGAATTCATGTTATATGAAGATGACCCATAATATATGGTTTAAAACCCTAATCTAGGTTAATGATGTAACCTAGGGTTAATTAATGTGCACAAAAATGCTATGGAAGATAATTGTTCAGATAATGAGTCATAACCTGGAATATGACATCAGTATGATAATTCTAAGACAAGAATGCAAGTAATGATGGGAATATCCTAATGAGTTATGAAAACCTTAATGGATATAATTAGGGTTAAGATGAGATGTAAGATAATGAGAATCTGATGACAGTATATGATCTTGTCTTAATCAGGGATGAACAAGGTTAGAGTTG
This sequence comes from Alisma plantago-aquatica, assembly GCA_963693085.1. Classification (NCBI taxonomy): domain Eukaryota; kingdom Viridiplantae; phylum Streptophyta; class Magnoliopsida; order Alismatales; family Alismataceae; genus Alisma; species Alisma plantago-aquatica. Next base: position 845,100,404 of record OY856410.1, read on the forward strand.
ACCTGAGGAATACATATGTGATTAGGGATTTGATTAGAATGATCTATCTCTTTGGAAGGTACGCTATTACCTCTTACTTGGCTTATTATACAATATGCTTGTGTTATATGAGTAGTAAAATACTTGGCATATGGTATTGATTGAAATGATTGTTCTTGTATGCTATGTTGCTTGATTTCTCCATACTTATTCCTATGAACACATGAAACATAAGATATCTGGTCCATTATATGATAGCACTAAATCTCTTTGGTAGAATAGTGCATTGATGATAGTACTAAATCTCTTTGGCAGAATAGTACATGTGAGTACTAAATCTCTTTGGCAGAATAGTGCATTTGTGAAGTACTTAATCTCTTTGGCAGAATAGTACATGTGAGCACTAAATCTCTTTGGTAGAATAGTGCATGTGGTTGATCAAGTTTACATATAATGGAAATCTGCCTAAAATATGTGTTCTCTTCTGGTAACAAATATCTTTTTGCAAGTATATGCTTTTCTTATATTTCTTTATAACTGCCAAGTATATTAGCTTTATCTTATTGCCAAGATATGATGAGAGGTATATAAAAAGACACGTAGGCGTACTCAGTACAATATTCATGAAATATTGTGCTGACGTGTACCGCATGTAATCTTTTGTTTAGGTTGTGGTTATGCTCTTGAAGATCCAGGATAGTTTCAGGTTGTGTGGCGAGCTGATGTTCAGGTGGACCTGTTGTCTTATGATCCTGTAGTTTAGTGGTAGTACATGTATATGTATAAGTTTGATGTTCAATATGTAATACCAAGTGATGTAATAGTTCATGTTGTAATTATATGTTGAATGGTGAACATGTGTGTATGGTTTTATTATTGTTCATGTACATGTGCTACTGATGTATGTTCCTTCTGACTCCCTCGATTTTCTTCTTCTTAGCCTAGTGTGGGATGTTTAAATTGGGATTCTCGCTGAGGTGAGGGTTTCAATTTGGACGTCACACATCAGATTAAGTTTTAGAAAATACGGGGACGTCACAGGTGGTATCAGAGCATGAACAATAGCAAAGCCTGACATTTTCTCATTATGCAACTCAAAACTAAAGAACCTTGAACTTAATAATCTTTTAGGGTTAGATTAGTCGTTTTTTTTAGAGACTAGATCTGACCTAGCCTCTAGGTTAGTACCTAGATGTCTGAGAACTAGGTCTAGACTGGTGCTTGTTGAGTAGCAGGTCCTGAGATGTCGTTCGTTCCTTGTAGTGCAGCGGTATGGGACGTTGCATTATTTGGAAATGACGTGCATCAAGGGAAGAGAAACCCTAGACATATGGCGCTCGTTGTCTAGAGTAGCTACACTAGTCTACACCATGTTCTCACCCTTTTCACTAGTTTTCATGACAATGGACTCTCTACTATGTGTGGGACACTCGTTTTTAGGATTTGGTTTTGGATTCCAATCGGATCGAACCTTGATAGTTTTCTCTGACGCTTGTTTTATCAGAGAAAAAATATATAATATTTTATTATGTATATGTATTACAAAAATGTGTCCCCACACATGTACGAGTAGGAGGTGGTCATGCAACCTAAGTGAAAGTGATGACATCAGTCTAGAAGAGAGTGTAGCTCTAGATTAGATGTCTAGAGCCTTGTTGGAATATATGTGATAGATGGAATAGATAGAATAAGTTTGATGATACGATCTAAGTCTTATATAGATGATATAAGTTTTGATGATGTGATGTCAGTCTTATATAGATGATATAAGATGGTTATGATGGTTTATGTTGTCTGTGAGGACCTAAGTTCTGTTTGAGGATTTGAGATAAGTTTTGATGATGCAAGTATGAGTTCTTTTATGAGATGAGATATGTTAAGTTAAGACAAGTTGTGAATCAGCATGAGCCTCAAGCTCTTTTACACAGGAGGACCTCTAGTGTTAGGACCGATTTTGGGGTTAGCTCAAGAGAGAGCGAGACCCACAGGGAGAAGGTCAGAGAACCTAGACTCCAAGATATGAGAATTCTGAGATATGTGATATGATATGTCCTAAACTAGACTACTCCTGAGTGATTGAGTTGAGTTGCTTTATGCATGATTCCTATAGTTTTGTTGAACCCTAGATGTCCTTGGGAGGACCAAACCCTAGAGACTGAGAGAGGCTGGTTATATGAACATGTGAATATGAATATGAGTGCCTACCATCTGGGTGAGGGAGAGAACCCAAGACCCTGGAGGAGGTAGATATGTTAGTTTTTGTGAAGCCTCATGCTCGGGTTGGTGGTTCCCACATAGGAATCTAGTGGTGTATATACGAAAGTTTTGGGTAAGATGTTGCATGGGTAGAGACCTATGAAGAGTATGTTGTAGCATGTTTTGGTTTGTGCTTATGTGGCTAGATCTTGTAAGGCTTTTGCTAGTGCCAATGAGGTAGACCTGAAAACCCTAAACCAAGGAGGGAGAATAAAGCATGTGCATATGAGATACTCATAGAGTTGAGTTAGCTCAGAGAGCGACTGAGCACGACACTTCCCTCACAGTATGGGTTAGAAGAACCTCATTTGGGGCTATATAAAGTTTTGATATATGTTTCACGAGCCACTCACATAAGTTTGTTTAGTACAGTCACGATATAATATATGCAAGATGTGATTTAATCTCGAGACATGATATATAGACATGATAAGATGAAAACCTAGAGATAGTTTAATAGATGACAATGCATAAATGGTTAACCATGTAAATGAATAATGATGATATAATAAAGATGGTTAATCTTGTGATGAAATCACTAGTAAATGTTGCAATTTATCATGAGTAATGAAATAATATCATATGAATGAAACATGTTAGAAGAGGTGTTAATCTTAAAGCTTAATAAAGATGAAAAATATATATAGTTTGAGAGTTAGCACAACATAAAGCTGATGACACCTTGATATAATGATCTAACTTTAGTTAACTTCATTGGAACGTGATAGTATGATGTTGAATCTTAATGCATGATTTAAGATAAGGAAGCAAATCTAACATATGAGATATGTCATGACATAACCTAACCTTCTAAACCCTTGTTTGAGACTTCTATGGAGTGTTTGTGCACCAAGATGCTTGTAAAACCCCCCCTAATAGTTCTTTGGATATGTGGTTCTAGGTAACCTTTGTGGATATGTTACACATAGAATGGTTCCAACTTGTGGATGGAGGCAAGATATGGTTTTCCCTGGAAGTATGAGTATGGTTTACTTTCGAGGACGAAAGTTCTTTTAAGATGTATAGGATGTGACAAACTGGGTTCCCGGCTTAATTCCGAGGACGGAATTTCTTTTAAGGTGTGTAGGATGTGATGGAGTGGACTTTTAGAATCCTAAATGTACAATGACACAAGTGAAGTCACACATGTTGAGTTGTTTTGAGAATCCCAAATGTTTTAATAAATTTGGAGTGTTGTTGAGGTTTATACAATGTTTGGATCCATCATTTTATGTCTTCTTGAGGAATTTAATTGAATGGTCTAGTAGATGATTTTGGGTCACCAAATTTGTGTACAAAGTACCTTGAGTTGTGAGGAAGCTATGATTAAAATTTGGTGGCATTTGGATGCTCCTAGAGGGAGTTATTTAGGTTTGAATATTGTGAAATGATGTGCATTATTGGTGGTTGATCAATCAAAGTTTAACATAAACCAGGGTACATGATGTGTCACACACAACTTTGATTAGGTAGTGCAACCTGTAGCATCAGTGATCCACATATCATTTTGGTATGGGACCTTTGTCAGCCCTTGGATGAGAGCTTTGAACTGTTGTGCCATTATCTTCAAGTTTCCCCCCTCTCGGAGTCACGGGGCTGTATGTCGTGCGAGGATTTACCTCACCACGATCTATGAATGTGGGATCATAGCAAAGGGTATGCCGGAAGTTATCCTCATGTCAGCCAGAGGAGTTGAAAGACCACTCTTTTACTCGATTGGAGTAGAGATCCACTTCCCTGTCCAGTGCTTCTCCACCGTGAGGAGCAGGTGATGACCGAAGGCGCAGCATGGAGAAACATGGCTCGTTGGGGGAACCAAAGCAAGGAAAATGACGAGGAAGAATGGACGATAAGCCCTGGGCGTTCCTGATCTCCTACAGGTTGGGTTCCATGGCTGACGAGTTGGACCTTGCTAGAGTTACAGTTAGACGAGCGGGTTTTCTTGGAGCCCGATGGAGTTGAACGCAGTTCGTTTGGATGCACTGCTGTGAGTTTCTAGATGTCGTTTCCCCCCTCCAACCCACTGTAGTGGAGTCTGCACCGGCGAGCTTCCTGAGGAGAAGTTCCGAAGCTGCTAGCTCCAAGTTTGGCATCTGAAACCCCAAGGGAAGAGGTCAAAGGCGGCGGCAGCATAGATCCTGTCACGCAGGGGGGATCGACCGTGTAGCTGCGGCGGCTGGTGCCAGGAGGCGCTCGCAAGCGTCGGCGTGCGGGAGCTCATGCGAGAAGGAGCCTGGCGGGTCTGCAGCCCTGGCGGCGGCCTCATCTAGATGGGGATCTGGAGCAGAATTGGAGGAGAAAAGGGACCGGCGGCATGGAGTTAGGTATCAAGTAGCTTGCGGCGGCAGTGGACGTCGACGAAGAGGAGGCATCGGCCGATTTCTCGTCAGAGCAGAACCAGCCGCGGTGACGCGCACTAAGCATGAGAGCAAGGGACACCACAGGTGTCGTGCGAGGGAACGACGGAGGAAAGAAGGAAGACCAAGTCTGTAACCTTGAACCATACCTAGACCATACATGAACCACCAGCCCAACCAAGCAAAGGAGCCGCTACCATAGTGTCCACATGGCGGGATCTCTTTGGCCCAAAAAGGTAAGGAATCTAAATTATTTTCAGTAAATGAGCATATCTTCAATAATTCGTAGAAAATTGTCTGATTATCAGAAAAATGCAATTAAGGTACTGAAATTCTCAGAAAATTGTATAGAACAAGATGGAACAATAATATCAGACTCTTTATGCACGTATATCAGCAATATCATGTAAGATGTGTAATTCTTGTATAATGGATAATAAATAGCAAATGATGGCATAAAATTATGGAAAAATGTCAGTAACTCCATAATAATGTTTATAACGCATGTGATGTCAGATATGGCCATGGTGATGTACTAAATCATGTAATTTGCTTAATATGGATAATTAGGGCTAATAACCCTAAATAAAATGCAATAAATACATGCATGCTCAATAAATCATGGTAATTACAGAATACTTTCATATCAGTAATGTGAGGCTAATATGTAACTCGGATATCAGTTAGATACATGGAATTCATGTTATATGAAGATGACCCATAATATATGGTTTAAAACCCTAATCTAGGTTAATGATGTAACCTAGGGTTAATTAATGTGCACAAAAATGCTATGGAAGATAATTGTTCAGATAATGAGTCATAACCTAGAATATGACATCAGTATGATAATTCTAAGACAAGAATGCAAGTAATGATGGGAATATCCTAATGAGTTATGAAAACCTTAAAGGATATAATTAGGGTTAAGATGAGATGTAAGATAATGAGAATCTGATGACAGTATATGATCTTGTCTTATTCAGGGATGAACAAGGTTAGAGTTGACCTGAGGAATACATATGTGATTAGGGATTTGATTAGAATGATCTATATCTTTGGAAGGTACGCTATTACCTCTTACTTGGCTTATTATACAATATGCTTGTGTTATATGAGTAGTAAAATACTTGGCATATGGTATAGATTGAAATGATTGTTCTTGTATGCTATGTTGCTTGATTTCTCCATACTTATTCCTATGAACACATGAAACATAAGATATCTAGTCCATTATATGATAGCACTAAATCTCTTTGGTAGAATAGTGCATTGATGATAGTACTAAATCTCTTTGGCAGAATAGTACATGTGAGTACTAAATCTCTTTGGCAGAATAGTGCATTTGTGAAGTACTTAATCTCTTTGGCAGAATAGTACATGTGAGCACTAAATCTCTTTGGTAGAATAGTGCATGTGGTTGATCAAGTTTACATATAATGGAAATGGTCCTAAAATATGTGTTCTCTTCTGGTAACAAATATCTTTGTGCAAGTATATGCTTTTCTTATATTTCTTTATAACTGCCAAGTATATTAGTTTTATCTTATAGCCAAGTTATGATGAGAGGTATATAAAAAGACACATAGGTGTACTCAGTAGAATATTCATGAAATATTGTGCTGACGTGTACCGCATGTAATCTTTTGTTTAGGTTGTGGTTATGCTCTTGAAGATCCAGGATAGTTTCGAGTTGTGTGGCGAGCTGATGTTCAGGTGGACATGTTGTCTTAAGATCCTGTAGTTTAGTGGTAGTACATGTATATGTATAAGTTTGCTGTTCAATATGTAATACCAAGTGATGTAACAATTCATGTTGTAATTATATGTTGAATGGTGAACATGTGTGTATGGTTTTATTATTGTTCATGTACATGTGCTACTGATGTATGTTCCTTCTGACTCCCTCGATTTTCTTCTTCTTAGCCTAGTGTGGGATGTTTAAATTGGGATTCTCGCTGAGGTGAGGGTTTCAATTTGGACGTCACACATCAGATTAAGTTTTAGAAAATCTGGGGACGTCACAATAAGATTATAATAGCTCGAAAACCAGTAAATTTAAAGAACATACTAACCAAATATAGGAGATATTGTAGATCAATTTTCTTCATCATAGTATATGAGTGCGGAAGCGATATAGTCAAGATTCCAATGTTTGCCTAAAATCAAGAATATCAAGACACAAAGGCAATGCCATTGCATGGTATGCTATATAAAAATAAGTAAAATGGTTTATAACAAAATTAGTGTACTTGGAAGGACTTATATTTCCAAAGTATAACAAGAAATTTGCAAAAATCAAAAGTTTTCGACAAGTTTTTCAAATGATTTGATTTTTATTATGAGTTCCCATTATGTTGTAATTCAAGAAGCATGCTTATATATTTTGTGTGACTCAATCACCCCAACGCGATGGGGGATGTCACTAGGCTCCTTTTCTCGATATGAGGTAGGAGGCTGGTGTATAAGTCCAACCTCTGAATGAGGGGTTTCTTGCACTCAATATCAACATTATCAACATTATTAACATAATCATCATCATCATCAACATACGGGCAGTCATAATGGGCATGTCATTTATGTTTTCCAGTTTGTCTCAAAATATAATATAAGAAATATGGAATCATAATCAATAGGGAACAATAGCTCAACCAAGTATATAGCTAAGTACACAATCAAGAGATACATAAAAAGTATCTTCATTACAACCAAAGAGAAGGTATAATAGCATACCTTTTACCGAAAATTTTGAGTAAGATCTCGAGACTTGGAGTAGACTCAAAGGCAGGCCCTAACACATTAATGGGTATTCGTGCATTAGTATTCCAGTCTATAATAGGGAGTCACAAGGACCAGCATTATAGTTCATTAAGCCTTGTTATTGTCCTTGGATGTGGTATCTCATTATGATCAAGATTTCATGTTTTTGAGATTATCATGAACCATACTTAGTTCATAATAGGACCTTACCAAAAGTCAAGGTCACTAGTTAACTTCTAGATCAATATTGATATAGAGATTTCTATGAATAATATATCATGATTTTCGAATGATAAGATCACAAGGTTTGATCTTTATTAGATTCAATAATCACAAGATCAAGATTGGATTGTAATATTTAGATTTCATGAGAAAAAGTATAACATATCTCTAAGAGTGAGTCTAAATATCATTTTGACTAGATCTAGATTGCAAGGAATCAAATGTTACATAACATGATAGGTCCATAAGTCTATAATCCTATCTTGATGTTAGATCAATTAAATATTGTCAAAAGAAAAACAAAATAATATTTAGAATGTTCAGGTCTAAAATATTCTTAGGATTAAAACTCGTCATCAAGACTTGTCATTATTTAGGGTACATAAATCATGAACAAGTCAACAAAGTTAGATCTATATCTTTCATAAAACTAATAGATGCAAAATTTAAATGTTGTGATTTGGTTTAGAGATCAATACTAGTTCCACAAAATTTCATGATATCAAGTCAATATTTAGAAAAAGATACACACTTGATTTTCATACCACAATTAAAGATACTACATAAATATAATTCGGATAAAGATCAGGAATCAGGTGTTTCAAGCATTTTCATTGCGTCCGTCTCATTCTTGCAATCAAAATGGACTAAAATTTTACATATTTTTGAGCATATAATCAAAAGTCATGGTCAAAGTAAGTTTTTAGAGAGAGGAGAGGGAATCATATCGGAAGCAAGAGAAAGCTCATGAAAATGGAGCTGCTATAGTGATTTCTATGGCTGCACACCATCAGCCAAGATGGGAAACAAGATAAAGTGCATGAAAGCAAAATTGAAAGGTATGGATGTGTTCGTGGGGAAGAATGGGAGTCAAAGGGGATCTTATATATGTGTTAGGGTCTAGGGTTAGTGTGTATTCCACCCACTTTCGGCCATGGCAACGGCCACCCCAAAGGGATTAGAAAGTTCGAGAAATTTGTAATTTTAGGTGAAAAACGAGTGGGAAATAGTGGTATTTCAAATTTGGGAGAGAATGGTGAAAGAATCGCATGAAACGGCCTTGAAATGGTGGAGAACCATGCGGCTCGAGATCCTCTACCCGACGACACTTTAGCAGGCCGACCCAAGGTACGGGATGACCCCACATCCATCATATAGGGATCGAGGGTTTGCGGGTCAGTGCCCCACCCTGGGTCATACCTTCCGTGCGGCCCATTTAGGGTGGAAATCATCTCAGAAAGGTGAAAATGAAGGAATAGAAAGGGGAAAAGTGGTTTAAACATGGAATTTCAAGAATTTCACTAGGGGGTTAGGAAGCTCAAAATGAACTGATATTTGGCCACAAGGCTTATAATATGGTCGCAAATATTCATAGGTTTTTTGGGAAACAAATAATAAATATAGATACTGGATTGAGATAAAATATTAGAAATACTAAGATTAATAGAAATTTAAGTGTTCAAAGTATACACTACCATCAAAATTCCTCAATTATGTATCACCAAAGTCCTCAGATCTCACTATTATCCAATTTTTTCCCCAAATGAGTGTTTGACACATATTTTATGATAAAGTGGGGTTATTGAATACCAGAAATATCAAACTAGATTTTAGAGTCAAAAGATGAAAAATCCACTTTATCACACAAACATGGACTCCATATACATCAACAAGGTATGACTTTGGTGGATCCACCTAAAGGGGTAAAACCCATAGGACACAATTGGGTCTTCAAGAAGAAGACCCACATGGATGGTAGTGTACAAACCTATAAGAGAAGATTGGTTGGAAAACATTTCAATCTAGTTCAAAGTGTTGAACATGATGAAATCTCAACACCAAATGCCATGGATAAATCCATCAGGATCATGCTTGTAGTTGCAGCTTAATATGACTATGAGATTTGTCATATGGATGTTAAAACCACATTCCTTAATGGAATAATTCTGAGGATGTGTGTGTGACACAACATGAAGGTTATATAAATATATTTATTGCAAATAAAGGCTATAAGATATCAACGTCAATCTATGGATTGAAGCAAGCATCTCAATGTTGAAATATTCAATTTGACTGAATAGTCATAGAGTTTGACTTAGTCAAAATGAAGATTGAATAAGTGATTACATGAATTTTTTGGGAGCATATTTATATTCCATATAATGATGGGGAATAATATCCTTATACTACAAATATTAAAACCTTGTAGGTTGATGATCCGAACAATGAGATCATATGTGTGATAAGAGTATATACATTCTTGTTAATGTCCGTAATAAGATATTGATGTGGAAGCCAAATAGACAATAGTACTACATAAGACTAGAGTGGAATGTTGGTTGATGAAGAAATCTCATTAGTCATGATATGTGATATCAAACCAAGAACATGGGTACATATTAGAGAACAATGTATTGGATAGACCCACCTTGAGAGTGATACATAGAGACCATGGAATGGTAGTCAGAAGCAACTATCATAGTGATAATGGTGATTTTTTTTATTAGACCTTATTCATTACACTAATGACATATCATTTGATGTATTCTAACATCATCCAATGTAAGCTTGAATAAGGGTTGCCATAATGGTGATTCTCAATTGCATTATGGCACATGAGGATTAATGTGAGTGATGTAGATGGGATTTGTCCCTCCTATAAGAGATTGATACCCTGGTCACTTGATAAGTGAGATTGAGAAATGCATAACCATACTCATGTGACTCAATATGTGATATGTGATCTCACATGCATCTCAGACAGTTTGATTTAGTTTACAAAACAAGGATTGAACATTGAGAGGATGACTATTCCATGCCTTGATTTCAATCCCGATATCGAAGACAAAGGAATTATACAATCACGGTAACACTGATCATGGATTGTAGGTTGAAGTTATTCTCTAGATTCCAAATTACATCAGTAGTAATAATGTGTTTCTAGACACCTCTTATTATTTCTGATGTCAAAAATTGGTTATGGACATTCAATAATGGCAACATAAATTGGGACCTATAGGGTCACACGTATTGGTTGCACCTATAACAGGAGTTTATTCATGAACAATGTTTAACATGATTACTAAAGTAGTTATGTATTAAATTTACACAAAAATTGTTGAATATTGACTAACAGGACCTTGAACATACTGGTTCAAGTGTTGAACTGGTCGAATCAAGTGTAAGGTCAATTTAAAAAACATTGGTTGAACCTTCCATGAACTAGGGCATGAGCTGAAAGGTTCCCTTAGTGAACCAAAAAGTTCAAGGTCTGAAATGACCATTTCAAGTGTTTAACTGCCCGGTTCAATTATCAATAGGATTGGATCAAGGATTGATGTTGACATCATATTGTTTGTTAATCGTCATATTAAATGCCAATACAATTGTGGATAGAAAACATGGTGAAATGACTGGTTCAAAGGTTGAACTGATAGGCTCACATGTGAATTGACCGGTCACCTATGAACTGAATGGTTCATGATTTACAGGTTCTGGAAAATACATGAAATTCCATCTCTTTGATTCCTAGATGAACTTGAAACTCTAAACCTATCCTATATGAAGGGGGGAATTCTTGGGTCTCTGAGATACAACAATAAGAAATCTAACTATTGTTATCTTGTCATAGTTGTGGTAACATGAGAACCCGAGAAATTCCTACCCATCAAAGGGAGAGATAGCAATCGAGAGTCAATTGGCAAAGCAAGTTGACACTAGCAAATTGACTAGAAGGGACAACTGCTTCTTGTCCTTTCATCTAGAATGAAAAGAGTTCCTAGTGGTCTGCGTGGACTACTACAGAGGTGAGCATGTGTTTGCTACCCACTAGGAGGATACAATCAACTGCCATCTGTGGTGATGAACCAGGAGGTTGACGCTGACAGTCGTCAAGGTGCAGTTTGAGAAAGTAGCATGCTACGATAAGGGATAGTCATTAGACTTGCTCCAGGACCAAGTATATGGCTTGAAACCCTTTCCTTTCAATCACATAGTTGTTGATGTGATCTGCTGTCTAAGAAAAATATGGCGGTAAATTTTTTATATCTCTTTCTATATTTGATGTTATATTTCCCAACATAAGGTCCTTCATTCATTGGGGGACACTGAAAAGTGAGGTTGTTACATCAATCATCCACCTAGACATGATCCCCAGGTCTTTGATCATCTCCTTAAAACCCTAGATTGAGTACATACACAGTTGTCATCCCATAGAAAGACGATCAAGGTTTGGGATAGTGCAACTCCACATGATGGGAATGGTGATGCACTTGAGTTGGTAATATTTCATCATGATGAGGATGTGAAAGTGTGAATGATTTGTATCCTCAACATGGGATGAGGATAAAAATGAAAATGAGTACAGTACAATGATGAAGCGATATTTGTGGACACTAAAAATTGCATTATAGGTGTGAGTGGTGGTGAATCATATGTAGTACATACACAGTTGTCGTCCCATAGAAGGACGATCAAGGTTTGGGATAGTGCAACTCCACATGATGGGAATGGTGATGCACTTGAGTTGGTAATATTTCAAGGTGAGGAGGATGTGAAAGTCTGAATGATTTGTATCCTCAACATGGGATGAGGATAAAAATGAAAATGAGTACAGTACAATGATGAATCGGTATTTGTGGACACTAAAAATTGCATTATAGGTGTGAGTGGTGGTGAATCTTATGTAGCCGCTTCTCCCTCTATGGGAAAGATGCAAATTTATTGAATGCTTATTCTCTATGGTATAATGAGGAAGGATAACCACTTGATGTTTCAGACAACTATAGTGCCATATAGTCATGCATGTTGATTTACTACATGGTGTAGCCTGTTTTCCTTATTGCGATGAGGTTGGATAGGAATAACCCACCTGTCTTCATTGAACTAGAAAGAAAGGGCTATTGGGGATAAAACTATGATGTTTTAGAGGAGAGTCAGGAGAGCACCCTCTGTATTTTCTATAGGGGTTCCTCGGGAAGTTGTGGTTGTTCCATATTGTCATGTATATGATTATAAAATAATCAAGAAATGAAATAATCTTAACAAGTCATATTGATAGAGGAACCTAAGCTATAAAGGTATGGTGTGCCGACTGTGGTCATCAAATCCCTAGTTGATTCCACTTATTCCCAAGTTACTTTTTAGCATGATTCGACAGCTTCAGATTTGTCCCTATTATAATCATAGTCATGGGGAATGGAGACTATGGGGGTGTGGTTGTGGTAGCACTAATGGCAAAGACAACACAATTAGATCACAAGGTAGTTGTGGTGCCAAAACATGGCAATGATGGTGGTGGGCAGTGGAGTGGTACTATGGGATAAACAATTAAGATTATCATTGACACTAAAAATAGATTTTTCATGTGCGAATGACTCCTTAGAAAAAAAAATATATATATATATATATATATGGGTTTATCATTAATACCCGTATGGGTAGCCTGGAGTTCGCTACTGATGCATCCAAAAAAGTAATTATTTGGTCATAAAAGTAACTTACTCGACAAAAAAGTAAGTATATTGATAAAAAATTACTATTTAACTAGAAAAGTAAATCTATGTAAATACACAACAAAATTTCTGAAATAAATATGTATTTGTTATAGATAGTACAAATGTAACTATCTACACATGAAAAGTAACAGTTTGCAAGGTAAAGTAACCCTCTACATGTTAAAAGTAAGAAATCCCAAAAAAGTAACCAAAATAGGAGAGGGTAGCTACCCACGTGAGCATGGAATGAACTCCCTATATATATCTGTGTCTGTATGTGTGTGTGATTTTGTATATATATGTATATATATATGTAAATATATATACATATATATGTAGAGAGAGAGAGAGAGAGTTAGACTATAATATACTAGAATGTACCAGAGACAGAATACACTAAAGTCATTTATCATTATGCAATGTTTATTTTGAAAATCTAACCCATTGACCTTCTTAAATACCATATGAACATACTACATATAAAATTTGAACTCATTTGGACACTTACAGGTCATGCATCTAAATGTGACAAAAATTACATAATTTAAATTGATTTTGTGTGCCAATTTTGTTGGTCATTAAAGAGTGACATAGAATCCAAATGAGCTCAAATTTTGCATGTAACTTTTATTTGTTATAAGAATAGATATTAATTGTTTGGATCTGTCAAAAAAATTTGATAAATATGCAAACAATACTTGAGTGTACGATGGGATCAGTACACTCAAGTGTATTAGAGCCTAACTCTCTCTCTCTCTCTCTCTCTCTATATATATATATATATATATATATATATATATATATATATATATATATACAATCAGTCAATCAAATATGATAGATATGCAAACACCACTTGAGTGTACAATGCGATATGTACACTTAATTTATTCTAGCCTAACTCTCTCTCTCTCTCTCTGTATATATATATATATATATATATATATATATATAGATATATATATATATATATATATATATATATATATATATATATATATATATATATATATATATATATATATATATATATATATATATATATATAGTGTGTGTGTGTGTGTGTATGTGTGTGTGTGTGTATATATTTGAATATATATATATATATATATATATATATATATATATATATTTATATTTATATATATATATATATGTAGGGGATTTATTTAATACCCTCACACCCTTCTAGATATTTTTTTTCATAATTTTAGAGGAGAATTTTATCTAGCTCCCGAAAAAATTTCATCCAAAAAAATATATCATTTACCCCACCCCCCAAAAAATCAAAAAACCCGTCCATATATTTACTGACTGTATATTTTTTGCACAGTTACTTTTTTGGTCTTAGATTTACTTTTATGTACCACATAGTTACTGTTTTGATCTCAGAGTTACTCTTGTGTACCATATAGTTACTCTTTTGGATGGGCAGGTAGCAAAAAATCAGGCTATCTGCACGGGTTATAAAATGAGCCCATATATATATATATATATATATATATATATATATATATATATATATATATATATATATATGGGAATAAAATCAGGAAGAATACATAGTAAAAAATTCCAAAATAAATATTGAATTGTGCATTCATTATAAGTGTAACTATTATGCATGTATCATTTAATTGAAAGAAATGGAGGCAGCGCGAGAGAGGCGATCGGGGGGAGGCGGCGCGACGAACGATATACGGAGAACCCTATAAGATGATGGTGGGGGCACAAGGAGCAGCGCTAACCGATCAACAATGGCTACTCACTCGACCAGATATGGGAGTCTGGCGAGTCTGCAGAAGGTCGGGATCAACCTCACGTACAAGGGGATGAGGGCTGAAGGACCCTCTGAGAAGCCTGGCGACCCAAACTAGATGGAGTTAGATCAAGGCGGCGAAGAGGACAATGATCCTTTCCATGTGGGAAACTCTTCATCGGCACCAGAAAAATCTTTCAAACAAGTGGTCACCGGCAATAGTGGGGGGGCAGCGGTGGATCCGTTCTTTATAGACGATGAATCGGAAGAGATAGTTAACCCTGAAGACATCGAACTAGTTTGTGAGAGAGGGTTCCCAAAAATCTTTGTGGCACCGGAGGCAGAAGAAGTAATGAGTAAACCATTCAAGTATGATGTCATCGTCAAGTTACTTAACAGACATGTCGGTTTCCTCACCATGGCCGAACGTCTAAAACTCGTTTGGAAACCGACAGGCCGCTTTGAACTATATGAACTCGCCGAACAACACTATACAGTACTATTCCATAGTAGAATTGATCAAGAGAATGTATTAACAAAGGGACCATGGTCTCTCTTCGGAGGCTGCCTTGCCGTTTGGCCATTGGACGGATACTTCGAACCATCAAAAGGGCTTCCAAGCCAAATAGTTACGTGGATCTAAGTCGTTGGACTCCCCATCCATTACTATAATAGGGAGATATTCCAGACTATTGGTCAAGCGGTTGGATGACTTGTGAGGGTAGATGATCACTCAACTAATTGCACAAGAAGTAGGTTCGCACAAATTGCAGTAGAACTTGACACAGCCAAACCCATCCACCGTGCCATCCTCATCAATGGTAGGGAGTACAAAATTGAGTATGAGTTGCTGCCGGATATGTGTCTCAAGTGCGGCAAACTAGGCCATGATGAGGCGGATTGCAAGGGGAGTGACAAAGATCCGTCTCAGCCCACCGCCGACCTGAATGAAGATGAGGCGGGGGTTAGATAGTTAGCGGAGGAGGAAAAATGGTAGGTTTATTATGGAAGGAATGTGATGGCCTAGAAACCACAACGTAATAAGGAACCAAAGAAGTCCAGAGGATCGACCAATAAGTTTCAAGCCTTAGACGGTGAGGAGGACGGTAACATCATCGATATGGAGAATAAAAATCAAAAACACCTATGTAGGTTAACCCAGAATATGCCCTTGGACCCAATGTCTGGAGGAAGAAGCAAAGAAGGAACAAAGATGTTGATGTTTCAAACAAAAAGACACATGAAGACCAAGTTATAGAGAAAGATGTGCAACCTGCTCTGGAGGCCAATCCCAAGCACATTGTTGTCAGACCCACAGGTAATGAGGTTATTGAGGGGAGACCAGAGGATTACACAGCCACATCAAACACAATTACCCCAATCATTGTTGAGGAAGTTACATCACCTGTGAGTAGCACTAGACCCAAAACTGGAGTTGAGAAACCTGCTCTACCAGAAAGGAAAGCTAAAGAGAAGATGAACCATTTGGGCATGGGCAGCCCACAGACAAATCATCTTTATGTTACCCAGAATAGATTGAGGCAAGGGTCTGAGGCTAACGAGGGAGGGATCTGTCCATCAATCTAAACCTCCTTTTCCTCATGATTAATACAATAGTTAGGAACATAAGAGGTGCTGACAAGCCGGAAGCTAGGTACTTCATTAAACACCTTGTTGCTAGACACAAAGTGAAACTTGTCTCCATTCTCGAGCCTCACATCTCGGGCAGGGATGCGCAATCAGCTATCCATGACATTATTTTTGCTAGCTCACATAGAGTAGAGGCTAATGGGTTCTCTGGAGGCATTTGGTTACTTTGGAATGAGGATGAATGTGACGTCCAAATTTTGAAGAGTCATAAGTACTTCATCCATTACTGCATTGACAGTAAGACTCTCTGCACCTTCATCTATGCATCCCCTAGCCCTGGAGGGTGCCCTATTCTTTGGGAACACCTCATCAGGCTAAGACAATCCATTGATATGCCTTGGATTACTATGGGTGACTTCAATTGCATGTTAAACCCGAATAAGAAAATAGGAAGTAAGAGGTTCAATGTTTGTAAAACTGCAAGATTTGGCACTGCCATCACTCAGGCTGGCCTCGCTGACATAGGCTGCACGAGCTACATGTTTACTTACAAGAAAGGCCTCCTCCATGAATGGCTTGACTGCGCTTTAGCTAACAGGGAATGGATACAAGAGTACCTAAACTTTATATGTGAGAACCTACCTAGGATTGGATCCGATCATAACCCTGTTGTTCTTCTGAATACCGCCCAGGTGAAGCAAGCTACACGTTTTAGAACCAGATCATCTTGGATGCAAGAGCCTAGCCTTCTGGAGCTTTATTGGAATCCCCACGTTCCCTTCCACACTTCCCTTCAAAATGCCAAAGAACACATCATCAAGTGGGACACCAAGTCAAGGCACACTCAAAACAAGACCAAGCAGCAACTTATCAATCAAATATCTAGCATACAACGGGGGATGGAAAAACAATATAATGAAGAAAAGGACCAGCAGTGCCATCTGCTCGAGAATAAGCTGCATGCATTCATTTTGAAAGAGGAAGAAAACTAGAAACAAAAGAGCCACATCAACTAGCTAGTGGATGGTGATAGTGACACCAAGTGTTATAATGCTTATGTCAATAATAGAAGAAGACTGAAAAACATCAGAAGCCTAAAAAACAGCGAGGGGAATTGGATATCTAACAATACTGACTTGAAACATTTGATCTCGAATCACTTTGAAAGCATGTTCACTGAAACCAAGCCGCCGAATACTACTACCATGGACAACATTCCCGCTAAGTTCAAAGCTCTCAAACCATGTCAAATGTGTATGTTGGGTGTGATAGCTACTGAGATGGAGGTCTGGAAAAATGTTAAACTATCCAATCCCTTCAAAGCAGTGGGTCCTGATGGCATAGATATGCACTTCATCAAGTCAAATTGGAAGTCTATCAAACACTCCCTCCTCCATCTGATCAAAAGTATGATGAATGGGAATGAGATTCTGAGTATAGTCGTTGATGCCAGCATCCTCCTCATCCCTAAAATTAAACACCCCACCAGCTACAGCCAACTCAGATCGATCATGTTGAATAATTTCTGCCTCAAGTTAGCCTCCAAGGTCATAGTGGGAAGTGTCAAAAGATACATTGCTTAATGGGTGTCTCCAGTGCAGGCAAGCTTCATTCCGAGCATGTGCATATATGACAACATCATCATTGTATAAGAGATCATCCATAATCTTAGGCGTAAGTCTAGTGCACCCTACATGGCCATTAAAGTGGACCTCTCCAAGGCTTATGACCGAATGTCATGGAAATTTATTGAGCACACTCTAAACAAGATGACCTGGCCTCCTCACATCAAATCTTATATCCTAAGTTCACTATCGTTTGGTAATACGAGCATCAACCTCAACGGCGAATCCCTCCCACCTTTCAAAACTTCCAGAGGTCTCTGGCAAGGCGACCCTTTATCCCCATACCTTTTTGTTTTGTGCATGGAACATCTTACACAGCTAATCAACCAGTTCGTGGAAGAAAAATAGTGGACCCCTATCAAGATCTCTCAACAGGGACCATACATTTCCCACATCAGTTTCACTAACGATATCGTCATCTTCACCAAAGCATCTCTGGAACAGATCGCTGCCATCAACTAGTGTTTCAATAGGTTTGAGGAAGCATCCGGCCAAAAAATCTCTATTGAAAAGTCCAAAATTTTCTTTGGAAGCTCTGTTAGTAGAGCCACTAGATCTGCTATCTGTAGAACCAGCGGAATCATGGAAACCAACGACCTCGGCACGTATTTGGGTGTCCCTCTACTGCACAAAAAAGTCAGCAAACAAACATACTCCTTCCTTGCCAACAACCTGGAAGCTAAGGTTAATGGCTGGATAGCTAGGACACTCTCTCTCGCAGGGCGGATCTGTCTTGCCAAATCTGTCCTGGCGGCCCTCCCTACCTACGTTATGCAAACCGTAAGAATTCCCATCTTCACATGTACTAAACTGGACAGAATTATTCGTAGATTCATCTGGGGCGGTTGCCATAAAGATAATCATGTATCCATAGTCGCCTGGAGCAAAGTGAAAATTGCTACGAGCAATGGAGGCATCGGTATCAAATCTATGGATGATTGGAACAAGGTGCTTAAATGAAAGAACGGGTGGAATTTTCTAAACAACAAACAATCGCCTTGGTACAAGGGGTTGTTGTACAAATATAAGAAGTATAATGGTCGTTCTAGCAGGAGGGTGACCCATTTATGGAGAAGAATCCATGAAGGGCTTGATTTCATCAAAGAGAATTGCATCAAAATGGTTAATAATGGGAACTATCAATTATAATTGTAGTTGGTCCCATGAAAGCTCCAATGTAGATCCTTAGAGCAAACTCTATTGCCTTGATTTCAACTCCTGTCACTGACTCAACTTGGATATGTATGTCCGCTCTTCCAATCCATATCCTTTCCTCATTTAGTGCGATCATAGCAATGGCTGCCTCATTTCCTTTGACAGCAGCGTCAACAAACACCATCTTATGCCCATTAGGCACAACAGTTGCCTCATTTTCCTCCATCATTTGATTGTATTTAGTCTTAGCATTCTTGCTACTACTTTTAATGATGTTGTTATAGAGATTGTTAATTTTGGCAAGTTGCTTAGTATTCTAGATGTAAACATTATGAAACACCATACTATTCCTTGCTTTCCAAATAATCTAGAAGGTTACTGTAAAGTAGATGATATCTGCCTCCTTTCCATGCAGATAATTCATGAGCCACTGTTGGATGGAAGTATTGATCGGATTAACTGCATTATTGGTCTTAATTTTCATCCAGATTTCTCTTGCATACGGACAGGTCCAAAGAGCATGGAAGGTATCTTCCTCTTGTGCTTCACATCTAGGGCAGCCAACATTCTCAGTGAAGGTGTGTTGCTTTCTTCTGCAGTTAGTCATAATTTCTTCATGAGACACAAGACAGATAAACACCTTGATCTTACTAGGCATCTACAACTTCCAAATAGTAGGCCAAAGTCTGTTGATGGGGTTTTGAATGTCTTCATGAATGAGATCATATGCAGAGGATGTAGTGTAGCGCCTACTTTCATCATGTAGCCAGCTCTAGTTATCCTCACCTCTCCTTCCAGTTGGAACTGGAAGGTTAATGATGCACTTTACGCATTGATCTGGGAGATAGGTACGGAGGAACTCCTTGTCCCAGTTTCCATCCAAGTTGTGTAAGCAACTAACAGTAAGATCGAAGATCTGATGACTGATAGGTGGGATGCAATATTCTTCTAACTCTTTAAACCCTGGTACCCAATGATCCTTCCATAGTAATGTGGAGTCCCTATTGTTGATCTTTTTAATGCAATTCTATTTGACAAAGTTCAAACCTGAGTGTATGCTTCTCCAGAAAGGTGTCGATCTACTACGATGGTGGTCCTTGAACGTCTTGTATTTTTGCTTCAATCCCTGGACCCAAAGTGAGTTCTTGTTGTTCAGAAATTTCCATGCATTTTTCCAAATGAGGGCGTTAATCCAATCTACCATGGCTTTAATTCCAAGCCCACCATTATTGGTGTTGGTACAGACTTTGTTCCATGCAACCAAAGACACTGGATTCCCATTACTGCATCCACCCCAAATTAATTTGTGAATGATCCTGTCTAACTTAGTACAAATAGATTTTGGGATTACGGTTGTTTGCATGACATAAGTTGGTAGGGAAGTCATCACTGATTTTATCAGGCATATACGCCTTTCCAAAGAAAGGGTTTTTGCTGTCCAGCCGTTGACCCTTGCCTCCATACTGTTAGCAAGAAAAGAATAGGTTTTCTTGTTAACTCTTTTGTGTAGAAGAGGGACCCCCAGATATTTTCCTAGATCATCCGTCTCCATGATTCCACTCGCCCTATAGATAGCCTCCCTAGTTACTCTGTTGACCGATGCAGCGAAAAGGATTTTAGATTTATCTATAGCAATCTTTTGGCCCGAAGCTTCTTCAAACATTTGAAAGCACCGATTGATGGTGGAAATCTATTCTAGTGATGCTTTGGCAAAAATGACTATGTCGTCTGCAAAAGTGATATGAGATATATGCGGTCCCTATTGGGACAGCTTGATTGGAGTCCATTTCTTTGCCTCGACGAACTGGTTAATAAGTTGAGTAAGATGCTCCATACAGAGGACAAATAAATAAGGAGATAGTGGGTCTCTTTGTTGGAGCCCTCTTGATTTCTTAAAGGCCGACAATAGCTCACCATTGAGGATAATTCTCGTGCTGCCCGAGGATAGAGATTTAAGGATATAAGCCTTGATGTAGGGAGGTTAGGTCATATTGTTAAGTGTATGCTCAATAAACTTCCACGACATCCGGTCATAGGCCTTCGAAAGATCGACCTTGATGGCCATATAAGGGGCACTGGAACTTTGCCTGAGGTTATGGATAATCTCCTAGACCATGATGATATTGTCAGCTATGCATATGCCAAGTATAAAGCTAGATTGTTCTTGCGACACCCATTAGGCCATATGCTTTTTTATTCTTCTGACAATCACTTTGGATGCCAGTTTGAGGCATACATTCTTTAGAGTTATCAGTCTAAGTTGACTGCAGTTAATCAGATGCTTCACTTTGGGTATGCGTGTTATGCTTGCATCATCAACCACATCTGGAATATCATTACCATTCAGCATACCCCTGATGCATAGAAGAACATTATACCTGAGTTGCTTCCAGTTTGATTTAATGAAGTTCATATCAGCCCCATCGAGGCCTGCAACTTTAAAAGGGTCTGCTGCCTTGATGATTTGCCAGACCTCGTTCTCAGTAATTGCTAAGCCAAGTTTTCTGAGTTGCCTCAGATTCAAGTGTCTACATTTTGCCAGAATGTTGTCCAAACCTACTGCAGTTGGTGGTTGTTTCTCAGTGAACATATCTTCAAAGTGATTGGATACTAAAATCTTAATATCAGATGCATTAGTCATCCAAACTCCATGGGAATTTTGTAAGCTTCTAATATTATTTATTCTTCTTCTGTTATTTACATATGTATGGTAAAATCTCGTGTTGTTGTCCCCCTCAACCAGCCAGTTAAGGTGACTTCTCTGCCTCCAATCTTCCTATTCTTTCATTAGGAATTCTTCAAGCTTGCTTTCCAGATTCAGATATTCACGATCCTTATCCTCATTATACTATCTTTCCAGCTTGCATTGTATCTGAGATAATTTTGACAGGATTTTTTGCTTGACTTTTCTATTGAGCTTTCTGGTATTACTATCCCACTTTGATATCTACGGTCGTGCTTGTTCAAGTGACTCATGGAATTGCACATTAGGGTTCTAGTGGAGTTCCAGAAGATTGCAGAAGTTTGAGTCTTTGTTGCATGAATCTTGAGTTTTGAACCTTGGTGGTTGTTTTAGAGCAGCCAAATCAAGCATCGCTATAGGGTTATGATCTGACCCAAACCTGGGTAAGTTCTCACAAACAAAGGTGGGATGCTCCTATATCCACTCCCTATTAGCCAAAGACCTATCAAGACATTCATGGAGAAGCCCTTTCTTATAGGTGAAAGCATAACATGTGCTACCCAGGTCGGCAAGGCCAACTTGAAGAATGGCATTGCTAAATCGTGTTGCTTCAGTTACATTAAAACTGTTGCTTCCCAATTTCTCATCCGGGTTGATCATACAAATAAGGTCCCCGAGTGTGATCCACGACATGGTAATGGAATGACTAAGTCGAATCAAATGTTCCCATAGAATAGGCCGTCCCCCTGGGCTAGGTGACGCATAGACAAACGTACACAGAGTCTTACCGTCAATACATCATTGGATGAAGTATTTGTGGCTTTGAAGAATCTGTACATCACATTCGTCTTCGCTCCAGAGGATCCAAATCCTTCCCAAAAACCCAATGGCCTCCACTCTATGAGAACTCATAAAACCAATGTCTTTGATCGCATTTTGCGCCTCCACACCAGAAATACGCAGTTCAGATATGGAAACAAGATTAACTTTATGTCTAGCTACAAGATGTTTAAGGTATTTACTTGCCTTCTTCTTGCCGACACCCCTAATGTTCCAGGCCGAAGATGTCTGACGAAGGGAGTGTGGGGGGCGGCGGAGCAACAGGAGATCTGCGAACAACCCTAGAAGTTGATGGAGGGGGGACAAGAAACAAGGAGCCTAGGCCTCTTTCAGCTTCCAATGGATTCATATTTGATATATAAATAGCAAAGAAAAGAGAAAATCCCAACAAATTACTTATGAATAAATTAATAAATCATATGTGGGAACTATAGTATTTCATTATTTCTTGGTAAATTCACTTTAATTCTCTATTAACCAATGATTTGGGAACATAAACATGGTTAAAGCTAAACTATTTCAAGTCGAGGTACAACAAACACAATACTCTTTCTACCACCATGTTAGTACTTAAGTGGTTTAAAAATTCTAATAGTTGGTAATTTATCTGATATAGAACACTCATATGGATAAAATGCTTTGAATCATTTCTTTGAAAAGGAGCGTACTTTACCTTTTTATACAATACTGAACTAACAACCAATCTATAAAATAAGAATTTTTTTATTTGAATAATTTGATAATTAAAATTGAAAATTCCAATTTCAAAGAAATAATAAAATATTTTTTTTAATCAAATTTACAAAAAATAAATAATCAAATAATAAATACTAAGAAAAGAAGAAATAAGGAACAAAAATAATATATATACACTATTATTGATCTTCATTGTCATACTATAAATAAGCTACATACAAATTTTGAGCCCATTCGGATGAGTGTAACTCATGCATCTGAGGGCAACAAAATCGATGCATGAAATTGAATTGAAATGCATAATTTTTATGGTATTCATAACATGACATATAAATATCTAAATGGGCTCAAATTTTGTACATGAGCTATTCACAAGATGATTAACAAAATCAGTGCATTATATTTTTAAAAAATATATTGCATCATGAAAAACTACTCGAGTATATTATTCCCTGAATACACTTGAGTGTATTGTAGCCTGACTTTATATATATATATATATATATATATATATATGTGTATGTATATATAATATATATATATATATACAATATAGATGTATATGAGATTAAGAGAGAAAGATTTCTCCCCCCTGCCACGGGCCGTGGTAGAGGCTGAACACCCGTGAGGGTGATAAATCAAGGTGACAACTAGGATTTGAACCCGGGTCCCTTTGTTAGGAGACACTATGCTTGACCATTTCAACTACTCCTTGTCACAAATATATATATATATATATATATATATATATATATATATATATATATATATATGTATATATATATATATATATATATACATATATATATATAGAGAGAGAGAGTCAGGCTAGTGTACACTCGAGTGTACCATAAGCACCGTACACCTCAGTCAATTTTAAAAATGCAGTAATTTTTGAAAAATTCTAAACCGTTTATATTGTTAAATATCTTAAGATCATACTATATAATAAATTTTAGCTCATTTGGATACGTATAGTTCGTGCATTTAAAGGAGGTAAGAATCATGCATTTCAAATTAGTTTTGTGCGTTGATTTTGTTGCCTTAGATGAGTGACTTACACTCATCCAAATCTGCTCAAATTTTGTATGTGGCCTATTATTATTTTAACCATGAAGATCAATGGATTGGATTTTATATACACATACATATATATATACATATATATACATATATATATATGTATACATATATATATATATGTATATATATACACACATATATATATGTATATATATATACATACATGTATATATATATATACACATACATGTATATATATAGATATATACATGTATATATATATATATATGCATTTGTATATATATACATACATGTATATATATAGATATATACATGTATATATATATGCATTTGTATATATATATATATATATATATATATATATATATATATATATATATATATATATATATATATATATATATATATATATATATATACATACATATATACCATATCTCCCAGGCATCCGGCCTCCGCCACGGATTATGAGAGAGTGGGGGATAAATCTTTCTCTCTTAATCCCATATATATATACATACATATATATATAAGTATATATATATATATACACAAATATATATATATATATATATATATATATATATATATATATATATATATATATATATATATATATATTCATGATGCAATATATTTTTTAA
Organism: Alisma plantago-aquatica; assembly: GCA_963693085.1. Taxonomy (NCBI): domain Eukaryota; kingdom Viridiplantae; phylum Streptophyta; class Magnoliopsida; order Alismatales; family Alismataceae; genus Alisma; species Alisma plantago-aquatica. The sequence goes on from OY856410.1 coordinate 845,125,509, forward strand.
AAATCTAATCTACTGATTTTCTTAATCATCTTGTGAATAGCTCATATACAAAATTTGAGCGCATTTAGATATTTATAGCTCATGTTATGAAGACCGGAAATGTGATGGAGTGGATTTTTGGATGTCTTTAATCGTCCAATGACATAAGTGAAATCATAAGGTTGAATAATATTGAGAGTTCTAAGGTTTTGGCAAAGTGAATTTGTTGATTATGTTGTGTCATGTGCCCTTGACCTTGGCTGGGCATGACTAGGATATGACCCATGTATACGTGGCATGGCGTCTCAGTGGTCATCAGATGGAGAGAACGGACGACCACGACTCTATATTCAAGTCCATATTCTCACGATGCTGGTGAGCTACAGTGCCATCGAACTGCCCAAACCACGTAGTTGAACGTGGGCTAACACAGAATCGTAAGCCGGTGGTTGTCCTTACTACATCAGGGAGTGAAGGGAGACCGATCAAATCCCATCACCTCTTGTCCCTCTCCTCATTTGCTGCAAGTGGAAGGTTAGAGCTAGAAAGCAAGGACGTGGAACAGTGGTGAAAAGAAAGTTCTAGTAGCCGACCGCACGCCGGAGACAGGACCGATAGCGGTGCCAAGGACAGATGCATGAAGGTGTATAGCATAGAGGCAGGTTTCCAGCGGAGTGAAGTAGAGGTTGAGGAGGAGGATCCCGTGCCAACTGCTCTTTGGAGCAGACACAGCCACACCGGCACCTGGCCTGGCGGCGACATCTACACAAACATCTCGGAGGCATAGTCGGTGCTCCAAGCAGCTGAAGTAGACGATCTGGAGGCGTGGATCTTCCTTGCGGTGGTTGGAGCAGTAGAGGGGGTGACCTAGCGGTGCTTGACGGCTCACCGGAGCTCATAGTCATGAAGGAGATGCCTGCTCTCGAAGAGCTCGCGGAGGATGAGTTTTGGAGCTGCTGCTTCACCTTGTCTGAGTTCTGTGCCGAGGTGCGGCGGCACCTTGGGAAGATCATAGAAAAATCAGAAGGCAGCAGGGTGCAGTGCACGACCAGTCCGTCGCGTGGGCGGCACGAGGAGGCGGCGACATCGCATCAGCGTTAGCATCTCCGGCTACCAACAAAAGTTTCAATGAGGTGACGGCGGTGACCCTCGCGCATCAGAATGGAGTTCCCCCCCAGGTCTCGGACGAACCCAAGATGAAGGGCCTGAGAACTCAGCGGTGGCGGCGCTCGCACGAGCCCAGGTGGGGTCGGGTTCACATGATGCTGAGAAAGATGACCTAGCCAAGTCATCAGATCGCTAGATCTATGGATCCTAGGTAGGATCAGGACTGAGTGGGTAGAACCAACAAGGGACAACACCAACCCGCTGCCACATGGTGACACCCGATTGGTCGTGGAAGACAAATAGGTCAGTAAATATGTAGTTCTTCAATAAATCCAAGAAAATAGCTCCAATGTCAGAAAAATACAAACAAGGTACCAAAACGTTCAGAAAAATGAGTAAAACACAGTAAAGTGATAACATCAGGCTTTTGATGCATTAATAATAGTGATATCATGTAAGATGTGTAATGCTTGTTTAATGAGTAATAAATGTCAAATGATGATATAAAATTATGGAAAAATATCAGTAATTCTATAATCATGATTATAATGCATATGATGCTAGTTATGGTCATGTTGATGTACAAAATCATGTAATTTTCTTAGAATGGCTATCTCAGGCTAATAACCCTAAATAAAATGTTATAAATGCATACATGCTCAATAAATGATGAAATTTACAGAGTAAGCTCATATTCGTATTTGGAACCTCAGATTTAATTATGAGATCATGATGATGCATAGAATTCATATTATATGAAGAGCACCCTTAATACATGTGATGTAACCCTGATATGGTTAATGAAAGTGACATAATGTTAAATATGTTCACATAATAATGTGACACATGAATATATCCAGTTGATGAACTATAATCTACAATATGACATCAGTATGATAAATATAAGACAAGAATACTAGTAATCAGGATGGAAATATACTAATGAGATAAGCTAAACCTTAATATGATGATGAGAACCTGATAGTGATATGTGATCTTATCTTAATCAGGTTTAACTAAAGTTATAGATGACATGAGGAATATGTGATTAGGATATCTCTTGATCAAGGTACGCCATTACCTCTTAGTTGGCCTATTATACAATATGCTTGTGTTATATGTGTAGTAAAATACTTGGCATATGATATTGGTTGAAATGATTGTTCCTGTATGTTATGTTGCTTGAGCTTTTCCATACTTATGAATATGAACACATGAAACATAAAGTATCTGATCCATCATATGATAGCACTAAACTCTTTGGTAGTATAGTGCATTGAAGAAACATCAAAGCCCTTGGTGGCAGATGTACGAGTTATATGACATGGCATAAAAACATCAAGCCCTAGGGACAGATGCATGAGATATATGATGGAAACTAAGCTTAAAATATGTGTTCTCTTTTGTTAATGAATATCTTGGTGCAAGTATATGCTTTTCTTATATTCTTCTGTTACTGCCAAGTATTCATTTTATCTTATTGCCAAGATATGATGAGAGGTAAATAAAAGACACGTAGGCGTACTCAGTACAATATTCTAGAATATTGTGCTGACGTGTATCGTATGTAATCTTTTGTTTAGGTTGTGGTTTACTCTTGAAGATCCAGGATAGTGAGAGTTTTGTGGCGAGCTAATGTACAGGTGGACCTGTTGTCTTAAGATCCTGTAGATTAGTTGTAGTACATGTATATGTTTAGTAGTTTGTTGTTCAATATGTAATATCAAATGTTGTAACAATTCATGTTGTAATTGTATGTTGAATGGTGAACATGTGTATATGGTTTTATTATTGTTCATGTACATGTGCTATTGATTGTTTCCTTTTGACATCCTTTGAATTTCTTCTTGTTAGCCTAGTGTGGGATGTTTAAATTGGGATTCTCGCTGAGCTGAGGGTTTCAATTTGGACGTCACACATCAGATTAAGTTTTAGAAAATCCGGGGATGTCACAAGTGGTATCAGAGCATGAACAATAGCAAAACCTGACATTTGTGCATTATGCAACACAAAACTAAAGAACCTTGAACCTTAATAATTTATAGGGTTAGATTAGTCATCTTTTAGAGACTAGATCTGACCTAGCCTCTAGGTTAGCACCTAGATGTCTGTGAACTAGTTCTAGACTGGTGCTTGTGTATAGCAAGTCCTTAGATGTCGTTCTTTCCCTGTAGTGTGGTGGTATGGGACGTTGCACTATTTAGAAATGACGTGCATCAAGGGAAGAGATACCCTAGACATATGGCGCTCGTTGTCTAGAGTAGCTAAACTAGTCTACACTATGTTCTCAACCCTTTCCTTAGTTTTCATGACACTGTACTCTCTATTATGTGTGGGACACTCATTTTCTGGATTTGGTTTTTGATTCCAAATGGATCGAACCTCGATAGTTTTCTCTGATGCTTGTTTTATCAGAGAAAAACTATATAATATTTTATTATATATATGTATTACAAAAATGTGTCCCCACATATGTACGAGTAGGAGGTGGTCATGCAACCTAAGTGAAAGTGATGACATCAGTCTAGAAGAGAGAATAGTTCTAGATTAGATGTCTAGAGCCTTGTTAGAATATATGATAGATGGAATAGATGAAATAAGTTTTGATGATATGATGTAAGTCTTATATAGATGGAATAAGATGGTTTATGATGATATATGTTTTTCTTTGAGGACCTGAGTTTAGATTTGGGGATTTGAGATAAGTTCTGATGATGCAAGTAAAAAGGCTTTTATGAAATAAGATAAGCTAAGTTTAGACAATTATGTGAATCAACAAGAGCCTCGGTCTCTTTTACGAAGGAGGACCTCTAGTATTAGGACCAGTTTTGGGGTTAACTCCAGGGAGAGTGAGACCCATTGGGAGAAGGTCAGAGAACCTAAACTCCAAGATATGAGAATTATGAGATATGTGATATGATATGTCCTAAACTAGACTACTCCTGAGTGATTGAGTTGAGTCGCTTTATGCATGATTCCTATAGTCTTGTTGAACCCTAGATGTCCTTGGGAGGACAAAACCCTAGAGTCAAGGAGAGGATGGTTATGTGTGCATATGTGAACATGAATACGAGTGCCTACCATCTGGGTGAGGGAGAGAGAGTCCCAAGACCCTGGAGGAGGTAACTATGTTTTAGTTTCTGTGAAGCCTCATGCTTGGGTTGGTGGTTTCCCACATAGGAATCTAGTGGTGTATATAAGAGAGTTTTGTGTAAGCATGTTTCAGGGGTAGAAGACATGTGATGAGAACATCATGTCATAGCATGTTTTGGTTTGTTCTTATGTGGCTAGACCTTGTGAAGTTAATCACGAGTACCAATGAGGTAATCTAAGAACCCTAGATCAGGAGAGGGAAGATAAAGTTTATGCATATGAGATACTCATAGAGTTGGGTCAGCTCAGAAAGACTGAGCATGGCATTACCCTCATGATACGGGTCAAGAGAACCTAAGTTGGACTAGATAAAGTTTTAGTACACGTTTGATAAGCCACTCATATAAGTTTGTTTAGCACAACCATGATATATACATATAAGGATGTGAACCAATCTTGAGATATGATAGTGGACATGATATGGTGAAAATCTAGAGATGGTTTAATATATATAGCAATGCATAAATGGTTAACCATCTACATGAATAATGATGATAATGTGAAATTGTTAATTAATCTTGTGATGAATTCACTAGTAAATGATGCAATTTAGTATGAACAATGAAATAAGATCATATGAATGAAACATGTAATACGAGGTGTTAATCTTAAAGCTTAATAATGATGAAAAATATAGTTTGATAGTTGGCACAACATAATGATTATAACACCTTGAAATGCTCTAGATGAATAAAGTGGGTTAACTTTAATTAACTCTTTCCTAAAAGGCATATGTTAATGTTGAACATGTTCTAAGAACTATCTCAATAAAATGTTGTTGACACCTTGATAATGAGTTAATCTTAGTTAACTCCTTTAGAACATGGTAATATGATGTGGGAACCCTAATGCATGGCTAAAGATAAAGAAGTGACTTTAACATATGAGATACGTTATGACATAACCTAAGTTTCTAAACCCTGAGTTTAACCTTGAATGGAGCGTTTGTGCACCAAGATGGTTGTAAAACCCCCTAATAGTGCTTTGGATACATCGTTCTAGGTAACTTTTGTGGATATGTTACACATAGTGTGGCAACACATCCCATTATCACACAGATAACGAGGTGTTACGTGAAAACGTGCGAAAATCACCATAACCACAGTTAATCAAAAACACGGGTTAATTAAAACCGATTGCGGAAAACTGATAAACTGAGAAACATATTACATTTCAGTCCATATCCTGCAAGAAAACATGTTACATATATATCCATACAAACTTGGGCACATGTCCACGGCTTAGGGCAACAGTTGTTCCGTCACAACCATGAGTTCACCACCTGTTCATACATATAAAGGCCCATATCTGGTCAACAGTAGGATATACAAACGACATCGGTCGTGCATCGTAAAACAACGTCAAAACACCGCCAAGGACCTGAGAGTACAGGGATGACTCTAGACTCTACACCAAAATATCAAAACAACAGCATCTCCAAAGCTTGCCTTCTACAGATCTTCTCGCTGCTCGGCCGCAACTCCGCAACCACCACCACGACAATCTCAACCACCTAAAAAGGGGGAAAACTAGCGGAGTGAGACAATTGAACATTGTCCCAGTGGGAGGCATAACTCCACGCCAAAACTACAAAACCTCAGATAAGATAAAGCTTATCTCAACAGATTATTGATAAAGAATATAACAAGAATAGTTATAAGTAACAAGCCATCCTCAGACTTATCAGTTGTATCAAAAGGGCATATAACCATTATATTTCCCAATGGAACATGATTGACAAGATAGATTATATGAGACTCACCACAAAAGAGTAATAAACAACTACAATATAATTAAAGTTAACTACACAAACAAGGCCTCAACCAATGTTTCATATTTGTCTTATCAATACATACTACGTTTTATTATGCCCTGAGGAAATGAACCGTACCGTTCAAATCCAACCTTCGGCTGTGAAGCCCATAGTCGATGCCATACAAGGTCAATGGAAGAGCCGGAATCCAAGACCTTCTCCGCCTCATGGTCAGTACATGAGTATAACATAAGAAGGACCGCAGTCTCATACTGAAGTGGTCATAAGCCACAGGGTTAGCTTCTCAGGCTACCCTCTGCCTAGCCCGCCTCGGTACAGGTCAGGGCGCTAGAAACTGAGCCACATGTCTAAAAACCGTGCTCTGAGCCATGAACGCATTCATGCTCAACATATCACACATTTGGAGCCATGGGCCATGTTCACCATGCTCATCACACATCCGAGTCTGCAACCGCAGCTGCACTCGTTTCACCTCTCTATTGTAGGCCAAGAGAAACCTCGCATATTAAAAAATATGCGCTCCGGGTTAACCCGCAGGAGAACCCGTTTCATCATCACCCTATCCTGACTGGTGATGAATCTATGGCCAGGGCAAGCTACATAATAGATTTCATTATGATTAATTAGTATCTTTTAGATGGTTTGCAAGATTCAACCAAGTTGTATAACATGCAAGATATAACAGAAAGTAAACAACATAAACTCAACATTATGCATTCTCTACAATTTACATCACACTGATCCATCACAAGGATCTCACATCACATGTTATTACTTGGCCTCTTGCCAATCACCTAGATCCATCTCAGGGATCATCACATATCATGGGATCTCAATCCCTCATCACATAGTACCATAGCCTCTCAAGGCTTTCATCATCATCATGGAACATCATACACCTGTCATCACAGTGTTCATTTACCCAATTCTCATAGCCTTCCATTGGGCTAAGCATTACCTGTATGGTTAGCATCATTCAATACCCAGATGAATAATCAAGAGACTACAATTACTACCATAGTGTGACAAATTAGGGTTAAGTGTATTATCAGTACAATCATGATGATAATAATTTCATCCATGCCTCATCTTTAAGTATATAAGTAAGCACATTATCAAGTAACCCTAATGCATGCTCAAGATCATCTTTGGCATTTAAAGGAAACATAAGTATCATTCATAAGCAATGATCCATCATAAAAGCATAGTCGACATGTCATCTTTTCATGATAGGTCGTGCCCTCACAAGAGACACTGACATCCTTCACTAAAAGCCATCCTGGGCAGACCCATTCCTATCTAAACCCTAGAGAGCGAGCAGCTCATGTGTCGGGCGAGCAGACACACTGAGCGGGCAGGTTAGCAAATGTGCCAAGGAACCGAGCGAGCAGGGTAGAGCATGGGCGATCAGGGGTGTGTGTGTCGGGCGACACAGGTGCAGGGCGAGCCATACAGGCGTGCAAGGTCATCAGGCGTGCATAGCTCAACTGAGCGGGCAGGTTGATATCGGGTGAGCCAGATAGAATCGGGTGAGCTAGCCATTGTGTCGGGTGACACGACTGGGCGAGCCAAAACATGAGCAAGCAGGGCGCGTCAGGGGCAAACTGGGTGAGCAGGCCTATCAGACGGGATGGCTAGTGCCGGGCGAGCAAGGTGTTTGAGCGAGCAGAGCTATATCAGGTGAGCAGGATTACTGGGCGACACGCGTGCAGGCGAGCAAGAGAAATCTGTGCGAGCAACAAAGGCTAGGTGAACCAAGCTACTGAGCGAGAAGCCCTCTGGGCGAGCAGCCTGTCGGGCAGAGCTGGCTCAAGGCGAGCAGGGTCAGGTTGCTCACCCGCCCAAGGTACAAAAAGAGAAACTTGCTCACTCCAACCGTGCAAGATAAAACTAGGGCAAGGGCTGTCGGGCAGCACCTCCCCACACATCTCAACTAAGGTTCAAGCCATCTAAACGAGCTCACCATCTTGCCCAAGGTGAGAGGAGAGTCTTGCTCAAGCCACTAAGTCATGTGCTCACCTCAATCGGGTAGGAAAGAGGAGTGTTTCTCATGGCATTAGAGCTCAAGCTCACTCATCTAGACCAAGGGGAGAAAGGAGTGTTGCTCTCCTAAACCCTAACACACATGGATCGACCAACATGCAAGCTAATCAAGAACCAACTACTAACATATAAAGACAAGATTAAAGCAATACATATGAGAGAAGAGGATAGAGTAGTTAGGGTTAGAGTCATGCAACCCACCTTAAGCTCCAAGGAAGAAGAAGCACTTGAGCTCCAAGGGTTATTGACCACCAAAGCTCCTCCAAGAGGGGTGTGTCGACCTCCACTCCTTCAACTCCAAGGGTGTATCGGCCTCCAAGCTCCTCACACAAGGGTGTGTCGGCCACCTTAGCTCCTTCTTCAAGGGTGAGTCAGCCACCAAGCAAGGGGAAGAGAGGGTGTGTCGTGCACAAGGAGAAGAGGAACTAAAGGGACCTCAAGCTAAGGAAGGGACAACCTATATAGATGAGGAAGGAGGAGAAACCAAGGTGAACCCTTGCTAGGTGTCGTCCACCCAAGGGACACATGTCCACCAACTCAAGCCACCTCTCTTGCAAGCCATAAGACACTTGTCCAAGATGAGCACCATGTTTTCTCCAAACATGACCAAGGTTGGACCAAGCCCCATGGGAGACACAAGCCCACTCTAGGTCGACACAAGCTCTACTTGGCCGACACAAGGCCCAAGCAAGCCCAAACAAGCTCAACAAAGGTCCAAAGAACTCAAACAACAAGCCCAAGCCTTCCTCTCAACCCTAGAGGAAGTAAAGAGAGAGAAGAACACCTCTCAAGGTGACAAACTTGCTCCCAAAACCCTAGACTTGGGTTAATTGCAAGTAGCACCCTCAACCCTCAACAAAGCACAACCAAACCCTAATCACCACTAAAGGTGATTAGCAAGCATCAAACCATCAAGGTTAAGCAAAGCAAACAGGGTAAGCCCTAAACGCAGGTCAGGGTCCTTACAATCTAACCCCCTTTAAGGGATTTCGTCCCCGAAATCCGAAGAGAAAAGTGAGGGATACTTCCTCCTCATCTCCTCCTCAAGCTCCCACATGGCTTCCTCAACGCCACGACGCTGCCAAAGGACCTTCACAAGAACTAGGTCCTTCCTCTTCAGCTTCTTGATCCTTCTGTCAAAAATCGCCACAGGGCCTTCCTCGTAGGTCACATCTGCATCAAGCTCAACCTCAACTGGCTGTATCACTGTACCTGAATCTGGATGACTTTTCTTTAACATACTGACATGGAACATTGGATGTAACCTGTGCAACTCAGGAGGTAACTCTATCTCGTAAGCTACCTTGCCAACACGTGCTACGACTGGGTATGGCCCCATATACCTGGGTGCCAACTTACCCTTCCGTCCAAACCTTAGCACACATTTCCATGGTGAGACTTTAAGATATACTTTGTCTCGTACCTGGAACTCCAACGGTCGTTGACGATTGTCCGCATAAGACTTCTGCTTGTCCTGTGCCACTTTCAACTGTTTTTGTATTACCTTGATCTTATCTGTCGTCTGCTGCACTAACTGAGGACCCAAAAGCTGATACTCGCCAGACTCATACCAACACAAAGGAGATCTGCACTTTCTTCCATACAGAACTTCATAAGGAGCCATATCGATGCTTCGCTGGTAACTGGTGTTGTAAGCAAACTCTATCAAACTCAGATGTTCATCCCAGTTGCCTAGAAACTACAAAACACAAGCTCGGAGAAGATCTTCCACAACCTAAATAGTCCTTTCAGACTGTCCATCTGTCTGTGGGTGAAAGGCTGTACTGAACCTCAACTGCGTTCCCAACGTTCTGTGCAACTGTTCCAAAAAACGACTGGTAAAATGAGGACCTCTGTCAGAAACTATTGTTGCTGGCACACCATGCAAACGAACTATCTCATCCACATACACTCTAGCGAGCTTCTCCACTGTGTACGTCGTCTTCACAGACAGGAAATGGGAAGACTTCGTCAATCTGTCCACTATCACCCAAATGGAATCATGATTCCTAGTTTTCCTAGGTAGACCAACTACGAAATCCATGGTTATATGATCCCATTTCCACTACGGTATCGGCAAAGGTTGTAACGTACCTGCCGGCTTCTGATGCTCAGCCTTCACTTGCTGACAAACCGCACATCTTGCCACAAACTCAACCACATCTTTCTTCAAACCGAGCCACCAATACAAGTCCTTCAGACTATGATACATCTTGGTGACATCTGGATGCATCACATACATTGACGTGTGTGCTTCCTCAAGCACCAACTTCCTCAGATCATCAACATCTGGAACCACCATCCTATCACGATAGCATACTAGCCCATCCTCAGACTCATGAAACCCATCACGCTTGTCGCTGCCGAACTCTGATCTGATCAACTGTACCGCCTCATCTGTCTGCTATGCATCCTTGATCTGCTGCCTCAATGTAGGCTTGACTTGCATCTGTGCGAAAAGACCAGATAACGAAGAAACTTCCATCTGCACATTCATCTATCGTAGAGAAACAAGCATACCCCTCCTATGGCAAACCAGGGAACTTAATTGTGCCTTCTTTGAAGAAAGAGAAGACTTTCGACTAAGCGCATCTGCTACCACGTTCGCCTTACCAGGATGATACTCGATCGTGCAGTCGTAGTCATTGATCAACTCCATCCATCGCCGCTGTCGCATGTTCAACTCATGCTGCGTGAAGATATACTTCAGGTTCTTATGATCCGTAAAGATCTAACACGCTTCCCCATACAGATAGTGTCTCCAAATCTTTAACGCATGAACTACTACTGCCAGCTCCAAATCATGAGTCGGATAGTTCTCCTCATGCTTCTTGAGCTGTCGTGAGGCAATTGAAACCACATGATCTTCCTGCATCAACACGCAACCTAAACCTTTCTTAGAAGCATCACAGAAAACAACATAGCCTTTCCCAGGCTCTGGCAAGATCAACACTGGAGCACTAGTCAGCTTCTCCTTCAACCTCTGGAAAGCTTGCTGACATCGATCATCCCAAACAAAAGGTACATCCTTCCTGATCAACTTCGTCATCGGCAAAAATATCGAACTGAAGTCCTTGATAAACCTCCGGTAGTATCCTGCTAGACCAAGGAAACTATGAACTTCTGTCGGCGTCTTCGGCTGTTCCCAATCTGCAACATATTCCACCTTCTTCGGATCTACCTTGACTCCTTCAACGGATATCACATGGCCCAAGAAGGTCACTTCATCCAGCCAGAACTCACACTTACTGAACTTGGCATACAACTGATGTTGACGAAGAAGAGTCAATGCTCGACGAAGATGTTGCTCGTGCTCAATCCTATCCCGACTATAGATCAAGATATCATCTATAAAGACTACAACAAACTGATCTAAGAACGGATGGAACACTTTGTTCATCAGATCCATGAAAGCTGCAGGTGCATTGGTTAACCCAAACGACATAACCACAAACTCATAATGACCATACCTTGTCCTGAAGGCTGACTTTGGTATGTCATTCGCCTTTATCCTCAGCTGATGATATCCGGACCTTAGATCGATCTTCGAGAACACTGTAGCACCACGCAACTGATCGAACAGATCATCTATCCTCGGCAACGGGTACTTGTTCTTGATCGTGACCTTGTTCAACTGCCGGTAGTCTATACACAACCGCATCGAACTATCCTTCTTCTTGACAAACAGCACTGGGGCACCCCAAGGCGACATATTCGGTCAGATAAAACCTTTATCCAGCAACTCCTGTTACTACTTTTTCAACTCTGCCATCTTTGCTGGAGACATTCTGTACGGTGTCTGCGCAACTGGCTGCGTTGCTGGTACTAGATTGATCTCGAAATCAATCTCTCGGGGTGGGGGTACACTAGGAAACTCCTCAGGGAACACATCTGCAAACTCACGAACAACTGACGCCTCCTCAAGGCTAAGACCTTTTGCCTTGGCATCCACTTCAGTATCTACCACGTGGGCTAGGAACGCCTCACATTCCTGTCGTAACAACTTATCTGCCACCATAGCTGATACCAGACATGTCGGAAGAATCTTCCTATCTCCCTGGAAGATCCATTTCTCTCTAGCAACATCAAACACTGCCTACTTGGAACCACAGTCCAAGACAACCTTATACCTCTCTAAGGTATCCATCCCAAGGATAACATCGAACCCATGCATAGCAAGTGGTATGAGATCCACTTGAATGTGGTGTCTCGAGAAAGACAAGACACAAGATGGATACTCTTCTCGAAGCAAAGAGGAACCATCAAGAGGGGTTTCTAACAACAAGCTATCCTTCTTACAGCTAACAGATAAACGACAATTCTCAAGCATACTATAGGCGATAAAAGAGTGAGTAGCACCCGGGTCAACCAGAACAGATATAAAGTAAGAAGAAGACATATCAGAATGAAATAACTCCATCTAACTTGTCACTACTCGCGGGTTGACTACCGCCTCCGGCTGGTTCATAGCGTAGAATCGAGTCGTTGCTTGCTGTCCACGACCTCTGCTTCCCTGAGCAGACAATCCATCCTGAGACGCTTGACCTCGTCCCCGTCCTCTGCCACCACTGGACTGTGGTCTCTCTGACCCCTGAAGGTTCTGTCTCGGCTGCTGTGTCACTTCAACATCGCTGTAGGGACAACTTGACCTGATATGCCATGTCTGACCACAGGCATAACATGTCCTAACATCATCTCGAGGCCGGATGGCCCTGTCACCGCCACAGAAGCCGAACTCTGTGCCCTAGATGGTGAAGAAACATAGCCTCTTCCTCTACTCAAGGACCACTGAGACGGTCTACCAGAACCTCTCATCGCTACCACTGCCGAAAACCTGGGCTTCTTGAAGACACCAAACCTCTGAATCTGAAACTGAGAAGGTCTTTTCTTAGCCATAGACTCTCTCTTCTCCCTTACTGATCGTTTGATCCTCCGAACAGATTCCACAAACGTAGCAAACCGTTCTCGGTTTTCCAACGCAGAAACTGGTGTTGTCATCTCAGCACTCAGACCCTTCTCAAAACGTCTTATCCGTTCCTCGTCTGTCGTCGCCATGTGAGGACAAAACCTCAACAGATCCATAAACTTAGCTTCATACTCGGTGATGTTCATCATTCCTTGTCGCAGACTCTCGAACTGAAGGATATTCTCATCCAGATATGTCTTGGGAAAGTATCTGGCGATGAACTCACGTCGAAACACTTCCCAACAGATCACCTCACCAGGCTGCTTCTCTTCCTCGATGGTCCACCAGTGACCAGCACTACCTTTCAGAAGGTAGACAACATGCTTTACTTTGTCTGCTTCGGGGATGTCGAGGATCCGGAAGGCCTTCTCAAGACTTGTCAGCCACAGATCTGCATCCGCTGGATCAGCCGTTCCAGCATATTCCGAAGCTCCGACTCGGCGAAGCCGCTCAAAGGTCTTCCCAATACCCGATGCTTCTCCATGGGGAACCTGTGCTCTCGGAGGAGGCACTGGTAATCACTCAACCATGAGATTCATCGTAGCCATCATCTGCCCCATAAGTTGTTGGTAGGTAGGATGTTCAAGAATGGATGGGTCAGGTTGGGGGACCTCAGGCACCTGATCTTCATGTGCCTACTCAAAAGCTCCATCAACTGATGCAGCATCGCTGTTTTCAGCAGTGTGTTCTTCATGGTTTCCAGACATCTTGGCTTTTCTTCTGCTGAGGGCAGAAAATTACTATGAGAAAATCTGGAAGACACATAAGAACAAACACAACCTAGTCCTAGATCCCTGTAGACTCAGCGAAACTAAAGCTCTGATACCAAACTTGTGGCAACACATCCCATTATCACACAGATAACGAGGTGTTACGTGAAAACATGTGGAAATCACCATAACCACAGTTAATCAAAAACACATGTTAATTAAAACCGATTGCGGAAAATGGATAAACTGATAAACTAAGAAACGTATTACATTTCAGTCCATATCTTGCAAGAAAACATGTTACATATATATCCATACAAACTTGGGCACATGTCCATGGCTTAGGGCAACAGTTGTTCTGTCACAACCATGAGTTCACCACCTGTTCATACATATAAAGGCCCATATAAGGTCAACAGCAGGATATACAAACGACATCAGTCGTGCATCGTAAAACAACGTCAAAACACCGCCAAGGACCTGAGAGTACAGGGATGACTCTAGACTCTACACCAAAACATCAAAACAATAGCATCTCCAAAGCTTTCCTTCTACAGATCTTCTCGCTGCTCGGCCGCAACTCCGCGACCACCACCATGACAAGCTCGACCACCTAAAAAGGGGGAAACCTAGCGGAGTGAGACAATTGAACATTGTCCCAGCGGGAGGCATAACTCCATGCCAAAACTACAAAACCTCATATAAGATAAAGCTTATCTCAGCAGATTATTGATAAAGAATATAACAAGAATAGTTATAAGTAACAAGCCATCCTCAGACTTATCAGCTATATCAAAAGGGCATATCACCACTATATTTCCCAATGGAACATGTTGACAAGATAGACTATATGAGACTCACCACAAAAGAGTAATAAACAACTACAATATAATTAAAGTTAACTACACAAAAAAGCCTCAACCAATGTTTCATATTTGTCTTATCAATACATACTAAACGAATGTATTACGTTTTATTCTGCCCTGAGGAAATGAACCGTACCGTTCAAATCCAACCTTCAGCTGTGAAGCCCATAGCCGGTGCCATACAAGGTCAATGGAAGAGCCGAAATCCAAGACCTTCTCTGCCTCATGGTCAGTACATGAGTATAACATAAGCAGGACCGCAGTCTCATACTGAAGTGGTTATAAACCACATGGTTAGCTCCTAAGGCTACCCTCTGCCTAGCCCAGCTCGGTACAGGTCACGACGCTAGAAACTGATCCACGTGTCTAAACACCGTGCTCTGAGCCATGAACGCATTTATGCTCAACATATCACACATCTGGAGCCATGGGCCATGTTCACCATACTCATCACACATCTGAGTCTGCAACCGCAGTTGCACTCATTTCACCTCTCTATTTTAGGCTAGGAGAAACCTCACATATTAAAAAATATGCACTCTGAGTTAACCCGCAGGAGAACCCATTTCATCATCACCCTATCCTGACTGGTGATGAATCTATGGCCAGGGCAAGCTACATAATAGATTTCATTATGATTAATTAGTATCTTTTAGATGGATTGCAAGATTCAACCAAGTTGTATAACATGCAAGATATAACAAAAAGTAAACAACATAAACTCAACATTATGCATTCTCTACAATTTACATCACACTGATCCATCACAAGGATCTCACATCACATGTTATTACATGGCCTCTTGCCAATCACCTAGATGCATCTGAGGGATCATCACATATCATGGGATCTCAATCCCTCATCACATAGTACCATAGCCTCTCAAGGCTTTCATCATCATCATGGAACATCATACACCTATCATCACAGTGTTCATTTACCCAATTATCATAGCCTTCCATTGGGCTAAGCATTACCTAAATGGTTAGCATCATTCAATACCCATATGAATAATCAAGAGATTACAATTACTACCATAGTGTGACAAATTAGGGTTAAGTGTATTATCAGTACAATCATGATGATAATAATTTCATCCATGCCTCATCCTTAAGTATATAAGTAAGCACATTATCAAGTAACCCTAATGCATGCTCAAGACCATCTTTGGCATTTAAAGGAAACATAAGTATCATTCATAAGCAACGAGCCGTCATAAAAGCATAGTCAACATGTCATCTTTTCATGATAGGTTGTGCCCTCACAAGAGACACCAACATCCCTCACTAAAAGCCATCCCGGGCAAACCCATTCCTATCTAAACCCTAGCGGGCGAGCAGCTCATGTGTCGGGCGAGCAGACACACTGAGCGGGCAGGTTAGCAAACCTGCAAAGCAATCGGGTGAAAAGGGTAGAGCATGGGCGATCAGGGGTGTGTGTGTCGGGCGACACAGGTGCAGGGCGAGCCATACAGGCGTGTAAGGTCATCGGGCGAGCATAGCTCAACTGAGCGGGCAGGTTGATATCGGGCGAGCCAGATAGAACCGGGTGAGCTAGCCATTGTGTCGGGCGACACGGCTGGGCGAGCCAAAACATGAGCGAGCAGGGCGCGTCAGGGGGAAACCGGGTGAGCAGGCCTATCGGGCGGGATGGCTAGTACCGGGCGAGCAAGGCGTTTGAGCGAGCAGAGCTATATCGGGCGAGCAGGATTACTGGGTGACACGCGTGCAGGCGAGCAAGAGAAATCCATGCGAGCAACAAAGGCTTGGCGAACCAATCTACAGAGCGAGTAGCCCTCCGGGAGAGCAGCCTGTCGGGCAGAGCTGGCTCAGGGCGAGCAGGGTCAGGTTGCTCACCCGCCCAAGTTACAAAAAGAGAAACTTGCTCACTCCAACCATGCAAGATAAAACTAGGGCAAGGGTTGTCGGGCAACATCTCCCCACACATCTCAACTAAGTTTCAAGCCATCTAAACGAGCTCACTATCTTGCCCAAGGTGAGAGGAGAGTCTTGCTCAAGCCACTAAGTCATGTGCTCACCTCAATCGGGTAGGAAAGAGGAGTGTTTCTCATGGCATTAGAGCTCAAGCTCACTCATCTAGACCAAGGGGAGAAAGGAGTGTTGCTCTCCTAAACCCTAACACACATGGATCGGCCAACATGCAAGCTAAACAAGAACTAACTACTAACATATAAAGGCAAGATTAAAGCAACACATATGAGAGAAGAGGATAGAGTAGTTAGGGTTAGAGTCATGCAACCCGCCTTAAGCTCCAAGGAAGAAGAAGCACTTGAGATCCAAGGGTTGTCGACCACCAAAGCTCCTCCAAGAGGGGTGTGTCGACCTCCACTCCTTCAACTCCAAGGGTGTATCGGCCTCCAAGCTCCTCACACAAGGGTGTGTCGGCCACTTTAGCTCCTTCTTCAAGGGTGTGTCAGCCACCAAGCAAGGGGAAGAGAGGGTGTGTCGTGCACAAGGAGAAGAGGAACTAAAGGGACCTCAAGCTAAGGAAGGGACAACCTATATAGATGAGGAAGGAGGAGAAACCAAGGTGAACCCTTGCTAGGTGTCGTCCACCCAAGGGACACATGTCCACCAACTCAAGCCACCTCTCTTGCAAGCCATAAGACACTTGTCCAAGATGAGCACCATGTGTTCTCCAAACATGACCAAGGTTGGACCAAGCACCATGGGCGACACAAGCCCACTCTAGGCTGACACAAGCTCTACTTGGCCGACACAAGGCCCAAGCAAGCCCAAACAAGCTCAACAAAGGTCCAAAGAACTCAAACAACAAGCCCAAGCCTTCCTCTCAACCTTAGAGGAAGTAAAGAGAGAGAAGAACACCTCTCAAGGTGACAAACTTGCTCCCAAAACCCTAGACTTGGGATAATTGCAAGTAGCACCCTCAACCCTCCACAAAGCACAACCAAACCCTAATCACCACTAAATGTGATTAGCAAGAATCAAACCATCAAGGTTAAGCAAAGCAAACATGGTAAGCCCTAAACGCAGGTCAGGGTCCTTCCACATACAATAGTGCCTACATATGGATGAAGGCAAGATAAGTTTTCCCTGGAAGCATGAGTATGGTTTACTTTCGAGGACAAAAGTTCTTTTAAGATGTATATGATGTGATGGATTGGTTTTTCTGGCTTAATTCCGAGGATGGAATTTCTTTTAAGGTGTGTAGGATGTGATGGAGTGGACTTTTAGATGTCTTTAATCATCCAATGACATAAGTGAAATCATAAGGTTGAATAATATTGAGAGTTCTAAGGTTTTGGCAAAGTGAATTTGTTGATTATGTTGTGTCATGCGCCCTTGACCTTGGCTGGGCGTGACTAGGATATGACCCATGTATACGTGGCATGGCGTCTCAGTGCTCATCAGATGGAGAGAACGGAAGACCAGGACTTTATATTCAAGTCCATGTTCACACGATTCTGGTGAGCTCCAGTGCCATCAAACTACCCAAACCACGTAGTTGAACGTGGGCTCAGACGGAATCGTAAGAAGGCGATTGTCCTTACTACATTAGGGAGTGAAGGGAGACCGATCCAATCCCATCACGTCTTGCCCCTCTCCTCATGTGCTACGGGTGGAAGGTTAGAGCTAGAAATCATGGAGGCGGCACAGTGGTAAAGACCAGTGGTGAAAAGAAAGTTCTAGTGGCCGACCGTACACTGAAGACATGACCGATAGTGGTGCCAAGGACAGAGGTTGAGGAGGAGGATCCCGTGCCAACCGCTCTTTGGAGCAGACACAACCACACCGGCACCCGGCCTGGCGGCGGCACCTACACAAACATCTCAGAGGCATAATCAGTGCTCCAAGCAGCTGAAGTAGACGATATGGAGGCGTGGAGCTTCCTTGCGGTGGTTGGAGCAGTAGAGGGGGTGACCTTGCGGTGCTTGATGGCTCACCGGAGCTCATAGTCGTGACGGCGACGCCTGATCTCGAAGAGCTCGTGGAGGATGAGTTTTGGAGCTGCTGCTTCACCTTGTCTAAGTTCTGTGCCGAGGTGCGGCGACACCTTGGGAAGATCATAGAAAAATCAGAAGGCAGCAGGGTGCAGTGCACGACCAGTCCGTCGCGTGGGTGGCACAAGGAGGCGGCGACATCACATCAGCGTTAGCATCTCCGACTACCAACAAAAGTTTCAACGAGGTGACGGCGGCAACCCTCGCGCATCAGAATGGAGTCTCCCCCCCCCTCAGGTCTCGGATGAACCCAAGACAAAGGGACTGAGAACTCAGCAGTGGTGGAGCTCACACGAGCCCAAGTGGGGTCGGGTTCACGTGATGCTGAAAAAGATGACCCAGCCGGGTCATCAGATCGCTAGATCTGTGGATCCTAGGTAGGATCTGGACTGAGTGGGCAGAACCAACAAGGGACAGCACCAACCCGCTTCCACATGGCGACACCCGATTGGTCGTGGAAGACAAATATGTCAGTAAATATGCAGTTCTTCAAAAAATCCTAGAAAATAGTTCCAATGTCAAAAAAATACAAACAAGGTACCAAAACATTCCGAAAAATGAGTAGAACACAGTAGAATGATAACATGGCTTTTGATGCATTAATAATAGTGATATCATGTAAGATGTGTAATGCTTGTTTAATGAGTAATAAATGTCAAATGATGATATAAAATTATGGAAAAATATCAATAATTCTATAATCATGATTATAATGCATATGATGCCAGTTATGGTCATGTTGATGTACGAAATCATGTAATTTTCTTAGAATGGCTATCTCAGACTAATAACACTAAATAAAATGTTATAAATGCATACATGCTCAATAAATGATGAAATTTACAGAGTAAGCTCATATTCGTATTTGGAACCTCATATTTAATTATGAGATCATGATGATGCATAGAATTCATATTATATGGAGAGCACCCTTAATACATGTGATGAAACCCTGATATGGTTAATGAAAGTGACATAATGTTAAATATGTTCACATAATAATGTGACACATGAGGATATCCTGTTGAAGAACTATAATCTAGAATATGACATCAGTATGATAAATATAAGACAAGAATACAAGTAATCATGATGGAAATATACTAATGAGATAAGCTAAACCTTAATATGATGATGAGAACCTGATAGTGATATGTGATCTTATCTTAATCAGGTTTAACTAAAGTTATAGATGACATGAGGAATATGTGATTAGGATATCTCTTGATCAAGGTACGCCATTACCTCTTAGTTGGCCTATTATACAATATGCTTGTGTTATATGTGTAGTAAAATAGTTGGCATATGATATTGGTTGAAATGATTGTTCCTATATGTTATGTTGCTTGAAATTTTTCATACTTATGAATATGAACACATGAAACATAAAGTATCTGATCCATAATATGATAGCACTAAACTCTTTGGTAGTATAGTGCATTGAAGAAACATCAAAGCCCTTCGTGGCAGATGTAACATCAAAGCCATTGGTGGTAGATGTACGAGTAATATGACATGGCCTAAAAACATCAAGCCCTAGGGGCAGATGTACGAGATATATGATGGAAACTAAGCTTAAAATATGTGTTCTCTTTTGTTAATGAATATCTTGGTGCAAGTATATGCTTTTCTTATATTCTTCTATTACTACCAAGTATTAGTTGTATCTTATTGCCAAGATATGATGAGAGGTAAATAAAAGACACGTAGGCGTACTCAGTACAATATTATAGAATATTGTGCTGACGTGTGACGCATGTAATCTTTTGTTTAGATTGTGGTCTGCTCTTGAAGATCTAGGATAGTGAGAGTTGTGTGGTGAGCTGATGTATAGGTGGACATGTTGTCTTAAGATCCTGTAGATTAGTTGTAGTACATGTATATTGTAAGGACCCTGACCTGCTTATAGGGCTTACCCTGTTTGCTTTGCTTAACCTTGATGGTTTGATGCTTGCTAATCACCTTTAGTGGTGATTAGGGTTTGGTTGTGCTTTGTTGAGGGTTGAGGGTTCTACTTGCAATTTACCCAAGTCTAGGGTTTTGGGAGCAAGTTTGTCACCTTGAGAGGTGTTCTTCTCTCTCTTTACTTCCTCTAGGGTTGAGAGGAAGGCTTGGGCTTGTTGTTTGAGTTCTTTGGACATTTATTGAGCTTGTTTGGGCTTGCTTGGGCCTTGTGTCGGCCAAGTAGAGCTTGTGTCGGCCTACAGTGGGCTTCTGTTGCCCATGGTGCTTGGTCCAACCTTGGTCATGTTTGGAGAACACATGGTGCTCATCTTGGACAAGTGTCTTATGGCTTGCAAGAGAGGTGGCTTGAGTTGGTGGACATGTGTCCCTTGGGAAGACGAAACCTAGCAAGGGTTCACCTTGGTTTATCCTCCTTCCTCATCTATATAGGTTGTCCCTTCCTTAGCTTGAGGTCCCTTTAGTTCCTCTTCTCCTTGTGCACGACGCACCCTCTCTTCCCCTTGCTTGGTGGCCGACACACCCATGAAGAAGGAGCTAAGGTGGCTGACACACCCTTGTGTGAGGATCTTGGAGGCCGATACACCCTTGGAGTTGAAGGAGTGGAGGTCGACACACCCCTCTTGGAGGAGCTTTGGTGGTCGACAACCCTTGCAGCTCAAGTGCTTCTTCTTCCTTGGAGCTTAAGGTGGGTTGCATGACTCTAACCCTAACTACTCTATCCTCTTCTCTCATATGTGTTGCTTTAATATTGCCTTTATATGTTAGTAGTTGGTTCTTGTTTAGCTTGCATGTTGGCCGATCCATGTGTGTTAGGGTTTAGGAGAGCAACACTCCTTTCTCCCCTTTATCTAGATGAGTGAGCTTGAGCTCTAATGCCATGAGCAACACTCCTCTTTCCTACCCAATTGAGGTGAGCACATGACTTAGTGGCTTGAGCAAGACACTCCTCTCACCTTGGGCAAGATGGTGAGCTCATTTAGATGGCTTGAACCTTAGTTGAGATGTGTGGGGAGGTGCTGCTCGACAGCCCTTGCCCTAGTTTTATCTTGCACGGTTGGAGTGAGCAAGTTTCTCTTTTTGTACCTTGGGCGGGTGAGCAACCTGACCCTGCTCGCCCTGAGCCAGCTCTGCCCGACAGGATGCTCGCCCGGAGGGCTTCTCGCTCAGTAGCTTGGTTCGCCTAGCCTTTGTTGCTCACACGGATTTCTCTTGCTCGCCTGCACGCGTGTCGCCCAGTAATCATGCTCATCCGATATAGCTTTGCTCGCTCAAACGCCTTGCTCGCCCGTCACTAGCCATCCCGCCCGATAGGCCTGCTCACCCGGTTTCCCCCTGACGCGCCCTGCTCGCTCATGTTTTGGCTCGCCCAGCCGTGTCGCCCGACATAATGGCTAGCTCACCCGGTTCTATCTGGCTCGCCCGATATCAACCTGCCCGCTAAGTTGAGCTATGCTCGCCCGATGACCTTGCACGCTTGTATGGCTCGCCCTGCACCTGTGTCGCCCGACACACACACCCCTGATCGCCCATGCTCTACCCTACTCACCCGGTTGCTTTGCATGTTTGCTAACCTGCCCGCTCAGTGTGTCTGCTCGCCCGACACATGAGCTGCTCGCCCGCTAGGGTTTAGATAGGAATGGGTCTACCCGGGATAGCTTTTACTGAGGGATGTTGGTGTCTCTTGTGAGGGCACGACCTATCATGAAAAGATGACATGTCGACTATGCTTTATGACGGCTCGTTTCTTATGAATGATACTTATGTTTCCTTTAAATGCCAAAGATGATCTTGAGCATGCATTAGGGTTACTTGATAATGTGCTTACTTATATACTTAAAGATGAGGCATGGATGAAATTATTATCATCATGATTGTACTGATAATACACTTAACCCTAATTTTTCACACTATGGTAGTAATTGTAGTCTCTTGATTATTCATCTGGGTATTGAATGATGCTAACCATGCAGCTAATGCTTAGCCCAATGGAAGGCTATGATAATTGGGTAAATGAACACTGTGATGACAGGTGTATGATGTTCCATGATGATGATGAAAGCCTTGAGAGGCTATGGTACTATGTGATGAGGGATTGAGATCCCATGATATGTGATGATCCTTGAGATGGAACTAGGTGATTGGCAAGAGGCCAAGTAATAACATGTGATGTGTGATCCTTGTGATGGATCAGTGTGATGTAAATTGTAGAGAATGCATAATGTTTACTTTCTGTTATATCTTGCATGTTATACAACTTGGTTGAATCTTGCAATCCATCTAAAAGATACTAATTAATCATAATGAAATCTATTATGTAGCTTGCCCTGGCCATAGATTCATCAGCAGTCAGGATTGGGTGATGATGAAACGGGTTCTCCTACGGGTTAACCCGGAGCGCATATTTTGAATATGTGAGGTTTCTCCTAGCCTAAAATAGAGAGGTGAAACGAGTGCAACTGCGGTTGCAGACTCGAATGTGTGATGAGCATGGTGAACATGGCCCATGGCTCCAGATGTGTGATATGTTGAGCATGAATGCGTTCATGGCTCAGAGCGTGGTGTTTAGACACGTGGCTCAGTTTCTAGCGCCGTGACCTGTACCGAGGTGGGCTAGGAAGAGGGTAGCCTGAGGAGCTAACCCTGTGGCTTATGACCACTTCAGTTTGAGACTGCGGTCCTGCTTATGTTATACTCATAAACTGACCATGAGGCGGAGAAGGTCTTGGATTCCAGCTCTTCCATTGACCTTGTATGGCACCGGCTATGGGCTTCGCAGCCGAAGGTTGGATTTGAACGGTACGGTTCATTTCCTCAGGGCATAATATAACGTAATACAACCGTTTAGTATGTATTGATAAGACAAATACGAAACATTGGTTGAGGCCTTGTTTGTGTAGTTAAATTTAATTATATTGTAGTTGTTTATTACTCTTTTGTGGCGAGTCTCATATAATCTATCTTGTCAATCATGTTCCATTGGGAAATATAGTGGTTATATGCCCTTTTGATACAGATGATAAGTCTGAGGATGTCTTGTTACTTATAATTGTTCTTGTTATATTCTTTATCAATAATCTGCTGAGATAAGCTTTATCTTATCTGAGGTTTTGTAGTTTTGGCGCGGAGTTATGCCTCCCGCTGGGACAATGTTCAATTGTCTCACTCCGCTAGTTTTCCCCCTTTTTTAGGTGGTCGAGCTTGTCGTGGTGGTGGTTGCGGAGTTGCGGCTGAGCAGCGAGAAGATATGTAGAAGGCAAGCTTTGGAGATGCTGCTGTTTTGATGTTTTGGTGTAGAGTCTAGAGTCATCCCTGTACTCTCAGGTCCTTGGCGGTGTTTTGACGTTGTTTTACGATGCACGACCAATGTCGTTTGTATATCTTGCTGTTGAAAATATATGGGCCTTTATAGGTATGAACAGGTGGTGAACTCATGGTTGTGACAGAACAACTGTTACCCTAAGCCGTGGACATGTGCCCAAGTTTGTATGGATATATATGTAACATGTTTTCTTACAGGATATGGACTGAAATGTAATATGTTTCTCAGTTTATCAGTTTTCCGCAATCAGTTTTAATTAACCCGTGTTTTTTATTAACTGTGGTTATGGTGATTTCCGCACGTTTTCGCGTAACACCTCGTTATCTGTGTGATAATGGGATGTGTTGCCACAAGTTTGGTATCAGAGCTTTAGGTTCGCTGAGTCTACATGGATCTAGGACTAGGTTGTGTTTGTTCTTATGTGTCTTCCATATTTTCTCATAGTAATCTTCTTCCCTCAGCGGAAGAAAAGCCAAGATGTCTGGAAACCATGAAGAACACGCTGCTGAATACAGCGATGCTGCATCAGTTGATGGAGCTTTTGAGCAGGCACATGAAGTTCAGGTGCCTGAGGTCCCCCAACCTGACCCAACCATTCTTGAACATCCTTCCTACCAATAGCTTATGGGGCAGATGATGGCTACGATGAATCTCATGGTTGAGCGATTACCAGTGCCTCCTCTGAGATCAGAAGTTCCCCATGGAGAAGCATCAGGTATTGGGAAGACCTTTGAGCGGCTTCGCCGAGTCGGAGCTTCGGAATATGCTGGAAAGGTTGATCCAGCGGATGCAGATCTGTGGCTGACAAGTCTTGAGAAGGCCTTCCGGATCCTCGACATCCCTGAAGCAGACAAAGTAAAACATGCTATCTACCTTCTGAAATGTAGTGCTGGTCACTGGTGGACCATCGAGGAAGAGAAGCGGCCTGGTCAGGTGATCTGTTGGGAAGTGTTTCGACGCGAGTTCGTCGCCAGATACTTTCCCAAGACATATCTGGATGAGAAGATGCGTCAGTTCGAGAGTCTGCGCAAGGAACGATGAACATCACCGAGTATGAAGCTAAGTTTATGGATCTGTTGAGGTTTTGTCCTCACATGGCGACGACAGACGAGGAACGAATCAGACGTTTCGAGAAGGGTCTGAGTGCTGAGCTGACAACACCAGTTTCTGCGTTGGAAAACTGAGAACGGTTTGATACGTTTTTGGAATCTGTTCATAGGATCGAACGATCAGTAAGGGAGAAGAGAGAGTCTATGGCTAAGAAAAGACCTTCTTAGTTTCAGAGTCAGAGGTTTGGTGGTTTCAAGAAGCCCAAGTTTTCTGCACCGGCAGCGATGAGAGGTTCTGGTAGACCGTCTCAGTGGTCCATGAGTAGAGGAAGAGGCTATGTTTCTTTACCATCTAGGGCACAGAGTTCGGCTTTTGTGGCGGTGACAGGGCCATCCCGGCCTCGAGATGGTGTTAGGACATGTTATGCCTGTGGTCAGACTGAGCATATCAGGTCCAGTTGTCCCTACAGCGATGTTGAAGTGACGCAGCAGCCGAGACAGAACCTTCAGGGGTCAAAGAGACCACAACCCCGTGGTGGAAGAGGACGGGGACATGATCAAGCGTCTCAGGCTGGATCGTTTGCTCAGGGAAGCAGAGGTCGTGGACAGCAAGCAACGGCTCAATTCTACGCTATGAATCAGCCAGAGGCGGTAGTCAACCCGCGAGTAGTGACAGGTCATATGGAGTTATTCCATTCTGATATGTCTTCTTCTTGCTTTATATCTGTTCTGGTTGACCCGGGTGCTACACACTCTTTTATCGCCTATAGTATGCTTGAGAACTGTCGTTTATCTGTTAACTATAAGAAGGATAGCTTTTTGTTAGAAACCACTCTTGATGGTTCCTCTTTGCTTCGAGAAGAGTGTCCATCTTGTGTCTTGTCTTTCTCGGGACACCGCATTCAAGTGGATCTCATACCACTTGCTATGCATGGGTTCAATGTTATCCTTGGGATGGATACCTTAGAGAGGTATAAGGTTGTCTTGGACTGTGGTTCCAAGCAGGCAGTGTTTGATGTTGCTGGAGAAAAGTGGATCTTCCAGGGAGATAGGAAGATTCTTCCGACATGTCTGGTATCATCTATGGTGGCAGATAAGTTGTTACGATGGGGATGTGAGGCGTTCTTAGCCCACGTGGTAGATACTGAAGTGGATGCCAAGGCAAAAGGTCTTAGCCTTGAGGAGGTGTCAGTTGTTCGTGAGTTTGCATATGTGTTCCCTGAGGAGTTTCCTAGTGTACCCCCACCCCGAGAGATTGAATTCGAGATCAATCTAGTACCAGGAACGCAGCCAGTTGCGCAGACACCGTATAGAATGGCTCCAGCAGAGATGGCAGAGTTGAAAAAGTAGTTACAGGAGTTGTTGGATAAAGGTTTTATCCGACCGAGTACGTCGCCTTGGGGTGCCCCAAAGCTGTTTGTCAAGAAGAAGGATGGTTCGATGCGGTTGTGTATAGACTATCGGCAGTTGAACAAGGTCACGATCAAGAACCAGTACTCGTTGCCAAGGATAGATGATCTGTTCGATCAGTTGCGTGGTGCTACAGTGTTCTCGAAGATCGATCTACGATCCAAATATCATCAGCTGAGGATAAAGGCGGATGACATACCAAAGTCAGCCTTCAGGACAAGGTATGGTCATTATGAGTTTGTGGTTATTCCGTTTGGGTTAACCAATGCACCTACAGCTTTCATGGATCTGATGAACAGAGTGTTCCGTCCGTTCTTAGATCAGTTTGTTGTAGTCTTTATAGATGACATCTTTATCTATAGTCGGGATAGGCTTGAGCACGAGCAACATCTTCATCGAGCGTTGACTCTTCTTCGTCAACATCAGTTGTGTGCCAAGTTCAGTAAGTGTGAGTTCTGGCTGGATGAAGTGACCTTCTTGGGCCATGTGATATCTGCTGAAGGAGTCAAGGTAGATCCGAAGAAGTTGGAATATGTTGCAGATTGGGAACAGCTGAAGATGCCGACAGAAGTTCGTAGTTTCCTTGGTCTAGCAGGATACTACCGGAGGTTTATCAAGGACTTCAGTTCGATAGCTTTGCCGATGATGAAGTTGACTAGGAAGGATGTACCTTTTGTTTGGGATGATTGATGTCAGCAAGCTTTCTAGAGGTTGAAGGAGAAGCTGACTAGTTCTCCAGTGTTGATCTTGCCATAGCCTGGGAAAGGCTATGTTGTTTTCTGTGATGCTTCTAAGAAATGTTTAGGTTGCGTGTTGATGCAGGAAGATCATGTGGTTTCCTTTCCCTCACGACAGCTCAAGAAGCATGAGGAGAACTATCCGACTCATGATTTGGAGCTGGCAGCATTAGTTCATGCATTAAAGATTTGGAGACACTATCTGTATGGGGAAGCGTGTCAGATCTTTACGGATCATAAGAACCTGAAGTATATCTTCACGCAGCATGAGTTGAACATGCGACAGCGGAGATGGATGGAGTTGATCAACGACTACGACTATACGATCGAGTATCATCCTGGTAAGGCGAATGTGGTAGCAAATGCGCTTAGTCGAAAGTCTTCTCTTTCTTCAAAGAAGGCACAGTTAAGTTCCCTGGTTTGCCATAGGAGGGATATGCTTGTTTCTCTACGACAGATGAATGTGCAGATGGAAGTTTCTTCATTATCTGGTCTTTTTGCACAGATGCAAGTCAAGCCTACATTGAGGCAGCAGATCAAGGATGCACAGTAGACAGATGAGGCGGTACAGTTGATCAGATCAGAGTTTGGCAGCGACAAGCGTGATGGGTTTAATGAGCCTGAGGATGGGCTAGTATGATATCGTGATAGGATGGTGGTTCCAGATGCTGATGATCTGAGGATGTTGGTGCTTGAGGAAGCACACACGTCAATGTATGCGATGCATCCAGGTGTCACCAAGATGTATCATAGTCTGAAGGACTTGTATTGGTGGCCCGATTTGAAGAAAGATGTGGCTGAGTTTGTGGCAAGATGTGCGGTTTGTCAGCAAGTGAAGGCTGAGCATCAGAAGTCGGCATGTACGTTACAACCTTTACTGATACCGCAGTGGAAATGGGATCATATAACCATGGATTTCGTAGTTGGTCTGCCCAGGACAACTAGGAATCATGATTCCATTTGGGTGATAGTGGACAGATTGATGAAGTCTGCCCATTTCCTGTCTGTGAAGACGACGTACACAGCGGAGAAGCTCGCTAGAGTGTATGTGGATGAGATAGTTCGTTTGCATGGTGTGCCAGCAACAATAGTATCTGACAGAGGTCCTCAGTTTACCAGTCGTTTTTGGGAACAGTTGCATAGAGCGTTGGGAACGCAGTTGAGGTTCAGTACAGCCTTTACCCACAAACAGATGGACAGTCTGAAAGGACTATTCAGGTTGTGGAAGATCTTCTCCGAGCTTGTGTTTTGCAGTTTCTAGGCAATTGAGATGAACATCTGAGTTTGATAGAGTTTGCTTACAACAACAGTTACCAGCAAAGCATCGATATGGCTCCTTATGAAGCTCTGTATGGAAGAAAGCGTAGATCTCCTTTGTGTTGGTATGAGTCTGGCGAGTATCAGCTTTTGGGTCCTGAGTTAGTGCAGCAGATGACAGATAAGATCAAGGTAATACATCAACAGTTGAAAGTGGCACAGGACAGGCATAAGTCTTATGCGGACAATCGCCGATGACCGTTGGAGTTCCATATAGGAGACAAAGTATATCTTAAAGTCTCGCCGTGGAAAGGTGTGCTAAGGTTTGGACGGAAGGGTAAGTTGGCACCCATGTATATGGGGCCTTACCCAGTTGTAGCACGTGTTAGCAAGGTAGCTTACGAGATAGAGTTACCTCCTGATTTGCACAGGTTACATCCAGTGTTCCATGTCAGTATGTTAAAGAAAAGTCATCCAGATTCAGGTACATTGATACATCCAGTTGAGGTTGAGCTTGATGCAGATGTGACCTACGAGGAAGGCCCTGTGGCGATTCTTGACAGAAGGATCAAGAAGCTGAAGAGGAAGGACCTGGTTCTTGTGAAGGTCCTTTGGCAGCGTCGTGGCGTTGAGGAAGCCACGTGGGAGCTTGAGGAGGAGATGAGGAGGAAGTATCCCTCGCTTTTCTCTTCGGATTTCGGGGACGAAATCCCTTAAAGGGGGTTAGATTGTAAGGACCCTGACCTACGTTTAGGGCTTACCCTGTTTGCTTTGCTTAACCTTGATGGTTTGATGCTTGCTAATCACCTTTAGTGGTGATTAGGGTTTGGTTGTGCTTTGTTGAGGGTTGAGGGTGCTACTTGCAATTAACCCAAGTCTAGGGTTTTGGGAGCAAGTTTGTCACCTTGAGAGGTGTTCTTCTCTCTCTTTACTTCCTCTAGGGTTGAGAGGAAGGCTTGGTCTTGTTGTTTGAGTTCTTTGGACCTTTGTTGAGCTTGTTTGGGCTTGCTTGGGCCTTGTGTCGGCCAAGTAGAGCTTGTGTCAGCCTAGAGTGGGCTTGTGTCGCCCATGGTGCTTGGTCCAACCTTGGTCATGTTTGGAGAACACATGGTTCTCATCTTGGACAAGTGTCTTATGGCTTGCAAGAGAGGTGGCTTGAGTTGGTGGAAATCTATCCCTTGGGTGGACGAAACCTAGCAAGGGTTCACCTTGGTTTCTCCTCCTTCCTCATCTATATAGTTTGTCCCGTCCTTATCTTGAGGTCCCTTTAGTTCCTCTTCTCCTTATGCACGACACACCCTCTCTTCCCCTTGCTTGGTGGCCGACACACCCTTGAAGAAGGAGCTAAGGTGGCCGACAAACCCTTGTGTGAGGAGCTTGGAGGCCGATACACCCTTGGAGTTGAAGGAGTGGAGGTCGACACACCCCTCTTGGAGGAGCTTTGGTGGTCGACAACCCTTGGAGCTCAAGTGCTTCTTCTTCCTTGGAGCTTAAGGCGGGTTGCATGACTCTAACCCTAACTACTATATCCTCTTCTCTCATATGTGTTGCTTTAATCTTGCCTTTATATGTTAGTAGTTGGTTCTTGTTTAGCTTGCATGTTGGCCGATCCATGTGTGTTAGGGTTTAGGAGAGCAACACTCCTTTCTCCCCTTGGTCTAGATGAGTGAGCTTGAGCTCTAATGCCATGAGCAACACTCCTCTTTCCTACCCGATTGAGGTGAGCACATGACTTAGTGGCTGGAGCAAGACTCTCCTCTCACCTTGGGCAAGATGGTGAGCTATTTTAGATGGTTTTAACCTTAGTTGAGATGTGTGGGGAGGTGCTGCCCAACAGCCCTTGCCCTAGTTTTATCTTGCACGGTTGGAGTGAGCAAGTTTCTCTTTTTGTACCTTGGGTGGGTGAGCAACCTGACCCTGCTCACCCTGAGCCAGCTCTGCCTGACAGGCTGCTCGCCCGGAGGGCTGCTCGCTCAGTAGCTTGGTTCGCCTAGCCTTTGTTGCTCGCACGGATTTCTCTTGCTCGCCTGCACGCGTGTTGCCCAGTAATCATGCTCGCCCGATATAGCTCTGCTCGCTCAAACGCCTTGCTCGCCCGACACTAGCCATCCAGCCCGATAGGCCTGCTCACCCAGTTTCCCCCTGACGCGCCCTGCTCGCTCATGTTTTGGCTTGCCCAACCGTGTCGCCCGACACAATGGCTAGCTCACCCGGTTCTATCTGGCTCGCCCGATATCAACCTGCCCGCTCAGTTGAGCTATGCTCGCCCAATGACCTTGCCCGCCTGTATGGCTCGCCCTGCACCTGTGTCGCCCAACACACACACCCCTGATCGTCCATGCTCTACCTTGCTCGCCCGGTTGCTTTGCATGTTTGCAAACCTGCCCGCTCAGTGTGTCTGCTCGCCCGGTTGCTTTGCATGTTTGCAAACCTACCCGCTCAGTGTGTCTGCTCACCCGACACATGAGCTACTTGCCCGCTAGGGTTTAGATAGGAATGGGTCTGCCCGGGATGGCTTTTAGTGAGGGATGTTGGTGTCTCTTGTGAGGGCACGGCCTATCATGAACAGATGACATGTCGACTATGCTTTTATGACGGCTCGTTGCTTATGAATGATACTTATGTTTCCTTTAAATGCCAAAGATGATCTTGAGCATGCATTAGGGTTACTTGATAATGTGCTTACTTATATACTTAAAGAGGAGGCATGGATGAAATTATTATCATCATGATTGTACTGATAATACACTTAACCCTAATTTGTCACACTATGGTAGTAATTGTAGTCTCTTGATTATTCATCTGGGTATTGAATGATGCTAACCATGCAGCTAATGCTTAGCCCAATGGAAGGCTATGAGAATTGGGTAAATGAACACTGTGATGACAGGTGTATGATGTTCCATGATGATGATGAAAGCCTTGAGAGGCTATGGTACTATGTGATGAGGGATTGAGATCCCATGATATGTGATGATCCCTGAGATGGATCTAGGTGATTGGCAAGAGGCCAAGTAATAACATGTGATGTGTGATCCTTGTGATGGATCCGTGTGATGTAAATTGTAGAGAATGCATAATGTTGAGTTTATTCTGTTTACTTTCTGTTATATCTTGCATGTTATACAACTTGGTTGAATCTTGAAATCCATCTAAAAGATACTAATTAATCATAATGAAATCTATTATGTAGCTTGCTCTGGCCATAGATTCATCAGCGATCAGGATTGGGTGATGATGAAACGGGTTCTCCTACGGGTTAACCCGGAGCGCATATTTTTGAATATGCGAGGTTTCTCCTAGCCTAAAATAGAGAGGTGAAACGAGTGCAACTGCGGTTGCAGACTCGAATGTGTGATGAGCATGGTGAACATGGCCCATGGCTCCAGATGTGTGATATGTTGAGCATGAATGAGTTCATGGCTCAGAGCATGGTGTTTAGACACGTGGCTCAGTTTCTAGCGTCGTGACCTGTACCGAGGCGGGCTAGGTAGAGGGTAGCCTGAGGAGCTAACCCTGTGGCTTATGACCACTTCAGTATGAGACAGCAGTCCTGCTTATGTTATACTCATGTACTGACCATGAGGCTGAGAAGGTCTTGGATTCCGACTCTTCCATTAACCTTGTATGGCACCGGCTATGGGCTTCGCAGCCGAAGGTTGGATTTGAACGGTACGGTTCATTTCCTCAGGGCATAATAAAACGTAATACAGCCATTTAGTATGTATTGATAAGACAAATACGAAACATTGGTTGAGGCCTTGTTTGTGTAGTTAACCTTAATTATATTGTAGTTGTTTATTACTCTTTTGTGGTGAGTCTCATATAATCTATCTTGTCAATCATGTTCCATTGGGAAATATAGTGGTTATATGCCCTTTTGATACAGCTGATAAGTCTGAGGATGGCTTGTTACTTATAACTATTCTTGTTATATTCTTTATCGATAATCTGCTGAGATAAGCTTTATCTTATCTGAGGTTTTGTAGTTTTGGCGCGGAGTTATGCCTCCCACTGGGATAATGTTCAATTGTCTCACTCCACTAGTTTTCCCCCGTTTTTAGGTGGTCGAGCTTGTCGTGGTGGTGGTCGCGAAGTTGCGGCCGAGCAGTGAGGAGATCTGTAGAAGGCAAGCTTTGGAGATGTTGCTGTTTTGATGTTTTGGTGTAGAGTCTAGAGTCATCCCTATACTCTCAGGTCATTGGCGGTGTTTTGATGTTGTTTTACGATGCACGACTGATGTCGTTTGTATATCATGTTGTTGACCAGATATGGGCCTTTATATGTATGAACATGTGGTGAACTCATGGTTGTGACAGAACAACTGTTGCCCTAAACCGTGGACATGTGCCCAAGTTTGTATGGATATATATGTAACATGTTTTCTTGCAGGATATGGACTGAAATGTAATATGTTTCTCAGTTTATCAGTTTTTCACAATCGGTTTTAATTAACCCGTGTTTTTTATTAACTGTGGTTGTGGTGATTTCCGCACGTTTTCGCGTAACACCTCGTTATCTAGGTGATAATGGGATGTGTTGCCACAAGTTTGGTATCATAACTTTAGGTTCGCTGAGTCTATAGGGATCTAGGACTAGGTTGTGTTTGTTCTTATGTGTCTTCCAGATTTTCTCATAGTAATCTTCTGCCCTCAGCGGAAGAAAAGCCAAGATGTCTGGAAACCATGAAGAACACGCTGCTGAAAATAGCGATGTTGTATCAGCTGATGGAGCTTTTGAGCAGGCACATGAAGATCAGGTGCCTGAGGTCCCCCAACCTGACCCAGCCATTCTTGAACATCCTGCCTACCAACAGCTTATGGGGCAGATGATGGCTACGATGAATCTCATGGTTGAGCAATTACCAGTGCCTCCTCCGAGAGCACAGGTTCCCCATGGAGAAGCATCGGGTATTGGGAAGACCTTTGAGCGGCTTCGCCGAGTCAGAGCTTTGGAATATGCTGGAACGGTTGATCCAGCGGATGCAGATCTGTGGCTGACAAGTCTTGAGATGGCCTTCCGGATCCTCGACATCCCCAAAGCAGACAAAGTAAAGCATGTTGTCTACCTTCTGAAAGGTAGTGCTGGTCACTGGTGGACCATCGAGGAAGAGAGGCGGCCTGGTGAGGTGATCTGTTGGGAAGTGTTTCGGCACGAGTTTGTCGCCAGATACTTTCCCAAGACGTATCTGGATGAGAAGATCCGTCAGTTCGAGAGTCTGCGACAAGGAACGATGAACATCACTGAGTATGAAGCTAAGTTTATGGATCTGTTGAGGTTTTGTCCTCACATGGTGACGACAGACAAGGAACGGATCAGACGTTTCGAGAAGGGTCTGAGTGCTGAGCTGACAACACCAGTTTCTGCGTTGGAAAACCGAGAACGGTTTGCTACGTTTGTGGAATCTGTTCGGAGGATCGAACAATTAGAAAGGGAGAAGAGAGTGTCTATGGCTAATGGGAGAAGAGAGAGTCTATGGCTAAGAAAAGACCTTCTCAGTTTCAGAGTCAGAGGTTTGGTTTCTTCAAGAAGCCCAGGTTTTCAGCACCGGCAGCGATGAGAGGTTCTGGTAGACCGTCTCAGTGGTCCATGAGTAGAGGAAGAGGCTATGTTTCTTCACCATCTAGGGCACTGAGTTTGGCTTCTGTGGCGGTGACAGGGCCATCCCGGCCTCGAGATGATGTTAGGACATGTTATGCATGTGGTCAGACAGGGCATATCAGGTCAAGTTGTCCCTACAGCGATGCTGAAGTGATGTAGCAGCCGAGACAGAACCTTCAGGGGTCAGAGAGACCACAGCCCAGTGGTGGCAGAGGACGGGGACGCGGTCAAGCGTCTCAGGCTGGATCGTCTGCTCAGGGAAGCAGAGGTCGTGGACAGCAAGCAACGGCTCGATTCTACGCTATGAATCAGCCGGAGGCAGTAGTCAACCCGCGAGTAGTGACAGGTCAGATGGAGTTATTTCATTTTGATATGTCTTCTTCTTGCTTTATATCTGTTCTAGTTGACCCGGGTACTACGCACTCTTTTATCTCCTATAGTATTCTTGAGAACTGTCGTTTATCTGTTAGTTGTAAGAAGGATAGCTGTATACATATAGATACATATATTGTTGGGTTTTAGGGGAGACAGAGAAGGCAGCGGAAACAAAAATTTTCTCCCCCAACCCATACCGAGGAAACACGTCAATGTCTATATAATAGGAAAGGATGGTTTGTAGAATCATACCTTGTCCCGAGGCTTGCTCGGCGAAAATACCTCGCGCAATGTGCGGTCTTCAACTCTGGTCTTGGACGGTGTCTGTGCAGCTCCTGGTCGCACCGGGACTGACGACTCCTCCTCCTACCAGACTGTCGGATGACAGTTGTCCTCGTGAGCGGCAGTGTCCTCCCGCCTCTGTAGTAGTCCACACGTACCACTTGGAACTCCACACTCCTTGTCCTACAAGGAAGTGGAAGGAGTCGCACCCTCCTGTTGACGTACTAGTCACCAACACACTCTCCTGCTACCAGTTGCAACTGTAGTTGTCCTTCCCTTGCTGCACCTCCCTTTTGCGGGAAGCACTTGCTCGGGATCTCTCACGGTTACCAAAACCAGAGAGAACGACAACTTCGCAAAGCAACTGGCTTGCATTGAGTTGTTCTTTGAGAAGCCCCCAATACCCCTATATATATAGGTGGGTCATGGGACAGGGTTCTCTGTGTCCAGCAATATGGGACTAAAGCAGGAGTAGAAGGGTTCGAGAATTTTCCACAAAAGGCAACCGGTTCACAACTTGAAATGATCAGTTCACAACTGAACCGATCGGTTCGGCCATTGAGCCGATCGGTTGGACCTGAGCTGATCGTTTGGGGCACTCCAACCGATCAGTTGGTGCCCTGAACCGATCGGTTCATGGTCCTAATCCGGCTCAAAAAGACTTTCCTTGTTTCATTCTCAATTGGTATCGTATACCAATGTTATTCCCAATCGAATTGGGCAATTTGAAACCAAAGGAAAATTCTTACCGACATGACTTTGCCAACTGGTCAGTTGCACCAGTTGAGCCGATCGGTTCAACTCTTGAACCGGTCGTTTCAACCTAGGCATGAGCCGATCGGCCTGGACACTCCAGTTGACCGGTTCAGCACCTCAGCCGACCGGTTCATCACATGAGCCGATCGGTTGGGAGCACAGGTTGGGCAAAATCAGTCAATTGTGATTTCAATCAATCTGATACTCCAATC
>OY856410.1:845166051-845188551 GCA_963693085.1 Alisma plantago-aquatica
GATCACCATCACAAGACAGTGTTGTTTGCATCTGCTCTGTTGGTCGATGAGAAGTATGACTCATTTGTTTGGGTTTTCAAGCAGTACTTACTTTGTTTTGGCAAAGAGCCGGTTTCCATCATAACTGATCAGGACCCTGCTATGAATGCTGCTATCATCTCTGCTTTTCCCAATCGCAAGCATCGCTTTTGTAGCTGGCACATCCTACAGAAGCTTCCCTCCAATTTTGGTGGCATTCCTAACAAGGACCAGATCATAAGCTTGTTGAATGATTGTGTCTGGAATGTGGATGATGTCGACATTTTTGAAGAGAGGTGGGATTCTATAATTCAGGAGCATGATTTGTTATCCATCACCTAGCTTTCTGATATGTATGCGATGCGTTGCGATTGGGTTCTGTGCTATATGAAGTCCTCCTTCTTTGCGGGCATGAGGACGACTCAAAGGAGCGAGAGCCTGAATGCGTTCATTAGGAGCCATGTGAATAACAGGAAGACTCTATTTGAACTTGTATGTTCGTTGGAGACTGTGTACTCTCATGTGCGAGAGATTGAAAATTTCAAAGATTTTGATGACGAGTACAGTAACCCCCCTTTGTCATCACTGTGGCCACTAGAGGAGCAGATGAGAGGTATATATACCAAGTCCATATTTAAGATATTCCCGTCCGAGGTTCACCAAAGTATGGTCTATAATGTAAAGCAAGCTTCAGAAGGTGTCTTTGAGGTGTATCGCGTCGGTGGACTTGGAACTCCCCATATATTAAAGAAAGAGTTATCTAGTGACATTGTTTCATGTAGTTGCTTCATGTTGGAATTCAAAGGCATCCCTTGCAGGCACATCCTCTCTTATTTGAAGAGCCGTGACTATTGCACTCTTCCCGAGCCTTACATTCTGAAGAGGTGGACTAAAGGGTACAGAGAACACCCTTTGATTTTTGGCAAAGCGTCAGTTAAGCACCCATCCACTGGGAGGACTCTTCATCTTGTTTCTGCCTGCAATTCTATTGTCAACATAGCGTTTAGGAACAATGTTGTAGATCTTTGCCATGAAAAACGGTTAGCTTTGCAAAAGGAGCTCTTAGATTTGGATCTCCCTGATCCTGGTGCAGGCGCTGGTGCAACCGCTTCTAATACAGCTTCCTCTTTTGCTGTCAAGGTCCATATACCTAGTAGTTGCAAAACTAAGGGAAGACCTAGATCGACCGATGTGAGGTTTAAATCTGGAGTTGAGATTGCACAGTCCAAAAGAGAGAGGCAGTGCAAGAATTGTTTAGAGTTTGGGGTCAACCATGATAGCAGGAACTGCCCTATGAAGAAGTAGTCCATTGCTATTATGGATTGTGTTGTTGCTGTTTGCTATTCAATGATTATCCCTATTGTTGATCGTGTGGTCTGTTGATGCTGGACATTTTCTAGTGGAGTTTGTAGTTGATTAGCGTGCGAGTGAGGGATATTCAAACATGTAATGGGTTGTTCTTTTTGTCTGCAATTTTTGTGAAAGTGATTTTGTAACCATCCATGTATTTTAACTTTTGTGTTTTGTAATGTATTTTATGTGTTACATTGAACTCCACCAGCTATATGTATACTTTGATTATGCTTCAAAGAATCTGTTTTGATCAGATATTACTCTTTTGCAAAATATTTTTTGTTTTATATTCATTGAATATTCTTTTCTTTTGGAATACATACATTTTTGGATTAGTACAATTTTTTCATGGTTTGTTCAGTGTACTCACGAAATGTCAGTTTTTGCTACTATGCCATACACTGGTAGAGTTACTTTCTGGTTGCTAGAGTTACTTTTTATTTTGTCACAGTAACTCTCAGTAATCTCGCAGTTACTCTCAGTGTTATCATAGTTACTCTCACTGTGTATTAGAGTTACTCTTAGTGTTCTCTCAGTTACTCCTTAGTGCTAGCAGAGTTACTCTCAGTATTCTCGCAGTTACTCTTAGTGTTATCATAGTTACTCTCACTGCGTATCAGAGTTACTCTTAGTGTTCTCTCAGTTACTCCTTAGTGCTAGTACAGTTACTCTCAGTATTCTCACAATTACTCTCAGTGTTATCATAGTTACTCTCACTGCGTATCAGAGTTACTCTCTGATACGCAGTGCTGTTACAGTTACTCTCAGTGTTCTCACAGTTACTCGCAGTGTTATCATAGTTACTCTCAGTGCATATCAGAGTTACTCTTAGTGGTATCTCAGTTACTCTTAGTGTTCTATCAGTTACTCTCAGTGCTAACAGAGTTACTCTCAGTGTTCCACCAGTTACTCTTGGTGCTATCAGAGTTACTCTCAATGTTATCAGAGTTACTCTCAGTGTTATCATAGTTACTCTCAGTGCGTATCAGAGTTACTCTCAGTGTTATCAGAGTTACTCTCAGTGTTATCATAGTTACTCTCAGTGCGTATCAGAGTTACTCTTAGTGGTCTCTCAGTTACTCTTAGTGTTGTATCAGTTTCTCTCAGTGCTATCAGAGTTACTCTCAGTGTTCCACCAGTTACTCTTGGTGCTATCAGAGTTACTCTCAGTGTTATCAGAGTTACTCTCAGTGTTCTCTCAGTTACTCTTAGTGCCAATTGAAAGTATATATAATCAGACAAAAACACTACAGCTAAACATTCAAGATTACAACATTCGAAGCATAAAACATTATATATTATACAACCAGATCAACTACAAAGAAGGTCCATCAACTGAACATAAAAATACAGAAAAATACAACCAGATCAGCTATAAAGAAGGTCCATCCCTGGCGATAGATATCATACACACAATTCCCTCCTTTGGAAAGCATAGACATCAAGCCTAAACACACGTTCGTATCTAAGAAGTTCATATCTGTTGTAAATGAGTGAACCTGCAAAGGCTAAGAGAAAAGGCTAAGATAAAAGGGCACCAATGCATATCTATTTGTGAAAGGAACGCTGGACAGATGAAGAAGCAGTGTCATCTGCAGATGTTGATGTGTCCGCTGTTGTGGATGAATCAACCTGAATGGGATTTACAAATGATCCCGGTGCTGCTTGGTATATGTCCCTAACGAAGAGCTGATGTGCAGAGTCCTCCGATCCAGAGTATACTTCGTTGCCAGGCATTCTGAAGAGCGGAATAAGCTCAGTTGGTGTTTCTAAGAACCGATCTGTGATCCATGCTGTGATGGTCTGGTGATCAGTTGGCTTGAGGTAGATGATCCAACCTTTGCGAAGACTGAGCTCTGCGATCATCCTTTTCCAGCCCTTAGCAGTTGAAAGTGACCCGTTTTTATTCTGCATAAGGGTTATCTGGAAAGCCTGGTTTCCGATTAGGAAGGTGGTCTTGCCTGGGTTGATGTGGAAATGGAGATGGTTCCATTATATAGGAAGTAGAATGGATTCCACTGTCATGTTCTCAATGGTGTAGTTGATTGGCTGGATGAATGGCTCCATGGTAGGCTGTGAAGAAATGTTAAAGGGGATCTGAGGAGAAGGTCAAAGAGGGTGCTACTGAAATGTTAAGGGGGTTGTCGGTATTTCTTCTGTAAAACTGTACCTTCTGTAAACCGTAGCAGTCGCAGATGAAGAAGAGGTGGAGGTGGAGATGTTGAAGTTCTGAAAGCCCCCGC
This sequence comes from Alisma plantago-aquatica, assembly GCA_963693085.1. Taxonomy (NCBI): domain Eukaryota; kingdom Viridiplantae; phylum Streptophyta; class Magnoliopsida; order Alismatales; family Alismataceae; genus Alisma; species Alisma plantago-aquatica. Next base: position 845,169,666 of record OY856410.1, read on the forward strand.
TGTGTTGTAAACCGTAGCAGTCACAGATGAAGAAGAGATTTCCGTCGAGGGTGCTGTGGAGGATGGAGATGTTGAAGTTATGAAAGCCCCCGCTGTGTTGTAAACTATACCAGTCACGGATGAAGAAGAGGTTTTTGTCGATGGTGCTGTGGAGGATGGAGATGTTGAAGTTCTGAAAGACCCCGCCTGTGTTGTAAACCGTAGCAGTCGCGGAGGATGGAGATGTTGAAGATCTGAAAGCCCCCGACTGTATTGTTGGTGCTGCAAATATGTGCAGCAGTGAGAGTAATGCTCTGTGTTGTTGGTGCTGCAAATATGGACAACAGTTCTCTATCATGTTGGGTTGCAAAGATGCCAGCAGCTCTGTGTTGTTGGTGCTGCAAATATGGACAGCAGTGCTCTGTCCTGTTGGGTTGCAAAGATGCCAGCAGCTTTGTGTTGTTGGTGTTGCAAATATGGAAAACAGTGCTCTGTCCTATTGGGTTGCAAAGATGCCAACAGCTCTGTGATGTTGGTGCTGCAAATATGGACAACAGTGCTCTGTCCTGTTGGGTTGCAAAGATGTCAGCAGCTCTGTGCTGTTGGTGCTGCAAATATGGACAGTAGTGCTCTGTCCTGTTGGGTTGCAAAGATGCCAGCAGTACTGTGATGTTCTAACGACACAGTAGTGCACTGTGCTATGTGTATGTGCATTTACATCGTACAGCAGACTCTTGTACATATCTTTATAGCTCTGTGCTCTATTTTCTTCACTTTTCCGGTTCCTTCTTTAATAAAGAATCGTGTACAGCAGACTCATGAACGTTAGAGTTACTTTTTGTTTTATCACAGTTACTCCTTGGTGCTATCACAGATACTCTCAGTGTCCTCGCAGTTACTCTCAGTGTTATCATAGTTACTCTCAGTGCTATCAGAGTTACTCTTAGTGTTCTCTCAGTTACTCCTTAGTGCTATCACAGATACTCTCAGTATCCTCGCAGTTACTCTCAGTGTTATCATAGTTACTCTCAGTGCTATCAGAGTTACTCTTAGTGTTCTCTCAGTTACTCCTTAGTGCTGTCACAGATACTCTCAGTGTCCTCACAGTTACTCTCAGTGTTATCATAGTTACTCTCAGTTCTATCAGAGTTACTCTTAGTGTTCTCTCAGTTACTCCTTAGTGCTCTATCAGTTACTCTCGGTTCTATCAGAGTTACTCTTAGTGTTCAACCAGTTACTCTCGGTGCTATCAGAGTTACTCTCAGTGCTATCTGAGTTACTCTTTGTTATCAGTGATTATCAGTGTTATCATTGTTACTTTTTGTTTTATCATAGTTACTCCTTAGTGTTGTCACAGATACTCTTAGTGTCCTCGCAGTTACTCTCAGCGTTATCATAGTTACTTTCAGTGCGTATCAGAGTTACTCTTAGTGGTCTCTCAGTTACTCTCAGAAACAGACATATCTCGATACAGGTATGTTAGCACTGAGAGTAACTCTGATATGTAAAACCACAACAGTCTAACTCAAAGTATATATCTCCATACAAAACCACAACAGTTTTACATTCAAGAACACAAAATTCAAAGCACAAAACGCTATATATTAAACCCAGAAATACTCGTATTTGCAATCTGATTTAGATCAAACATGTAATTTTCAGGATTTTCACAGCACACAAGTAATGTATCTCATAGCGGTTACACATCAAAATTACAGAAGCAAACTGTTCAAGTTTTACATTTCAATTAATAATTCAGTATTTTAGCTTAAATCCATCCATTTATCTAGGCTTGAAACAGCTTCTTTATCTATTTTCTTCTATTCATCTGGTGCTTCTGTCTTCTCTTCTTCTTGTTGCTTTTGATGTTCATCTATGCCTCCCTTGTTTTGCTCAGATGGACCTTCTTTGATGGCTTCATTGTTATCTTTTTGATGTGCTTGTACAGGTTGCAACTCCCCCCTCGCCATCATTCTCTGAAAAATATCAGCCCTTATGGCCGGCATGTCCTCGCTGGTGAAGTCCATTTGTTTTCCATTTACCAGGCATTCTAGGTACTTCATAACGAAGATCCCACAGTCAAGTGAGTCTTCTGCCTGTTGTGGACATAGCGGGTACTCCTGTCCCCATTGTGATAGTTGGTCACATTTTTCTGCCCCCCTGAAGAATTCGTGGACAATACCCACCTGCATTAAAAATTTACAACTCTTATTTATCATCTATCAACAAACATTAACCCTGTCAATCCACTACAAATAGAGTTTCTTTTTATAGATTGCTTACCCATCTAATGAATTCCTTTTTCGACTTGCTATTTCCACTCATTGAGTTATAAGACCGGTGTACTCCTTCCCTGAAACTTGCCTCGTACAAGTGCCAGTGGTTGTCACAGTTCAATATGGTGAACACCGAGTCGATTGTGTCCCAATATTTCATCGGGACATTGAATAGTGAAGATAGCATGTTGATCTGCGACATGGTTATGTTTTCAACATGAAACGCCAGCTTCTGCTGCAAATACAAATTCACGTCTATAAGTTTTAGTTTTGTGTATATATTTTTGTATTTTTGTTCTTCTTACCGAAGCATATGTGCTCAAGCAGTGCCATGACAGACCCTTCTTTCTCCTTTTACTTGTGGTAGCTTTGAGCATCTGTACAACGCAGTCCATAACCTGAAAAAATAACCACAATATTTCTTTTTTTAGAAAAAAACGACAAGTTCTCAAAGAGTTACACTACTATTTATTAGTTTCTTACTGGTGATTGCATCATTTGATCTTTGTACAGTAGGGTGGCGAGGTCCTTCCCCATGCACCAAGTGTCAACGCTGAATCTCCATTCTTGTTTTGACCTGTCAATCGTTTGTATAGATGTTATACATATTAGTTTTAGATATTGAATAAGTGATGTTTTATATGTGTACACTTGGCAAATTAACAAATTCTCTTACATTTCTTCTATATTGTCCATGAAGTGGTGGACAATTTCCCTGGATTGTTTTGTTTTGAAATGCTCGAAACCAATGAAGTTTGACAACTTGTGCTGTCAACAACAAAAGAGCACTTCATGTTAGAATCAATCTTCATTTTCTACTAGTTATACTATGTTGATATGTCGTACGGTTACTATAGTCCATCATATAGTTACTCTTTATGTTCTTACAGTTACTCTCAGTGTTATCATAGTTACTCTCAGTGCGTATCAGAGTTACTCTTAGTGGTCTCTCAGTTACTCTTAGTGTTCTATCAGTTACTCTCAGTGCTATCAGAGTTACTCTCAGTGTTCTACCAGTTACTCTCGGTGCTATCAGAGTTACTCTCAATGCTATCTGAGTTACTCTTAGTCTTACTGTTTATATTACTACAGTTACTCTACTTCTATCACACAATTACTCTACTGTATTTACATAGTTACCCAACTATTGATATAATTTAAAGGAGATGCAACATTACCTTTTCCTCCCTCCTCTTCTTCACGTTTTTCTCAATGTTGCCTATGATTTGCTGTTCTATCTTTGACAATTTTTTTCTGGGCTCCTCCTTCTGCCCTTCTTCATCGATTATATTCTTTTGCTGTTCACATATTTCTTCTACATCTCATGCAGATTTTCCTTGGTCCAAACCTTCAGCTGATTTTTCTTTCTTCTCCTCCTCCTTATCATTTTTCTTCCCATCATTCTCATCTTCTGAGTCATTCGGTTGCACATATTTTCTTCTGAGGCTCAGCCTGCCTCGCTTCATCGGCTTGTCGCCCTTATCCATACCCTCATTATCTACTTTGCTCGTCGAAGCAACATCCTTATTGGGTTCTTGAACATTCCCCGATGAGAACCTTTCAGCAGATTGTTCTAATCCACCGACAGGTGACTGTGATTTGTCACCTTCATCTCCGAATTTTCTCCTCAGTTTTTTGTTCTCCTCTTCTAGCTCAGCTATTCTGTTTTCTAGTCATTTATTCTCTCTCCGCATCTCAGTGAATGCTTCAACAGCAATTTTCGTGCATATCTCCTTCTGCATCTTTAGCTCGTCCTCGAGTATTTCAATTCTTCTCGCCAGGTTGGAGTCATCAGCAGGCACTCCTTTTTGGATGGCTGGCTTTGCTGGCGCCTTGTCTGGCTTTTGTTTACTTTTTGCTCTTTTATCCGCAAGGTAGTAGGGCATGCCTTTCATTGTTCTTGCAGCTTGCCAGTTATCCCCCTGGTCTATATTCATACCTTCACAAACCTGTCCATAAAAAAATCAAAAATAGTATTTAACAACGCAAACTTGCAGGATTATGTTATATATTAGTTTTTTTAACAAATAAGAAATATTCTTACATCCTTAGGGTTCACAGCCTATAAATCCATCAACTTCTCGACCGGCGCAGCCCACTTCTTTATCCTTGGCTTTGCGTCAAGGAACGTTGGCTTTGCCATGTTTGTCATCTCATATGCCCAAACCTACATTGAAACAGAGTGAAAATTCAATGCATATGTAACTGCCCCCCATAGTCATTATTGTAACAATTTTGTAGATGAAGATCATTTCGTTCACTTACACATAGGCACATCACACACCCTGTTGTGTAGAGGGTGGTTTTCCCTTTCTCCCCTTTCCTCCTCAGCTGGACATTTTGCTTCAGCATCTTCATATTCCTGAAGATGCTCCCATGCACCAGCTTTGCCCAATTCATCTGCGTCGTTTCAGTAACATCGTCTAGGTAGTGCAGTATGTAGATTGGTGTGCAATAGCTGGTGTCTGGGAGTAGGAATGTTGCCAGCAGGTATAACATCCATGCACGACACATGTTTTGGTAGTCTGATGGATCGTCGGTACTTGCAAATTGTTGCCAAAGCTTTGCTAAGTTGTCCTTGTGCAGGACATCCTTTTCCCTTAACCTCTTACCGGTGTCCTCTTCATTTCCTTTTTTACCTGTTGCGCTGGCAAATTGTTTCCATATTGATCTCACAATCTCAGAATTTTTCCTAGGTATGATGTCCATACCTTTGCTTGGGATACCTAGAATTACCCCTACATCCTCAACCATCATCCTTCTTTCCACCCCTCTGGCCAGCAAAAACCTATCATCATCTACATATTTGTCTATCAAATCTTCCAGGAGGCATACATCAACCATAAGATTCGGCATCTTTATCATATTTGCAAATGGCGTTGCCCTCTTCATTCTTATCTGATTACTGGTATACACCACGCTCTTGTTGGATGTGATGTAGCTCTTTAGGTAACACCTGTGGTACAGCCTCTTTATCCCCACTGCAAACATATGAAAAGTGTCATATGATAGTAACAGCAATTTAATAAGTTTACAAATCCATTCAATATTACCTTCAGTTTCCTTTTCCTTTCCCTTTTCTTTCTTTCTCCTTATTTCCTCTTCTTCTATCTCGTCAGCAGCCTTATCTGTATCATTAGTTTCTTTGGCCTTCCCTTTCCTTTCACTTTTTTTTCCTGCATAGGAATGAATTTACTCTATATTTTTAGTCTTTTTTAGCTTAACAATATGGTTTTCATATGTCAAACTGATATGTAAAGTGTGCAAATTACGCTTTGTTATATAGTAGTTACTCCAGCATTTACTCTAGTTACTCTAGGCTATCGTACATTTACTCTAATGTTCTATATCAGTTACTCTTGGTATCATGTAGTTACTCTTGGTATCATGTACAGTTACTCCAGCATTTACTCTAGTTACTCTAGGCTATCGTATAGTTACTCTTGGTATCGTGCACAGTTACTCCAGCATTTACTATAGTTACTCTAGGCTATCGTACAGTTACTCTAATGTTCTGTATCAGTTACTCTTGGTATCATGTAGTTACTCTTGGTATCATGTACAGTTACTCCAGCACTCCAGCATTTACTCTAGTTACTCTAGGCTATCGTACAGTTACTCTTGGTATCGTGCACAGTTACTCCAGCATTTACTCTAGTTACTCTAGGCTATCGTACATTTACTCTAATGTTCTGTATGAGTTACTCTACTTCTTATAACAATTACTCTTTTAACATGCGTTGTTACTGTCTATACGATATCTTTTTGTTTATTATTTGTAATGTACATGCTATCATAAATTACCTTAACGTTCTTTGCTCTCTGCTTTGTCACTCCGAGGTTTTCCAGTCTCGGTAGATCCTTTGCCTTCTTTCTCAGCCGTAACTTGCTTACTTCATTTTGCTCTTTTCTCGGATGGTTTGCTCGTCAGGGGATATGCATCCCCTCTTTTCTTCCTTTTCGTTTCTGACAGAGGAGTCGCAGAAGCAACCTCCTCCCTTTTTGCAGCTTCCTCTTGCCCCATTTCACCAGTGTTCGCATCCCCTTTCGCAGAAGCAACCGATGTCCCTTTATCAGCTACATCTGTTGTCTTGGGCATCGTAGCCCATTCGGTATCCCCTTTCAGGGTAGCAGCTTCCTCTTGTCCTGTTTCACCGGTGTTCGCATCCCCTTTCTGGCTAGTATGTGATTCTGCGGCCGCCGCTTCTTCTGGTTCATTGGCCATCTTCTCCTATGCCTGATGGGACTGCATTTCGAAGTCATCGTCTTCTTCAATCACTGGTCGTAGACTCCTTCTCCACGGCGGCATTGTCGAGGTCTTCCTTGACGCTTTCTTTGTTCTCGTCATATTGAAAGAGGTAACTGATTCGGAATTGAGATGCACAGAGACGTAGAATCGAAGATGATGGAGATGGAGGAGCAAGTAGAGACGTAGGAGTTCGGGTCGCCGGTGATTTTTGCACGACAGGCAGAGCGATGGCAGCGGGAAGGCAGAGCGACGGCAGCGGGAAGGCAGAGCGACGGTCTGAGCGAGGGTTTTGGGCAGGTCGCGTTCGAACGCTTTCTGCTGTTTTTATTTTTTGAAGTATTTATGAGGAAATGCCACCGTGTCTTCTGCCGGGTAGATTTGGGCTAAGTTACCCGCCGGGCAACGAATTCTCTCTCTCTCTCTCTCTCTCGCTCTCTCTCTCTCTCTCTATATATATATATATATACATATATATATATATACTTATATATATACACATATAGATACATATATATATATATGTATCTATATGTACACATATAGATACATATATATATATATATATGTATCTATATGTATATATATATACATATATATATATATATATATATATATATCTATATATATATATATATAGTTACTTTTTAATACCCGTGCGGGTAACTTGTATTACTACCCGTCCGGTAAAAACACGGTGGCATGTTAGTAAATAGATGCAATATTTTCTTCCCGTCTTCAGTTTCTTCCGTCCCGACTCAGCGACTCCGCCGATCTCCCAAGCTTCCTTCGTTCAGTTGTTCTCGCGCACCGTCCCTCGTCGCGCCGTCCCCGCCGAAAGCAAAACCCCAAATCGTCGCTCCGTCCCCGCCGAAGCAAAATCCCAGATCGTCGCCGACAGTTACCTCTTCCAATATGACGAGAACAAAGCAAGCGTCAAGGAAGACCTCGACAGGGCCGCCGTGGCTAAGGCGTCCACGACCAGTGATTGAAGAAGATGATGAAATCGAAATGCAGCCTCAACAGGCCGAGCAGAAGATGGCCAAAGAACCAGAAAAAGCGGATAAATCACCATCGCCGGCGGAAAGGGAAATACTCGACCACACTACTCCGACAACCCTGAAAGAGGATAAGAAAGAGGCTACCAAGGACGCAGAAGCGGAAAAAGAGGGGAAAGAAGAAGTTGCGGGAATGAAGAAGGGGCTTGCTGCTGAGACTCCTCAGACAACTAAGACACAGGATAAAGGCAAAAAAATAGGGGTTACAGCTCCCCCATGGATCAAACCTCCATCAAAAAGTGCAAAGCGCAGTAATGTTGCTACTGCTCGTCGTGGAGTCAACATAGCAGCTGAGAAGAAAGAATGTACGTGCAGCAAAGCGGGAGAATTTGAACAACAAGGTAATGCTCGAGTAACTATTACATACTGCTTCTTGAGTAACCGAAAGTAATGCTTGAGTAACCGATATTAATGCTTGAGTAACCGATGTTAATGCTTGAGTAACTGAAATTAATGCTTGAGTAACTATTACAGAATGCTTGAATAACATACATTAATGTTGAGTAACCGTGTTTAATGCTTGAGTAACTATTACAGATTGTTTGACTAACCGACAATAATGTGTGAGTAACCGAGATTTATGCTCAAGTAACTATCACATAATGCTTGAGTAACCAAGAGTAATGATTGAGTATCCAAGAGTAATGCTTGAGTAACTGAAATTAATGCTTCAGTAACTATCACATATTGCTTGAGTAACCGATAGTGGTGTTTGAGTAATCAAGATTTATGCTCGAGTAACTACCACATAATGAATGAGTAACTGAATGTAATGCTTGAGTAACCAAGATTAATGCTTGAGCAACTGAAATTTATGATTGAGTAACTATTACATTATGCTTGAGTAACCGAGAGTAATACTTGAGTAACTGAGAGTAATGCTTGAGTAACTAAAATTAATGCTCGAGTAACTATCATATATTGCTTGAATAACCGATAGTAGTGTTTGAGTAATCAAGATTTATACTCGAGTAACTATCACATAATGCTTGAGTAACTGAGATTAATGCTCGAGTAACCAAGATTAATGCTTGAGCAACTGAAATTTATGATTGAGTAACTATTACATTATGCTTGAGTAACTAAGAGTAATTCTTGAGTAACTGAAATTTATGCTTGAGTAACTATCACATATTGCTTGAGTGACCGATAGTAGTGCTTGAGTAACTGAGATTAATGCTTGAGTAACTGAAATTTATGCTTGAGTAACTATTACATAATGCTTGAGTAACCAATAGTAATGTTTGAGTAACCGATAATAAGCGATAAAACAAAATTGTTAAGCTAACTACTACATTCTTGGAATAACTTTATTTGTATGCAGAAGAAGAAAGCAAAGGGGATGAGGAGAGTACAACTGCAAGTCAGAAACATAAAGAGACAGAAAAGGCTAAAGAGAAAGGTAAGATTGTATGGATTTGTAATAGTTTTAATTTTCAGTTACTTACAGTTTATTAAATAGCTTTTACAAAATAAACAATGAGCTCTAACGATAAGTTTTGATATGTTTGCAGTGGGAGTAAATAGACTGTACCACAGGTGCTCCTTAAAGAGCTACAACAATACCAGCAAGAGCATGGTTTATACAAAGGAACAACTTATGATGCTGAGCTCAACAGCCTTTGCAACCCTCATAAATATGCCAAATCTTGCGGTTGACATAGGCTTGTTAGAGGATTTAATTGATAGATATGTCGATGAAGACATATTTCTGCTGGCCGAGGGAGAGGAAAGAAGGATGACAGTAGATGACGTGGGGATAATTCTAGGTATCCCCAGAAAAGGTATAGATATAACACAAAGAAAAGATTCTGCCATAGTAAAGTCGATATGGCAAGAGTTTGCGAAGGAGACTTGTAAATATAGAAATGAAGGTGAGACATCAAAGAAATTGAGAGAAAAAGATGTCCTGCATAAGGACAACTTAACAAAACTTTGGCAAGAATATGCCAAGACCAACAATCCAGCAAACAATACAAATATGTGTCGTGCGTGGATGTTGCACCTGCTGGCAACATTCCTAATCCCAGACACTAGCTATTGCGCACCAATCTACATTATCCACTACCTAGATAATGTAACTGCCACTGGGCAAATGAATTGGGCAAAGCTGGTGCATGGGAGTATCTTCAAGAATATGAAGATGCTAAAGGAGAATGTCCAGCTAAGAAGGAAAGGAGAAAAAGGGGCTAAGAACACCCTGTACACAACAGGCTGTGTCATGTGCCTATGTGTAAGTGAATAAAATCATATTCAACTACATTGATACAATATTGACTATGGGGTTGCAGTAACATATGCATTATATTTTCTATATATTACATGCAGGTTTGGGCATATGAGATGACAAAGATGGCAAAGCCAACATTCCTTGACTCCAAACCAAGGATAAAGAAGTGGGTTGCGCCGGTCGAGAAATTGATGGAATTAGTGAAAGTGGAGCCTAAGGATGTAAGATTATCTAATCTTTGTTACAAAATCTAATATACAACACTGCGAGTAACTCTCGGTGAATGAGATGACAAAATCTAATATACAACACTGCGAGTAACTGAACCAACACTGCGAGTAACTGAACCAACACTGCGAGTAACTGAACCAACGCTGCGAGTAACTGTATCAATACTGTGAGTAACTCAAATAGCCTACTAGTAAATGAACAAGAGCTGCGAGTAACTGAACCAACACTGCGAGTAACTGAACAAACACTGCGAGTAACTGAAACAACACTGCGAGTAACTGAACAAAAACATGTGAGTAACTGAATCCTATGCGACAGCTATAGAATAACTAGACAACCATACGAGTAACTCAAAAAACACTGTGAGTAACTCAAAAAACACTGCGAGTAACTCAAAAAACACTGCGAGTAACTCAAAATAGCCTGTGAGTAACTGAACAACCCTCTGCGAGTAACTCAAAATAGCCTGCAGTAACACATAATTTTTTTTATATGTTGGACAACCCTCTGCAGTAACACATTATTTTTTTTTATATGTTGGACAACCCTCTGCGAGTAACTGAACAACCCTATGCGAGTAACTCAAAATAACATGCAGTAACTGAACAACCCTCTGCGAGTAACACATTATTTTTTTTATATGTTGGACAGGTATGTCAAATGATAGTGGTAGACTAGGGAGATGATTGGCATGCTGCAAAATCATCGAATGACATCCCAGAAAAAAGTATGCCAACAACCACTGAGGCACCAGCAAAACCAATCATCGAAGAGGGAGACACTATTGACACCTCCACCCTGGAGACAAGAATCAAAATGTTGGAGGAGGAGCTCAAAATACATAAGGAGATCTGCACAAGAATAAGTGTAGATAAATTCACAGAACTGCAATTGGAGAATAAAAGGCTAGAAGAAAGAATAGCCAAGTTAGAAGAAGAAAACAAAAACCTAAAAAGAAAGTGGGAAGATGAGGGTAATAAATCACAGTCACCTGGAAGTGGATTCCAGGAATTTTCCGAGGGTTTTGTCTCGGTGAATGTAGATGAACAGAAAGACTCACCGACAAAGGATGTCGCCCAACCGACAAAACGAAGAAGGCTAACCCTCAAAAGAAAATATGTAGAATCAGAAGATCATAGTGAGGACGGTAAAAATGTTGATGAATATGAGAACAAAGAAACAAAAGACAACAGTTCTGCAGAAGATGCAGACCAAAAGAAACAAGAAGAAGAGGAGAAAAAAGAAACAAAGGACAACAGTTCTGAAGAACCAAAATCTGCGGAAGAGGCAGAACAAAAGAAACAAAAAGAAGGGAGCCAACAGCCGGAGAAGATAGCAGAAGAAGAAGGGCAGAAGAAGCCCAGAAGAAGATTGAAGAAGAAGACGATGGAAGAGCCAAAGATAGGAAGCATAAAGAAAAATGTGAAGAAAAGAAGGGAGGAAAAGGTAATTTTCATCTCCTTTCAAGTATATCATAACTGCAAGTAATGCTTGAGTAACTGAACCTAAAGCTTGAGTAACTGAACATAATGCTTGAGTAACTGCAAGTAAGGCTTGAGCAACTGCACGTAAGGCTTGAGTAACTGAATATAATGCTTGAGTAACTGCACATAATGAATGAGTAACTGAATGTAATGCTTGAGTAACTGAACATAATGAATGAGTAACCGAGAGTAATACTTGAGTAACTGACAGAAATGCTTAAATAACTTGGGAAAAATGAAGATTGATTCTAACATGGTTTTCTCTATTGTTGTTGACAGCACAAGATGTCAAACTTCATAGGTTTTGAACATTTCAAAACAAAAGAAGCCAAAGAAAATGTCCATCACTTCATGGACAACATAGAAAAAATGTAATGATATTGGTTATTGTCAAATGTAAAATGATAACACATTAATTTTTCTATATCCAACTCGCATGTATAACATCTATAAAAATAATTTGCAGGTTAAAACGAGAATGGAAATTCAGTGAAGACACTTGGTGCACGGGGAAGGACCTCGCCGCCCTCCTGTACAAGGATCAAATGACACATTCACCTGTAAGAAACAAGAATGTAGTTTAACTCTTTAAAATAGATAATTTGGATTGCTAAACTGATAAAGCTTTTGGTTTTATTCAGGTTCTCGGCTGCTTTGTACAGATGCTCAAGGAGAGCACAAGCAAGCGGAGGAAGAAGGGATTGACGTGGCACTGCATGAGCACTTATGCTCCGGTAAGACAAATAAACTTTGTATACAAATTTACATGAAATTACAATATAGAAACACAAACTGAAACTTATATATGTGGTTTTTAAACTCTACATTTGCAGCAAAAGCTATCATTTAATATTGAGGACATCACCTTGGAACAGATAGACATGCTATCTCCACTATTCAACGTTCCAATGAAAGATTGGGACGCATTGGACTCGGTGTTCACAATACTAAACAACGACAACCACTGGCACTTGTACGAAGCAAGTTTCAGGGATGGAGCACACCGGTCCTATAATTCAATGAGTTGGAGTAGCAACTCAAGAAAGGAATTCAATAGATGGGTAAGTGATCTATAAAAATTAAGTCCATTATAAGTGGATTGAAAGGATTACTGATCTTTAATTGATGATGAATAAATGTCTTGTTTTTTTAATGCAGGTGGGTATAGTGCACGACTTCTTTAGGGGTGCACCTGAAAAGGGAAGCCAATTGTCACAGTGGAAAAGGGATTACCCGATCTGCCCACAGCAGGAAGAAGACTCACTTGACTGTGGGATCTTTGTCATGAAGTACTTAGAGTGCCTAGTAAATTGTAAACCTATGGACTTCACCTGCAAAGACATACCATCAATAAGGGCTGATATTTTTCAACGAATGATGGCAAGGGGGCAGCTGCAGCCTCCAATAGACGATGAAAAAGCTGAAATCAAAGAGATGAAAGAAGGTATATCTGCTGATAACAATGGAGGAGAAGCTGAAGCTGATAAACAACCAGAAACAAAAAAGAATGAAGAAACAACAAGTGTATAGCTGCTTTTGTATAAGCTGTTGTTCAGTTACTCATTGTTGTATAAGCTGTGTATATCTGAATGTACAGCTGCTATTGAATGTACAACTGTTAAAAGTCTGATTTTACAACTGATCTTAATGTACATTTGATCTTGCTGTACATGTCATCTTGAACATATATTGATTTTGCACTTATATTTTGGCTAAATGTTCTTGAAAGCTTTAGATAACTTTATGCTTAGAATGCTTATGTACATCTTGAAACTACTACGAGTAACTGAGCTGAAAGTAACATAATGCTTGAATAATGCTTGAACACCCGAAAGTAATGATTGAGTAACTTAACAAACTATTCGAGTAACTGAAAAAGGACTGCTTGAACACTACCAGTAATTGAAAAAATGCTGCGAGTAACTGAAAAAGGACTACGAGTAACTGAAAAGGGACTGTGAGTAACTCAAATAGCCTGCGAGTAACTGTCACAGCCGCTCCGAGTAACTGGAAAAAACACTGCGAGTAACTCAAAATAGCCTGCGAGTAACTGAACAACCCTCTGCGAGTAACTGAACAACGCTGCGAGTAACTGAACAACCCTCTGTGAGTAACTGAACAAACACTGCAAGTAACTGAACAACCTTCTACGAGTAACTGGAAAAACATTGCGAGTAACTGTCACAACCACTCCGAGTAACTGAAGAAAGCTCGCGTGTAACTGAACAACGCTGCGAGTAACTGAAGAAAGCTCGCGAGTAACTGGAAAAACGCTGTGAGTAACTGAAGAAAGCTCGCGAGTAACTGAACAACGATGCGAGTAAATGAAGAAAGCTCGCGAGTAACTGGAAAAATGCTGCGAGTAACTGAAGAAAAACTCGCGAGCAACTGAATAAAGCTCGTGAGTAACTGAACAACCCTGCGAGTAACTGAAGAAAGTCCGCGAGTAACTGGAAAAACGCTGCGAGTAATAGAATAAAGCTCTGCGAGTAACTGAACAAAGCTCGCGAGTAACTGAACAAAGCTCGTGAGTAACTGGAAAAATGTTGTGAGTAACTGAATAACCCTGCGAGTAACTGAACAAAGCTCGCGAGTAACTGAACAAAGCTCGTGAGTAACTGCAAAAAGGACTACGAGTAAATGAACCAACACTGTGAGTAACTGAACCAACGCTGCGAGTAACTGAACCAACACTGCGAGTAACTGAACCAACACTGCGAGTAACTGAACCAACACTGCGAGTAACTGAACCGACGCTGCGAGTAATTGTATCAATACTGTGAGTAACTCAAATAGCCTGCTAGTAAATGAACAAGAGCTGCGAGTAACTGAACCAACACTGCGAGTAACTGAACAAACACTGCGAGTAACTGAAACAACACTGTGAGTAACTGAACAAAAACATGTGAGTAACTGAATCCTATGCGACAGCTATAGAATAACTAGACAACCATACGAGTAACTGAATCCTATGCGAGTAACTAGGCAACCATGTGAGTTACATAAGATCACGGAGAGCACAAGCAAGATTACAACATTCAAGATTACACCATTCAAAACACTACATCTAAACATTCAAGATTACAACATTCAAAGCATAAAAAGTTATATATTATACAACCAGATCGAATATAAAGAAGGTCCAACAACTGAACTTAAAATACAGAAAAATACAGCCAGATCGGCTGTAAAGAAGGTCCATTAACTGAACATAAAAATCAAATAGCTACTTGTGAAAGGAACGCTGGACAGACGAAGAAGCAGTGTCTTCTGCAAACTGAATGGGATTTGCAGCTGATCCCGGTTCTGCTTGGTATATGTCCCTAACGAAGAGCTGATCTGCAGAGTTCTCCAATCCAGAGTATACTTCATCGCCAGGCATTCTGAAGAGAGGGATAAGCTCAGTTGGTTTTTCTAAGAACTGATCTGTGATCCATGCTGTGATGGTCTAGTGATCAGTTGGCTTGAGGTAGATGATCCAACCTTTGCGAAGACTGAGCTGTGCGATCATCCTTTTCCATCCCTTAGCAGTTGAAAGTGACCCGTTTTTATTCTGCATAAGGGTTATCTGGAAAGACTGGTTTCCGATTAGGAAGGTGGTTTTTCCTGGTTTGATCTGAAAATGGAGATGGTTCCATTCTATAGGAAGTAGAATGGATTCCACTGTCTTGTCATCGAGGGTGTAGTTGATTGGCTGGATGAATGGCTCCATGGTAGGCTGTGAAGAAATGTTAAAGGGGATCTGAGGAGATGGTCAAAGGGGGTGCTACTGAAAAATTGTACCTTATGAAGAAATGTAAAAGGGGATCTGAAGAAATGTAAAATTGTACCTTATGTAAACCGTAACAGTCACAGATGAAGAAGTGGACCTCGAGGGTGTCGTCAAGGATGGAGATGATGTAGATCTGAAAGCCACCCGCTGTGTTTGAAACTGTAGCAGTAGTGGATAAGATGGAAGGAGAGGGTGTCGTTGAGGATGGAGATGTTGCAGATCTGAAAGCCCCCCGCTGTGTTTGAAACTGTAGAAGTTGCTGATGAAGAAGAGATGGAAGGAGATGGTGTCGTGGAGGATGGAGATGTTGTAGATCTGAAACTGTAGCAGTTGCTGATGAAGAAGAGATGGAAGGAGAGAGTGTCGTGTAGGATGGAGATGTTGCAGATCTAAAAGCCCCCCGCTGTATTGTTGGTGCTGCAATTATTGACAGCAGTGAGAGTAATGGTCTGTGTTGTTGGTGCTGCAATTATTGACAGCAGTGAGAGTAATGGTCTGTGTTGTTGGTGCTACAATTATTGACAGCAGTGCTCTATACTGTTGGGTTGCAAAGATGCCAGCATACTCTGGGTTATTCTGACGACACATCACTGCAATTATTTATAGCTATGTGCTCTCTCTTCTAGAGTTACTTTTTGTACAACAGACTCCCGTACTCATTTTTCTCCTACTATTACAGAACAACCCCTGCGAGTAACTGGAGAACCCCTGCGAGTAACTGAAAAAAGCACGGGAGTAACTGAAAAACCCTGCGAGTAACTGGAAAAGGCACGGGAGTAACTGAAAAACCCTGCGAGTAACTGAAAAAAGCACGGGAGTAACTGGAAAAGGCACGGGAGTAAATGAAGAAAGCACGGGAGTAATTGGAAAAGGCACGGGAGTAACTGGAAAAGGCACGCGAGTAACTGGAAAAGGCACGGGAGTAACTGAAAACCCTACGAGTAACTGAAAAACCCTGTGAGTAACTAGAAAAGGCACGGGAGTAACTAGAAAAGGCACGGGAGTAACTGAAAAACCCTACGAGTAACTGGAAAACCACTGCGAGTAACTGGAAAAGGCACGGGAGCAACTGGAAAAGGCACGGGAGTAACTGAAAAACCCTGCGAGTAACTGAAAAAGCACGGGAGTAACTGAAAAACCACTGCGAGTAACTGAAAAAAGCACGGGAGTAACTGGAAAACCACTGCGAGTAACTGAAAAAACACTGTGAGTAACTGGAAAACCCTGCGAGTAACTGGAAAACCACTTCGAGTAACTGGAAAAACACTGCGAGTAACTGAAAAACCCTGCGAGTTCCTGGAAAAGGACTACGAGTAACTGGAAAAGGCTGCGAGTAACTGGAAAAGGACTACGAGTAACTGCACCAACACTGCGAGTAACAGTGACACACTACGAATAACTATGAAAACAATGCGAGTAACTGAACGAGCACTACGAGTAACTGAAATAGCAGATAGAGTAACTGTGAGCAGTTAGAGTAACTGTGAAAAAATAGCCTGTTAGTAAATGAACAAGAGCTGCGAGTAACTGGGACAACCCTGCGAGTAACTCTAACAGCAATAAGAGTAAATGACAACCCACTGCGAGTAACTATGACAGCAATAAGAGTAACTGTGACAACAGTAATAGTATCCATTGTACACAAAGACAAACACATAATATTCAAAAAGAATAACAATTGATCAGAAAACATTCTTTATAACATATTCAAAGTATACATACAATTGCTGGAGCACAAGGTAACACAAAGATAGATTACAAACACAAGTGAAGTACTTAGAAAGTTACAAACTCACTTTCATAAAACTACACAAAAAGAACAACCCCATTACAAATTTGAACATGCCTCACAAACACACTACAAACTCCAATAAAAAAGATAGAACCACATATACATCAATAGCAACAGCAAGATCACCAGAACACGAGCAGTATACATAGTAGCAGCAAATCCCAATCATATAATGCACTACTTCTTAGGACAATTCCTGCTGTCATGGTTAACACCAAACTCTAAACAATTCTTGCACTGCCTTTCTCTTTTAGACTGTGTAATCTCAACTCCAGATTTAAACCTCACATCTGTGGATTTGGGTCTCCCCTTAGTTTTACAAACATTGGGGATATTAACCTTGACAGCTGAAGAAGAAGCTGTATTTGAAGCAGTTACACCAGCACCTGCATCTGCACAACTATCAGAGACATCCAAATCTAACAGCTCCTTTTGCAATGCAAGCAGTTTTTCATGGCAAATATCTACAGCGTTGTTCCTACACGCTATGTTCACAATAGAATTGCAGGCAGAGACAAGCTTAAGAGTCCTCCCAGTGGATAGATGACTAACTACAGCTTTGCCAAATATCAAAGGATGTTTTCTGTAGCCTTTGGTCCACCTCTTATATATGTATGGCTCGGGAAGAGTGCAAAAGTCACGACTCTTCAAATAGGACAGGATGTGCCTGCAAGGTATACCTTTGAATTCCAACATGTAACAGTTGCAATAAACAATCTCACTCGATGGATTCTTCTTCAAAATGCGGGCAGATCCAAGGCCACCAACGCGATACACTTCAAACACACCTTCTGAAGATTCCTTTACATTATATATCATGCTTTGATGAACCTCACTCTGAAATATCTTAAAAATTGACTTTGTGTATATACCTCTCATCTGCTCCTCCAAAGGCCAAAGTGATGACAAAGGGAGATTACTATACTCGTCTTCAAAGTCTTTGAAATTTTCAATCTCTCGTACATGAGAGTAAGCAGTCTCCAATGAGCATACAAGTTCAAATAAAGTCTTCTTACTGTTCACATGGCTTCTAATGAACGCATTCAAGCTCTCGCTCCTTTGCGTTGTCCTCATGCCTGCGAAGAAGGAAGACTGCATATAGCACGGGACCCAATCCAAACGCATAGCATACATGTCAGACAACCAATTAATAGACGACAGACCATAAACCTCAACAACAGAATGCCACTTCTCTTCAAAGGTGCCAACATCATCCACATTCCACACGCAATCATTCAAGGAGCTTATGATCTGCTCCTTGTTAGGAACACCACCAAGCTTAGAGGGAAGCTTTTGTAGGATGTGCCAGCTGCAGAACCGATGCTTGCAGTTTGGAAAAACAGTAAGGATAGCAGCATTCATAGCCGGGTCTTGATCGGTTATGATGGACACTGGCTCTTTGCCAAAACAAAGTAGATACTGCTTGAAAACCCATACAAATGACTCGTACTTCTCATCAATCATAAGAGCTGAAGCAAACAAGACCGTCTTGCGATGGTGATCAACACCACCAAACATTCCAAAAACCATTGAATACTTGTTAGTGCGGTAGGTGGTGTCAAAAACTATCGCATCACCAAACAACCCACAATCTTCAACGGAAACAGGATCAGCCCAAAACAGATGAGTCAAGCAACAATCAGGATCGTTTTGGTATGTATAGAAGAATTTCTGATCGAGTACCTTAAACTTGGCAAACCGATCCAAGACCATGTCCACATCGTATTTAGCTGCCTCTTTCCTCTTGCTACTGATGTGTCCATGAGCTTGTCTGCTAGTAAATGTCAGATTTTCATAACCACCAGACTCTGATGCCAT
>OY856410.1:848066051-848106051 GCA_963693085.1 Alisma plantago-aquatica
AGGGCCATATCGGTCAAGGACATATCACCCAACAAATAGGGTGAGGATCAATGTCGACGAAGAACCACATGACCTATCAGGAAAGGTACCAACATGCCATGATGCCCAACACAAACCATATAATGCCCAACGCACATCCCTGTCGGCCAAAGCATATCGCCCAAACTCAACCCTAGAAAAGGGATATCAGGCAAGGGTCCAAAGTTCATGACGGGTTGGTCATCTTCAACCTCAAGACTGCCACCAAGAAATCCTAAAAGGTCAAGAGAGTTGGCTCACCTCTCAACAACCAAGTGAGAGGGGTTTTGCACAACTTCCATCACATATCGGGCAGCAAGGTGGGTCATCCCATATCGGCCAACCTTCCAACCTCAACTAGGTCAAGACCAACCAAAGGCTCACTTCTCAAATCCATGGTAAGAGAGGGGTATTGCCCAAGCAACTAGAGCATAGACTCACCTCTCAACGACTAAGGAAGATAGGGGTTTTGCCTACACCACTAGAGCTCAATCTCACCTCTCAAAACCAAAGGGAGAGAAAGAGATTTTGCCCCCAAGAACCCTAATCCAACAAGATAAAGGGTGCATACTAGAGCAAGAATATATCTAGCAAGATAACATGGCCGATCAAGATAGCATATAATAAAACAACATGGTAAGGATGTAGTATAGTTATGGTTAGGAGTTATGTAACCCACCTCAAGCACACTCCTCAAGCTCCAAAGCTCCAAGCACCAAGCTTCAAGCTCCAAGGCACCACCTTCGACCAACACTAGGAGAGAAAAGAACCCCATAACCACCATGGCTGAAAAGAAAGAGAGAGAAGAAGAAGGTGCCAAGGATAGGGAGAGATACTCACATAAGAGGAGAAGGAGCAAGGCACATCTAGGGTTTCAACCACCACTAGAGGAAGAAGAAGACTCCTCCAAGGAGATTGGCCACCAAGCTCTACCAAGGGGAGATATCAACCACTAAGAAAGAAGGGAAGAAACTAAGGAGCTAAAGGGATCCCAAGCTAGCAAAGAAGGGGGTATATATGCAAGGGGGTTAAGTGGGCATCCACTAGGGGATTGCTCCACATGTTCTCACCCAAACCACCACTTGTCCAAACTATGCCACCTTGCTAGCACCCCAAAACAGCTCACGACTTGCCACCAACTAGCAAAGAAACAACCACTTGTCCAAAGAATGGTGACACAAATGAGGCTACGTCAAGAGGGTGTGTATCACCCAACATGGTGCCATGGCCGATACACCACTTGGATGATACAACCCTGGCCGATACACTCATGCCCGAGACACTTTTGGCTGATACACCAAGCAAACAAGGCTCAAGAAAGCCCAACAACAAGCCCAAGCTTCACAAGCTTAAATGAGGCCCAAAAATAACTCAAGCAAGGTGCCCAAATCGTCCTCTCAACCCTAGAGGATGCAAGGAGAGAGAAAGACATCTCTCAAGGTGAAAACCTTGCACACCAACCCTAGAACTTGGGTATTTACAAGTTGCACCTCAACCTCTCAACAAAGCACAAACAAACCCTAATCACAACTCAAGTGATTAGGCAAGCCTCTAAACACAGGGTTTAGGCAAAGCAAACAGGGTAAACCCAAAACAGAGGTCAGGGTCCTTACAAGCCATAAATCCCTACAAAAGGATTTTGTCCACGAAATCCGAAGAGAAAAGTGAGGGATACTTCCTCCTCATCTCTTCTTCAAGCTCCCATGTGGCTTCCTCAACGCCACGATGATGCCAAAGAACCTTCACAAGAACTAGGTCCTTCCTCTTTAGCTTCTTCACTCTTCTATCAAGAATCATCGCTAGACCTTCCTCGTAGGTCACATCTTTATCAAACTCAACCTAAACTGGTTGAATCACTGTCTTTGTGCCTGGATGACTTTTCTTCAACATACTAACATAGAACAGTAGATGCAACCTGTGCAACTCTGGCGGTATCTCTAACTTGTAAGCCACTTTGCCAACACATGTTATCACCAAATATGGCCCCATATACCTGGGAACCAACTTGCCTTTCCAGCCAAATCTCAGCTCGCCTTTCCATGGAGAGACCTTGACATACACGTTGTCTCCCACCTGGAACTCTAGAGGTCATCGATCATTATCTGCATATGACTTCTATCTATCCTGTGCCACTTTCAACTGTTGCTATATCACCTTGATCTTCTCTGTCATTTGTTATAATAACTCAGGGCCCAAAAGATGATACTCGCCAGACTCATACCAACATAAAGGAGATCTACACTTCCTACCGTATAAAGCCTCATAAGGTGCCATATCGATACTCTATAGGTATCTGTTGTTGTAGGTGAACTCTATCAAACTGAGGTGCACATCCCAACTACCTAGGAACTGCAAAACACAAGCTCAGAGAAGATCCTCCAAAGTTTGAATAGTCCTATAATACTGTCCATCTGTTTGCAGGTGGAAAGCAGTATTGAACCTCAACTGCGTTCCCAATGCTTTGTGCAACTGTTCCCAAAAATGACTCATGAACTGGGGGTGTAAGGACCCTGACCTTCGTTTAGGGCTTACCATGTTTGCTTTGCTTAACCCTGGTGCTATGGTGCTTGCTAATCACCTTTAGTGGTGATTAGGGTTTGGTTGTGCTTTGTTGAAAGTTGGAGGTGCTACTTGCAAATAACCCAAGTCTGGGGTTTTGTACGTAAGTTAGCCACCTTGTGAGGTGTTCCTCCCTCTCTTTGCTTCCTCTTATATAGAGAGGTAGGTTTGGGCTCGTTGCTTGAGTTCTTTTGGGCTTTGTTGAGCTCGTTGGGCCTTGAGGTGCCTTGCTTTTCTTAGGGTTGAGCCTTGTATCGGCCAAGTGTGGATGTGTATCAGCCAAAAAGTGTGTCGCCCATGGCAATGGAGTGTGTCGCCCAAGGAGCAACATGTTGTATCACCCATGATGCTTGCCCTAGCCTTGACCTTGTTTAGTGGACACTTAGAGCACATCTTGGACATGTGTATGGAGCTTGCTAGAGTAGTGGCTCATGCACTAGGACAAGTGTCCCTAGGCAAGTAACACCTTGCTTGAACCAACCTTGTTTTCTCCTCCCGTTCTTTCTATATAGGCAGTTCTTTCCTTAGCATAAGGTACCTTTGGTTCCTCTCCACCTTGTTGCACGACACAACCCCTCTACCTTGCTAGTGGTGGCCGATATCCCCTTGAAGAAGAAGAGTGGTGGCTAATACACCCTTGGAGGAGCAAGCTTGTCGGCCGACACACCTTGGAGGAGAAAGTGGTGGTCGACATCCCTTGAAGCTTGGAGCTCTTCTTCTTCTTTGGATCTTGGAGCTTAAGGCGGGTTGCATAATTTCTAACCCTAACTATATTATCTCTTCCTATGATCTTGTTTACATGTTAGTAGCTTAGTTTCTTGTTTAGCTTTCTTGTTGGCCGATCCTTATGATCAAGGGTTTGTAGGTGAGCAATACTCCTTTCCCTCTTTGGTCTAGAGGAGTGAGTTTAAGCCTCTAGTATCATGAGCAACACCCCTCTTTCTTGGTCGATTGAGGTGAGCTTGTGTTCTAGTTGCTTGAGTAACACTCTCCTCTCACCATGGACTAGAAGGGTGAGCTCGGTTGAAGTGGACCTTGTTTTAGGTTGGTGTTTGTGTTGCCCGATGGGTGATAGGTGGTGTGCAAGACCCCTCTTTCTTGGTTGATTGAGGTTTGCCATCCCCTTGACCCTCTAGGGTTTTGAGTACCTTGTGCTTGAGGAAGAAGATGACCTTGTTGGGCGATAGGTTGAGGTGTCGGGCGACCCCCTGGCTCTTGTGATGGGCGTCACAACCCTTTCCTTTGCTTTTTGTCGGCCGTTGGGCCTTGACCAAGTTGTTGCACGTTTTGTGGAAGGGTGTTCTCTCTCCTGGACGTTAGCCTTTTGTGGATTGTCTTGGTTGACATCACTCTGTAGAGGGCGTTATTAGTTGGTGTGTGTCGGGCGTCACACTGCCCTTGTGTCGGCCGATAGGCCTGGTGGTAACGAACATTGCCCGATATGTGAGGAATGCCCGACACCCCACTCCTATCGCGCATTACTCTTCCTTGTGACGCTGTGTCGCGCGCCGGTTGCCTTGGTGGCAACGCAGCGTTGCTTCTTGTTTATATCTGTCGTTATGCGTTGAGTTTTTGGGTAAGGATAGGTGGTCGAGACACCCCTTATAGTGAGGGTTTCTAGCACCTTTTGTGAGGGTCTCACGTTTGATGGAAAATAAACCAGTTGTATATATATATATACCCTTGCCTAAATGTTGGTGACTCCTTGCTCACTTCATGATAATGATAATGGTAGTGGTAATGATAATGCTTTTTCTCTATATATAACTTGACTATATGCATGAAGTAATCATCTTGATTATCTATATACTACTGAGATGAGGATCAACATGGATATGATTTGCTTAATAATGTGTCTTACGCACATGATCACCAGATGATGTATAATCGATAGGTATATCATCTTGAATGACATCTCATGATAGTAAGCATAGTCTTTATGTTGAAACTATGATTATTGAGTACACTAACCATGCAGGTGATGCTTAGCCATGAAAAGGCTATGAGAAATATGTGATGAGAAACATCACTCTGATAATTACTCTTGTTGATGAGATTGAACATGTGATGTGATTGTTCCATGATGATAATGTAAGCCTTGAGAGGCAATGGCAATACATGATGAGGGATTGAGATCCCATGGTATGTGATGATCCTTGAGATAGATCTGGATGGTTGGCAAGAGGCCAAGTGATAACATGTGATGTTAGATCCTTGAGATGGATCAGGTTGATGTGATTACAATAAAAGCATAATGTTGAGTTTTATGTTGTTTATTCTGTTATAGTTTGCATGCTATACAACTTGGTTGAACCTTGCAATCCATCTAAAAGTCACTAAATAATCACAGTGAAATATATCATGTAGTTTCCCTGGCCATAGATCCATCATCATCAGGAATTTGGTGATGGTGAAACGGGTTCTCCTACGGGTTACCTCGGAGCGCATATTGTTGAATATGCGAGGTTGCTCCTAGCCTAAAGTGAGGAGGTAAGAGTGCTACTTCGGTTGTAGACTCCAGGGCGCAAATTCAAGCTCGTAGCCCATATGTGTGAAGAGCATGGTGAACAGGCCCATGGCTTAGGATATGTGATATGAGGAGCATGAATGCATTCATGGCTCAGAGCACGGTGAATAGGCCCGTGGCTCAGTTTTTACTAGTGTCGAGACATGTACCGAGGCGGGCTAGGCAGAGGGTAGCCTATGGAGCTGACCCTATGGCTAAGACCACTTCAACATGAGACTGCGGTCCTGCTTGTGTTGTACTCATGCACTGACCACGAGGTGGGAGGTTGTGGAGTCCGACTCTTCCATGTGACCTTGTATGACACCGGCTCCGGGTTTCGCTGCCGTCGTTGGATTTGAATGGTACGGTTGACTTCCTCAGGGCATAAAAATACATAATCCAGCCGTATAGTATATATTGCTTAAGGCAAAAGATGGAACATTGGTTGAGGCCTTGTTTGTGTAGTTAATTCCATCATATCTTGCAGTTGCTTATATGTTTCTCATATGTGGTAAATCTTGTATATCTTGTCTTGATTACCATGTCTCATAAAGAAATACTTGAGTATTTGCCTTTCATATATCTGGTAAGCTTGCTAGCTTGGACATCTTTACTTCATTAACTACTCTTGTTATACTTCTCATTAGTTACCTACTTTATCTCTATACCTGAGGTTTTGTAGTTTTGGCGGGGAGTTATGTTTCCCGCTAGGACAATGTTCAATTGTCTCACTCCGCTGAGTTACACCCTTTTTAGGTGGTCAAGCTAGACGTGGTGGTGGTCGCGGAGTTGCAGCCGAGCAGCACGAAGAGCAGTAGAAGGCAAGCTTTGGATGTGCTGCTGTTTTGGATGTTTTGCTGTAGAGTCTAGAGTCATCCCTATACTCTCAGGTCCTTGGCGATGTTTTGACGTTGTTTCATGATGTACAGCTGTAGATGTTTTTGTATATCCTGTTGTTGGCCGGATGTGCGCCTCTATATGTATGAACAGGTGATGAACTCATGATATGATAGGATAGATGTTACTCTAAGTTGTGGACATGTATCCAGGCTTGAATGAATGTATATAACCTATTTTCTTGCAGGATGTGGCCTGGAATGTAATAGTTTCTCAGTTTATCAGCTTTTCGCAATTGGTTTTAATTAACCTGTGTTTTCGATAATATGTGGTTATGGTGATTTCCACACGTTTTCGCGTAACACCTCACTGTCTGTGTGATAATGGGATGTGTTGCCTCCTCTGAGAGCACAGGCTCCCCATGGAGAAGCATCGGGTATTGGGAAGACCTTCGAGCGGCTTCGCTGAGTCGGAGCTTCAGAGTGTGCTGGAACGGCTGATCCAGCAGATGCAGATCTGTGGCTGAGAAGTCTTGAGAAGGCTTTCCGGATCCTCGACATCCCCGAAGCAGACAAAGTAATGCATGCTGTCTACCTTTTGAAAGGTAGTGTTGGTCACTGGTGGACCATCGAGGAAGAGAAGAGGCCTGGTGAGGTGATCTGTTGGGAAATGTTCCGTCATGAGTTCATCAGCAGTTACTTTCCCAAGACGTATCTGGATGAGAAGATCAGTCGGTTTGAGAGCCTACGATAAGGAATGATGAACATCACCGACTATGAAGCCAAGTTCATGGATCTGTTGAGGTTTTGTCCTCACATGGCGGCAACAGATGAGGAGCGGATCAGACGTTTCAAGAAGGGTCTGAGTTCCGAGCTGACAACACATGTGTCTGCGTTGGAGAATCAAGAGTGGTTTGCTACGTTTGTTGAATCTGTCTGGAGGATCGAACGATCAGTAAGGGATAAGAGAGAGTCTATGGATAAAAAAAGACCTACTCATTTCTAAGGACAGTGGTTGGGTGGCTTCAAGAAGCCAAGGTTTGTGGCACCGTCAGCAATGAGAAGTTCTGGTGTACCGTCTCAGTGGTCTCCGAGTAGGGGAAGAGGTTATGTTTCTTCACCATATAAGGCACAAAGTACAACTTCTATGGAAGTGACAGGGCCATCTAGGCCACGGTTTGAGGACAGGTCATGTCATCTTTGTGGACAGGTCGGGCATTTCAGGCTTAATTGCCCGAATAGAGATGTTGAAGTAACACAGTAACCGAGACAGAATCATCAAGGGTCAGAAAGACAACAGCCCAGTGGTAGTAGAGGGCGAGGACGTGGTCAGGCGTCGCAAGAAGGTTCGTCTGCTCAAGGAAGCAGAGGTCGTGGACAGCAAGCAACGACTCAATTCTATGCTATTAATCAGCCGGAGGCGATAGTCAACCCGCGAGTAGTGACATGTCAGATGGAGTTATTTCATTCTGATATGACTTCTTTTTGCTTTATATTTGTTCTGGTTGACCCGGGTACTACACACTCTTTTATCCCCTATAGTATGCTTGAGAATTGTCATTTACCTATTAGTCATAAGAAGGATAGTTTGTTGTTAGAAACCCCTCTTGATGGTTCTTTGTTGCTTCGAGAAGAGTGACCATCTTGTGTCTTGTCTTTTTCAGGACACCGCATTCGAGTGCATCTTATACCACTTGATATGCATGGGTTTGATGTTATCCTTGGGATGGATACCTTAGAGAGGTATAAGGTTGTTTTATACTGCGGTACCAAGCAGGTGGTGTTTGATGATGCTCGAGAGAAGTGGATCTTCCAAGGAGATAGGAAGATTCTTCCGACATTTCTGGTATCAGCTATGGTGGCAGATAGGTTACTACGACAGTGATGTG
The DNA here is from genome assembly GCA_963693085.1 of Alisma plantago-aquatica. Classification (NCBI taxonomy): domain Eukaryota; kingdom Viridiplantae; phylum Streptophyta; class Magnoliopsida; order Alismatales; family Alismataceae; genus Alisma; species Alisma plantago-aquatica. Next base: position 848,073,860 of record OY856410.1, read on the forward strand.
AGGTGTTCTTAGCTCACATGGTAGATAATGTTGTAGCTACCAAGGCGAAAAGTCTTAGCCTTGAAGAGGTACCAGTTGTTCGAGAGTTTGCCGATGTGTTTCCTGAGGAGTTTCCTGGTGTTCCTCCACCCCGAGAGATTGATTTTGAGATCAATTTGGTCCCAGGAACACAGCCAGTTGCACAGAAACCGTATAGGATGGCTCCAGTGGAGATGGTAGAGCTTAAGAAGCAGTTGCAAGAGTTGCTGGACAAAGGTTTCATCTGACCGAGCACATCGCCTTGGGGTGCTCCAGTGTTGTTTGTCAAGAAGAAGGATGGTTCGATGCGGTTGTGTATAGACTATCGACAGTTGAATAAGGTCACGATCAAGAACAAGTACCCATTGCCGAGTATAGATGATCTGTTTGATCAGTTGCGTGGTGCTACAGTGCTTTCAAAGATCGATCTACGGTCCGAATATCATCAGCTGAGGATCAAGGAGGATGACATACCAAAGTCAACTTTTCAGACGAGGTATGGTCATTTCGAGTTCGTTGTTATGCCGTCTGGGTTAACCAATGCACCTGCTGCTTTTATGGACCTGATGAACTGAGTGTTCCGCCCGTACTTAGATCAATTTTTTGTAGTCTTTATAGATGACATCTTGATCTATAGTCGGGATAGGCTAGAACACGAGCAACATCTTCGTCGAGCGTTGACTCTTCTTCGCCAACATCAGTTATATGCCAAGTTGAGTAAGTGTGAGTTTTGGTTGGAGGAAGTGACTTCCTTGGGTCATGTGATATCTGTTGAAGGAGTCAAAGTAGATTCGAAGAAGGTGGAATCCGTTGCGGATTGGGAGAAACTAAAGACGCCGATAGAAGTCCATATTTTCCTTGGTTTAGCAGGATACTACCGGAGGTTTATCAAGGACTTCAGTACAATCGCGTTGCCGATGACGAAGTTGACCAGAAAGGATGTACCTTTTGTTTGGGATGATCAATGTCAACAAGCTTTCTAGAGTTTGAAGGAGAAGCTGACCAGTGCTCCAGTGTTAATCCTGCCAGAGCCTAGGAAGGGCTATGTGGTTTTCTGTGATGCTTCCAAGAAAGGCTTAGGATGTGTGCTGATGCAGGAGGATCATGTGGTTTCTTTTGCTTCGCGACAGCTTAAGAAACACGAAGAGAACTATTTGACTCATGACTTGGAGTTGGCAGTACTGGTTCATGCGTTAAAGATTTGGAGATACTATTTGTATGGGGAAGTATGTCAAATCTTTACGGATCATAAGAATCTGAAGTATATCTTTTCGCAGCATGAGTTGAACATGCGACAACGTCGATGGATGGAGTTGATCAATGATTACGACTGCACTATCGAGTATCATCCTGGTAAGGCGAATATGGTAGCTCATGCTCTTAGCAGAAAGTCTTCTTCTTTTCTTCTAAGAAGGCACAGTTGAGTTCTCTGGTGTGCCATAGGCAAGATATGTTTGTTTCTCTGCGACAGATGAATGTACAGATGGAAGTTTCCTTGTTGTCTGGTCTTTTAGCACAGATGCAAGTCAAGCCTAAGTTGAGACAGCAAATCAAAGATGCACAATAGACAGATGATGTGGTACAATTGATCAGATCAGAGTTCGGCATTGAAAAGCGTGAAGGGTTCCATGAGTCCGAGGATGGGCTAGTTTGCTATCGTGAGAGGATGGTGGTTCCAGATGCTAATGATCTGAGGAGGTTGGTGCTCGAGGAAGCACATATGTCGATGTATGCTATGCATCCAGGTGTCACCAAGATGTATCATAGTCCGAAGGACTTGTATTGGTGGCCCGGTTTGAAGAAAGATGGAGCTGAGTTTGTTGTGAGATGTGTGGTTTGTCAGCAAGTGAAGGCTGAACATCAAAAATCGGAAGGTATGTTGCAACCCTTTCCGATACCGTAGTGGAAATGGGATCATATAACCATGGATTTCATAGTTGGTCTACCCAAGACAACTAGGAATCATGATTCCATTTGGGTGATAGTGGACAGATTGACGAATTCTGCCCATTTCCTACCAGTGAAGACGACATATACAGCTGAGAAGCTCGCTCGAGTGTATGTGGACGAGATAGTACGTTTGCATGGTGTACCATCAATGATAATTTTTGACAGAGGTCCTCAGTTCATGAGTCATTTCTGGGATCAGCTGCACAAAGCATTAGGGACACAGTTGAGGTTCAGTACTGCCTTCCATCCGCAAATAGACGGACAGTCTAAGAGGACTATTCAGACTCTGGAAGATCTCCTTCGAGCTTGTGTTTTGCAGTTCCTATGCAGTTGGGATGTGCATCTGAGTTTGATAGAGTTTGCTTATAACAACAGTTATCAGCAGAGAATTGACATGGCTCCTTATGAGGCTTTGTATGGGAGGAAGTGTAGATCTCCTTTGTGTTGGTATGAGTCTGGTGAGTATCAGTTTTTGGGTCCTGAGTTAGTGCAGCAAACAACAGAAAAGATCATAGTGATACAACAACAGTTGAAAGTGGCACATGACAGACAAAAGTCTTATGAAGACAATCGCCGATGACCTTTGGAGTTCCAGGCAGGAGACAAGGTATATCTTAAAGTCTCGCCATGGAAAGGTGTGTTGAGGTTTGGCCGAAAGGGTAAGTTGGCACCCAGGTATATGGGGCCTTACTCAGTTATAGCATGTGTTGGTAAGGTAGCTTATGAGATAGAGTTACCTCCAGAGTTGCACATGTTACATCCAGTGTTCCATGTCTGTATGCGGAAGAGAAGCCATCCAGATTCAGGAACAGTGATACAGCCAGTTGAGGTTGAGCTGGATGAAGATGCGACCTATGAGGAAGGTCCTGTGGTGATTCTTGACCGAAGGGTTAAGAAGCTGAAGAGGAAGGACCTGGTTCTTGTGAAGGTTCTTTGGCATCATCGTGGCATTGAAGAAGCAACGTGGGATCTTGAGGAAGAGATGAGGAGGAAGTACCCCTCCCGTTTCTCTTTGGATTTCAGGGACGAAATCCCTTAAAGGGGGTTAGCTAGTAAGGACCCTGACCTTCGTTTAGGGCTTACCCTATTTGCTTTGCTTAACCCTGGTGCTTTGGTGTTTGCTACTCACCTTTAGTGGTGATTAGGGTTTGGTTATGCTTTGTTGAGAGTTGGGGGTGCTACTTGCAAATAATCCAAGTCTGGGGTTTTGTAGGCAAGTTAGCCACCTTGTGAGGTGTTCCTCCCTCTATTTGCTTCCTCTTATATAGAGAGGTAGGTTTGGGCTCGTTGCTTGAGTTCTTTTGGGCTTTGTTGAGCTCGTTGGGCCTTGAGGTGCCTTGCTTTGCTTAGGGTTGAGCCTTGTATCGGCCAAGTGTGGATGTGTATCAGCCAAAAAGTGTGTCGCCCATGGAAATGGAGTGTGTCGCCCCAGGAGCAACATGTTGTGTCGTCCATGATGCTTGCCCTAGCCTTGACCTTGTTTAGTGGACACTTGGAGCACATCTTGGACATGTGTATGGAGCTTGCTAGAGTAGTGGCTCATGCACTAGGACAAGTGTCCCTAAGCAAGTGACACCTTGCTTGAACCAACCTTGTTTTCTCCTCCCATTCTTTCTATATAGGCGGTTCTTTCCTTAGCTTAGGGTCCCTTTGGTTCCTCTCCACCTTGTTGCACGACACAACCCCTCTACCTTGCTAGTGGTGGCTGATATCCCCTTGAAGAAGAAGAGTGGTGGCAGATACACCCTTGGAGGAGCAAGCTAGTCAGCCGACACACCTTAGAGGAGAAAGTGCTGGTCGACATACCTTGAAGCTTGGAGCTCTTCTTCTTCTTTGGAGCTTGGAGCTTAAGGCGGGTTGCATAATTTCTAACCCTAACTACATTATCTCTTGCTATGATCTTGTTTACATGTTAGTAGCTTAGTTTCTTGCTTAGCTTTCTTGTTGGCCGATCCTTGTGATCTAGGGTTTGTAGGTGAGCAATACTCCTTTCCCTCTTTGGTCTAGAGGAGTGAGTTTAAGCCTCTAGTATCATGAGCAACACCCCTCTTTCTTGGTGAATTGAGGTGAGCTTGTATTCTAGTTTCTTGAGCAACACTCTCCTCTCACCATGGACTAGAAGGGTGAGCTAGGTTGAAGTGGACCTTGTTTTGGGTTGGTGTTTGTGTTTCCCGATGGGTGATAGGTGGTGTGCAAGACCCCTCTTTCTTGGTTGATTGAGGTGAGCCATCCCCTTGACCCTCTAGGGTTTTGAGTACCTTGTGCTTGAGGAAGAAGATGACCTTGTTGGGCGATAGGTTGAGGTATCGGGCGACCCCCTGGCTCTTGTGACGGGCGTCACAACCCTTTCCTTTACTTTGTGTCGGCCGTTAGGCCTTGACCAAGTTGATGCACATTTTGTGGAAGGGTGTTCTCTCTCCTGGACGTTAGCCTTTTGTGGGTTGTCTTGGTCGACATCACTCTGTAGAGGGTGTTATTAGTTGGTGTGTGTCGGGCGTCGCACTACCCTTGTGTCGGCCGATAGGCCTGGTGGTAACGGGCATTGCCCGATATGTGAGGAATGCCCGACACCCCACTCCTATCACGCGTTACTCTTCCTTGTGACGCTTTGTCATGCGCCGGTTGCCTTGGTGGCAACGCAGCGTTGCTGCTTGTTTATATCTGCCATTATGTGTTGAGTTTTTGGGTAAGGACAGGTGGCCGAGACACCCCTTATAGTGAGGGTTTCTGGCACCTTTTGTGAGGGTCTCACGTTTGTTGGAAAATAAACCAATTGTATATATATATATATATATATATACCCTTGCCTAAACGTTGGTGACTCCTTGCTCACTTCATGATAATGATAATGGTAGTGGTAATGATAATGCTTGTTCTCTATATCTAACTTGACTATATGCATGAAGTAATCATCTTGATTATCTATATACTACTGAGATGAGGATCATCATAGATATGATTTGCTTAATAATGTGTCTTACGCACATGATCACCAGATGATGTATAATCGATAGGTATAGCATCTTGAATGACATCTCATGATAGTAAGCATAGTATTTATGTTGAAATTATGATTATTGAGTACACTAACCATGCAGGTGATGCTTAGCCATGAAAAGGCTATGAGAAATATGTGATGAGAAACATCACTCCGATAATTACTCTTGTTGATGAGATTGCACATGTGATGTGATTGTTCCATGATGATAATGTAAGCCTTGAGAGGCAATGGCAATACATGATGAGGGATTGAGATCCCATGGTATGTGATGATCCTTGAGATAGATCTGGATGGTTGGCAAGAGGCCAAGTGATAAAATGTGATGTTGGATCCTTGAGATGGATCAGGTTGATGTGATTACAATAAAAACATAATGTTGAGTTTTATGTTGTTTATTTTATTATAGTTTGCATGCTATACAACTTGGTTGAACCTTGCAATCCATCTAAAATACACTAAATAATCATAGTGAAATATATCATGTAGTTTCCCTGGCCATAGATCCATCATCATCAGGAATTTGGTGATGGTGAAATGAGTTCTCCTACGGGTTATCCCAGAGCGCATATTGTTGAATATGCGAGGTTGCTCCTAGCCTAAAGTGAGGAGGTAAGAGTGCAACTTCGGTTGTAGACTCCAGGGCACAGATTCAGGCTCGTAGCCCATATGTGTGAAGAGCATGGTGAACAGGCCCATGGCTCATGATATGTGATATGAGGAGCATGAATGCGTTCATGGCTCAGAGAACGGTGAACATGCCCGTAGCTCAGTTTTTTCTAGCACCGAGACCTGTACCGAGGCGGTCTAGGCAGAGGGTAGCTTGTGGAGCTGACCCTGTGGCTAAGACCACTTCAACATGAGACTACGGTCCTACTTGTGTTGTACTCATGCACTGACCACGAGGTGGGAGGTCGTGGAGTCTGGCTCTTCCATGTGACCTTGTATGGTACCGACTCCGGGTTTCGTAGCCGTCAGTTGGATTTGAACGGTACAGTTCACTTCCTCAGGGCATAAAATACGTAATCCAGTCGTATAGTATATATTGCTTAAGGAAAAACATGGAACATTGGTTGAGGCCTTGTTTGTGTAGTTAATTCCATCATATCTTGCAGTTGCTTATATGTTTCTCATATGTGGTAAATCTTGTATATCTTGTCTTTATTACCATGTCCCATAAACAAATACTTGAGTATATGCCTTTCATATATCTGGTAAGCTTGCTAGCTTGAAAAACTTTACTTCATTAACTGGTCTTGTTATACTTCTCATCAGTTACCTGCTTTATCTCTATACCAGAGGTTTTGTAGTTTTGGCGGGGAGTTATGTTTCCTACTGGGACAATGTTCAATTGTCTCACTCCGCTGAGTTACACCCTTTTTAGGTGGTCAAGCTAGATGTGATGGTGGTCGTGGAGTTGCGGCCGAGTAGCAAAAAGAGCAGTAGAAGGCAAGCTTTGGATGTGCTGCTGTTTTGGATGTTTTGCTGTAGAGTCTAGAGTCATCCCTATACTCTAGGGTCCTTGGCGATGTTTTGAAGTTGTTTCATGATGTACAACTGTATATGTTTTTGTATATCCTGCTGTTGGCTGGATGCGGGCCTCTATATGTATGAACAGGTGATGAACTCATGATATGACAGGACAACTGTTACTCTAAGTTGTGGACATGTATCCATGCTTGTAGGATGTGGCCTGGAATGTAATAGTTTCTCAGTTTATCAGCTTTCCGCAATCAGTTTTAATTAACCTGTGTTTTTGATAATCTGTGGTTATGGTGATTTCTGCATGTTTTCGTGTAACACCTCACTGTCTGTGTGATAGTGGGATGTGTTGCCACAAGTTTTGGTATCAGAGCATTAGGTTTGCTGAGTCTACAGGGATTTAGGACTAGGTCGTCTGTTCTTGTGTGTTGTCCAGATTTTCTTACAATCGTCTTCTTCCCTCAACGGAAGAAAAGTCAAGATGTCTGGAAACCATGAAGAACACTCAGCTGAATACAGCGATGATGCTTCAGCTGAAGGACAGGCACATGGAGATTGGGTGCCTGAGGTCCCCCAACTTGACCCAGCCATTCTTGAACACCCTACCTATCAACAGCTTATGGGGCAGTTGATGGCTACGATGAATCTCATGGTTGAGCGATAGCTAGTGCCTCCTCCGAGAGCACAGGCTCCCCATGGAGAAGCATCGTGTATTGGGAAGACCTTCGAGCGGCTTCGTCGAGTCGGAGCTTCGGAGTATGCTGGAACGGCTGATCCAGCAAATGCAGATCTGTGGCTGACAAGTCTTGAGAAGTCTTTCCGGATCCTCGACATCCCCGAAGCAGACAAACGAAAGCATGTTGTCTACCTTCTGAAAGGTAGTGCTGGTCACTGGTGGACCATCGAGGAAGAGAAGCGGCCTGGTGAGGTGATTTGTTGGGAAGTGTTCTGTCATGAGTTCGTCAGCAGATACTTTCCCAAGACGTATCTGGATGAGAAGATCATTCAGTTTGAGAGCCTGCGACAAGGAACGATGAACATCACTGAGTATGAAGCCAAGTTCATGGATCTGTTGAGGTTTTGTCCTCACATGGCGGCAACAGATGAGGAGCGGATCAGACGTTTCGAGAAGGGTTTGAGTTCTGAGCTGATAACACCTGTGTCTGTGTTGGAGAATCGAGAGCAGTTTGCTACGTTTGTGGAATCTGTCCAGAGGATCAAACGATTAGTAAGGGAGAAGAGAGAGTCTATGGCTAAAAAAAAAGACCTGCTCATTTCCAAGGATAGTGGTTGGGTGGCTTCAAGAAGCCAAGGTTTGTGGCACCATCAGCAATGAGAAGTTCTGGTGTACCGTCTTAGTGGTCTCCGAGTAGGGGAAGAGGTTATGTTTCTTCACCATCTAAGGCACAAAGTACAGCTTCCGTGGCAGTGAAAGGGCCAGTTGGGCCACGGTTTGAGGACAGGTCATGTCATCTTTGTGGACAGGTCGGGCATTTCAGGGTTAATTGCCCGAATAGAGATGTTAAAGTAACACAACAACCGAGACAGAATCATCAAGGGTCAGAAAGACAGCAACCCAGTGGTAGCAGAGGGCGAGGACGCGGTCAGGCATCACAAGCAGGTTCATCTGCTCAAGGAAGCAGAGGTCGTGGACAGCAAGAAACGGGTCGATTCTTTACTATTAATCAGCCGGAGGCGATAGTCAACCCGCGAGTAGTGACAGGTCAGATGGAGTTATTTCATTCTAATATGTCTTCTTCTTGCTTTATATCTGTTCTGGTTGACCCGGGTGCTACACACTCTTTTATCGCCTATAATATGCTTGAGAACTGTCGTTTACCTGTTAGTCATAAGAAGGATAGTTTGTTGTTAGAAACCCCTCTTGATGGTTCTTCATTGCTTTGAGAAGAGTGTCCATCTTGTATCTTGTCTTCTTCAGGACACCGCATTCGAGTGGATCTTATACCACTTGATATGCATGGGTTTGATGTTATCCTTGGGATGGATACCTTAGAGAGGTATAAGGTTGTTTTAGACTGCGGTACCAAGCAGGCAGTGTTTGATGATGCTGGAGAGAAGTGGATCTTCCAAGGAGATAGGAAGATTCTTCCGACGTGTCTGGTATCAGCTATGGTGGTAGATAGGTTGCTACGACAGGGATGTGAGGCATTCTTAGCTCACGTGGTAGATACCGTTGTAGCTACCAAGGCGAAAAGTCTTAGCCTTGAAGAGGTACCAGTTGTCCGAGAGTTTGCTAATGTGTTTCCTGAGGAGTTTCCTGGTGTTCCTCCACCCCGAGAGATTGATTTTGAGATCAATCTGGTCCCAGGAACGCAACCAGTTGCACAGACATCGTATAGGATGGCTCCGGTGGAGATGGCAGAGCTTAAGAAGTAGTTGCAAGAGTTGTTGGACAAAGGTTTCATCCGACCGAGCACATCGCCTTGGGGTTCTCCAATGTTGTTTGTCAAGAAGAAGGATGGTTCGATGCGGTTGTGTATAGACTATCGACAGTTGAACAAGGTCACGATCAAGAACAAGTACTTGTTGCCGAGGATAGATGATTTGTTTGATCAGTTGCATGGTTCTACAATGCTTTTGAAGATCGATCTACGGTCCGGATATCATCAGCTGTGGATCAAGGAGGATGACATACCAAAGTCAGCTTTTCAGATGAGGTATGGTCATTTCGAGTTCGTGGTTATGCCGTTTGGGTGAACCAATGCACCTGGTGCTTTTATGGACCTGATGAACCGAGTGTTCCACCCATACTTAGATCAGTTTGTTGTAGTCTTTATAGATGAAATCTTGAACTATAGTCGGGACAGGCTAGAACATGAGCAACATCTTCGTCGAGCGTTGACTCTTCTTTGCCAACATCAGTTGTATGCCAAGTTCAGTAAGTGTGAGTTCTGGTTGGAGGAAGTGACTTTCTTGGGTCATGTGATATCTGTTGAACGAGTCAAAGTAGATCTGAAGAAGGTGGAATCCATTGCGGATTGGGAGCAACCAAAGATGCCGACAGAAGTCTGTAGTTTCCTTGGTTTAGCAGGATACTACCGAAAGTTCATCAAGGACTTCAGTACAATCGTGTTGCCGATGATGAAGTTGACCAGAAAGGATGTACCTTTTGTTTGGGATGATTAATGTCAACAAGCTTTCCAGAGTTTGAAGGAGAAGCTGACCAGTGCTCCAATGTTAATCCTACCAGAGCCTGGGAAAGGCTATGTGGTTTTCTGTGATGCTTCCAAGAAAGGCTTAGGATGTGTGCTGATGCAGGAGGATCATGTGGTTTCTTTTGCTTCGTGACAACTTAAGAAACACGAGGAAAACTATCTGACTCATGACTTGGAGCTGGCAACAGTGGTTCATGCGTTAAAGATTTGGAGACACTATATGTATGGGGAAGTATGTCAAATATTTATGGATCATAAGAATCTGAAGTATATCTTTTCGCAGCATGAGTTGAACATGCGACAACGTCGATGGATGGAGTTGATCAATGATTATGACTGCACTATCGAGTATCATCCTGGTAAGGCGAATATGGTAGCTGATGCGCTTAGCAGAAAGTCTTCTTCTTTTCTTCTAAGAAGGCACGGTTGAGTTCTCTAGTGTGCCATAGGCAAGATATGTTTGTTTCTCTGTGACAGATGAATGTACAGATGGAAGTTTCCTTGTTGTCTGGTCTTTTAGCACAGATGCAAGTCAAGCCTATGTTGAGACAACAAATCAAAGATGCACAACAGACAGATGATGTGGTATAGTTGATCAGATCAGAGTTCGGCAGTGAAAAGCGTGAAGGGTTCCATGAGTCCGAGGATGGGCTAGTTTTCTATCGTGAGAGGATGGTGGTTCCAGATGCTAATGATCTGAGTAGGTTGGTGCTTGAGGAAGCACATATGTCGATGTATGCTATGCATCCAGGTGTCACCAAGATGTATCATAGTCTGAAGGACTTGTATTGGTGGCCCGGTTTGAAGAAAGATGTAGTTGAGTTCGTAGCGAGATGTGCGGTTTGTCAGCAAGTGAAGGCTGAACATCAGAAACCGACAGGTATGTTGCAACCCTTGCCGATACTACAGTGGAAATGGGATCATATAACCATGGATTTCGTAGTTGGTCTACCCAAGACAACTAGGAATCATGATTCCATTTGGGTGATAGTGGACAGATTGACGAAGTCTGCCCATTTCCTACAAGTGAAGACGACATATACAGCTGAGAAGCTCGCTCGAGTGTATGTGGATGAGATAGTACGTTTGCATGGTGTACCAGCAACGATAGTTTCTGACAGAGGTCCTCAGTTCACAAGTCGTTTCTGGGAACAACTGCACAAAGCGTTGGGGACACAGTTGAGGTTCAGTACCGCCTTCCATCCACAGACAGACGGACAGTCTGAGAGGACTATTCAAACTCTGGAAGATCTCCTTTGAGCTTGTGTTTTGCAGTTCCTAGGTAGTTGGGATGTGCATCAGAGTTTGATAGAGTTTTCTTATAACAACAGTTATCAGAGGAGCATTGACATGGCTCCTTATGAGGCTTTGTATGGGAAGAAGTGTAGATCTTCTTTGTGTTGGTATGAGTCTGGTGAGTATCAGTTGTTGGGTCCTAAGTTAGTGCATCAAACAACAGAAAAGATCAAAGTGATACAACAACAGTTGAAAGTGGCACAGGACAGACAGAAGTCTTATGCAGACAATCGCTGACGACCTTTGGAGTTCCAGGCAGGAGACAAGGTATATCTTAAAGTCTTGCCATGGAAAGGTGTGCTGAGGTTTAGTCGGAAGGGTAAGTTGGCACCCAGGGTATATGGGGCCTTACTCAGTTATAGCACGTGTTGGTAAGGTAGCTTATGAGATAGAGTTACCTCCAGAGTTGCACATGTTACATCTAGTGTTCCATGTCAGTATGCTGAAGAGAAGCCATCCAGATTCAGGAACAGTGATACAGCCAGTTGAGGTTGAGCTGGATGAAGATGCGACCTACGAGGAAGGTCCTGTGGTGATTCTTGACCGAAGGGTTAAGAAGCTGAAGAGGAAGGACCTGGTTCTTGTGAAGGTTCTTTGGTATCATCGTGGCGTTGAAGAAGCCACGTGGGAGCTTGAGGAAGAGATGAGGAGGAAGTACCCCTCGCTTTTCTCTTCGGATTTCGGGGATGAAATCCCTTAAAGGGGGTTATCTTGTAAGGACCCTGACCTTCGTTTAGGGCTTACCCTGTTTGCTTTGCTTAACCCTAGTGCTTTGGTGCTTGCTAATCACCTTTAGTGGTGATTAGGGTTTGGTTGTGCTTTGTTGAGAGTTGGAGGTGCTACTTGCAAATAACCCAAGTCTGGGGTTTTGTAGGCAAGTTAGCCACCTTGTGAGGTGTTCCTCCCTCTCTTTGCTTCCTCTTATATAGAGAGGTAGGTTTGGGCTCGTTGCTTGAGTTCTTTTGGGCTTTGTTGAGCTCGTTGGGCCTTGAGGTGCCTTGCTTTGCTTAGGGTTGAGCCTTGTATCGACCAAGTGTGGATGTGTATCGGCCAAAAAGTGTGTCGCCCATGGCAATGGAGTGTGTCACCCCAGGAGCAACATGTTGTGTCGCCCATGATGCTTGCCCTAGCCTTGACCTTGTTTAGTGGACACATGGAGCACATCTTGGTCATGTGTATGGAGCTTGCTAGAGTAGTGGCTCGTGCACTAGGACAAGTGTCCCTAGGCAAGTGACACCCTGTTTGAACCAACCTTGTTTTCTCCTCCAATTCTTTCGATATAGGTGGTTATTTCCTTAGCTTAAGGCCCCTTTGATTCCTCTCCACCTTGTTGCACGACACAACCCCTCTACCTTGCTAGTGGTGGCCGATATCCCCTTGAAGAAGAAGAGTGGTGGTTGATACACCCTTGGAGGAGCAAGCTTGTCAGCCGACACACCTTGGAGGAGCAAGTGGTGGTCGACATCCCTTGAAGCTTGGAGCTCTTCTTCTTCTGTGGAGCTTGGAGCTTAAGGCGGGTTGCATAATTTCTAACCCTAACTACATTATCTCTTGCTATGACCTTGTTTACATGTTAGTAGCTTAGTTTCTTGCTTACCTTTCTTGTTGGCCGATCCTTGTGATCTAGGGTTTGTAGGTGAGCAATACTCCTTTCCCTCTTTGGTCTAGAGGAGTGAGTTTAAGCCTCTAGTATCATGAGCAACACCCCTCTTTCTTGGTCGATTGAGGTGAGCTTGTGTTCTAGTTGCTTGAGCAACACTCTCCTCTCACCATGGACTAGAAGGGTGAGCTCGGTTGAAGTGGACCTTGTTTTGGGTTGGTGTTTGTGTTGCCTGATGGGTGATAGGTGGTGTGCAAGACCCCTCTTTCTTTGTTGATTGAGGTGAGCCATCCCCTTGACCCTCTAGGGTTTTGAGTACCTTATGCTTGAGGAAGAAGATGACCTTGTTGGGCGATAGGTTGAGGTGTCGGGTGACCCCCTGGCTCTTGTGACGGGCGTCACAACCCTTTCCTTTGCTTTGTGTCGGCTGTTAGGCCTTGACCAAGTTGTTGCACATTTTGTGGAAGGGTGTTCTCTCTCCTAGACGTTAGCCTTTTGTGGGTTGTCTTGGTCGACATCACTCTGTAGCGGGCGTTATTAGTTGGTGTGTGTCAGGCGTCACACTACCCTTGTGTCGGCCGATAGGCCTGGTGGTAATGGGTGTTGCCCGATATGTGAGGAATGCCCGACACCCCACTCCTATCGCGCATTACTCTTCCTTGTGACGCTGTGTCGCACGCCGGTTTCCTTGATGGCAACGCAGCGTTGCTGCTTGTTTATATCTGTCGTTATGCGTTGAGCTTTTGGGTAAGGACAGGTGGCCGAGACACCCCTTATAGTGAGGGTTTCTAGCACCTTTTGTGAGGGTCTCACGTTTGATGGAAAATAAACCAGTTGTGTATATATATATACCCTTGCCTAAACGTTGGTGACTCCTTGCTCACTTCATGATAATGATAATGGTAGTGGTAGTGATAATGCTTGTTCTCTATATCTAACTTGACTATATGCATGAAGTAATCATCTTGATTATCTATATACTACTGATATGAGGATCGACATAGATATGATTTGCTTAATAATGTGTCTTACGCACATGATCACCAGATGATGTATAATCAATAGGTATAGCATCTTGAATGACATCTCATGATAGTAAGCATAGTCTTTATGTTGAAACTATGATTATTGAGTACACTAACCAGGCAGGTGATGCTTAGCCATAAAAAGGCTATGAGAAATATGTGATGAGAAACATCACTCTGATAATTACTCTTGTTGATGAGATTGCACATGTGATGCAATTGTTCCATGATGATAATGTACGCCTTGAGAGGCAATGGCAATACATGATGAGGGATTGAGATCCCATGGTATGTGATGATCCTTGAGATAGATCTGGATGGTTGGCAAGAGGCCAAGTGATAACATGTGACGTTGGATCCTTGAGATGGATCAGGTTGATGTGATTACAATAAAAGCATAATATTGAGTTTTATGTTGTTTATTTTGTTATAGTTTTCATGCTATACAACTTGGTTGAACCTTGTAATCCATCTAAAAGACACTAAATAATCACAGTTAAATATATCATGTAGTTGCCTTGGCCATAGATCCATCATCGTCAAGAATTTGGTGATGGTGAAACGGGTTCTCCTACGGGTTAACCCGGAGCGCATATTGTTGAATATGTGAGGTTGCTCCTAGCCTAAAGTGAGGAGGTAAGAGTGCAACTTTGGTTGTAGACTCCAGGGTGCGGATTCAGGCCCGTAGCCCATATGTGTGAAGAGCATGGTGAACAAGCCCATGGCTCAGGATATGTGATATGAGGAGCATGAATGCGTTCATGGCTTAGAGCACGGTGAACAGGCCCGTGGCTCAGTTTTTACTAGCGCTGAGACCTATACCGAGGTGGGCTAGGTAGAGGGTAGCCTATGGAGCTGACCCTGTGGCTAAGACCACTTCAGCATCAGACTGCGGTCCTGCTTGTCTTGTACTCGTGCACTGACCACGAGGTGGGAGGTCGTGGAGTTCGGCTCTTCCATGTGACCTTGTATGGCATCGGCTCCGGGTTTCAAAACCGTCGGTTGGATTTGAATGGTATGGTTCACTTCCTCAGGGCATAAAAATATGTAATCCAGCCGTATAGTATATATTACTTAAGGCAAAACATGGAACATTGGTTGAGGCCTTGTTTGTGTAGTTAGTTCCATCATATCTTGCAGTTGCTTATATGTTTCTCATATGTGGTAAATCTTGTATATCTTGTCTTGATTACCATGTTCCATAAATAAATACTTGAGTATATGCCTTTCATATATCTGGTAAGCTTTCTAGCTTGAACAACTTTACTTCATTAACTACTCTTGTTATACTTCTCATCAGTTACCTGCTTTATCTCTATACCTGAGGTTTTGTAGTTTTGGCGGGGAGTTATGTTTCCCACTGGGACAATGTTGAATTGTCTCACTCCGCTGAGTTACACCCTTTTTAGGTGGTCAAGCTAGACGTGGTGGTGATCGCGGAGTTGCGGCCGAGCAGCAAGAAGAGCAGTAGAAGGCAAGCTTTGGATGTGCTACTATTTTGGATGTTTTGCTGTAGAGTCTAGAGTCATCCCTGTACTCTCATGTCCTTGGCAATGTTTTGACGTTGTTTCATGATGTACAGCTGTTGATGTTTTTGTATATCCTGCTGTTGGCCAGATGTGAGCCTCTATATGTATGAACAGGTGATGAACTCATGATATGACAGGACAGCGGTTACTCTAAGTTGTGGACATGTATCCAGGCTTGAATGAATGTATATAACCTGTTTTCTTGCAGGATGTGGCCTGGAATGTAATAGTTTCTCAGTTTATCAGCTTTCCGCAATCAGTTTTAATTAACCCATGTTTTCGATAATCTGTGGTTATGGTGATTTCCGCACGTTTTCACGTAACAGCTCGCTGTCTGTGTGATAGTGGGATGTGTTGCCACAGGGGGCATCTACCAGAAACTATCATTGTGGGCACACTGTGCAAATGCACTATCTCATCCACATACACCTGAGTAAGATTTTCTATTGTATACATTATCTTCACGGGTATGAAATGGGCAGACTTCGTCAATCTATCCACTACCACCCAAATGGAATCATGGTTTCTAGCTTTCCTCGGAAGAACAACTATGAAATCCATAGTTACATGATCCCATTTCCACTGCGGTATTGGCATAGGTTGCAACGTACCTGCCGACTTCTGATGCTCAGCTTTAAACTATTGACATATCGCACACTTAGTCACAAACTTAGCCACATCTCTCTTCAAGCCAGGCCACCAATACAAGTCCTTTAGATTATGATACATCTTGGTGACACCTGGATGCATATCATACATTGACGTGTGTGCTTCCTCGAGCATTATCTTCCTCATATTATCCACATCAGGAACCATCATCCTGTTATGATAACAAACTAGTCCATCCTCAGACTGATGGAAACCATCACACTTCTCACTGCCAAACTCTGATCTGATCAACTGAACTGCATCATCTGCTTGCTATGCTTATTTGATCTGCTGCCTCAATGTAGGCTTCACTTGCATCCGTGCCAACAGTCCCGCCAACAAGGATACTTCCAACTGCACATTGATCTCCCGTAAGGAGATGAACATATCTCACCTATGGCATATCAAAGAACTCAACTGTGCCTTTTTCATAGGAAGAGAAGAAGACTTCCTTCTAAGTGCATCGGCTACCACGTTCATCTTACCAGGATGATACACGATGGTGCAATCATAATCATTGATCAACTCCATCCAGCGACCATGTCACATGTTCAACTCACTCTGTGAGAAGATATACTTCAGGTTCTTATGATCTGTATAAATTTGGCACACTTCCCCATAAAGATAGTGTCTCCAAATCTTTAATGCATGGACTACCACTGCCAGCTCCAAATCATGTGTTGGATAAATCTCCTCATGTTTCTTAAGTTGTCACGAAGCAAAAGAAACCACATGATCCTCCTGCATTAGCACGCAACCTAAGCCTTTCTTGGAAGCTTCGCAAAAAACAACATAGCCCTTCCCAGGCTCTGGCAACACCAACACTGGAGCACTAGTCAGCTTCTTCTTTAAGCTCTGGAAATCTTGCTGACAACGATCATCTCAAACAAAAGGTACATCTTTCCTGGTCAACCTCATCAATGGCAATGCGATCACACTGAAATCCTTTATAAATCTTAGATAGTATCCTGCTAAACCCAAAAAACTACAAACTTCAGTTGGCATCTTCAGTTACTCCCACTCTGCAACTGACTCCACCTTCTTGGGACTCACTCTGAATCCTTCCGCTGATATCACATGACCCAAGAAAGTCACTTCCTTCAACCAGAACTCACACTTACTAAACTTGGCATACAACTGATGTTGGTGAAGGAGAGTCAACGCTTGTTGAAGATGTTGTTCATGTTGTTAACAGTCCCAACTATAGATCAAGATATCATCTATGAAGACCACAAAAAACTGATCTAAAAATAGATAGAACACCATGTTCATTAGATCCATGAAAGCAGCAGGTGCATTGGTTAGCCCGAACGGCATAACCACAAACTCAAAGTGAGCATACCTCGTCCTAAAAGATGACTTTGGTATGTCATCATCCTTGATCCTCAACTAATGATATCCAGATCATAGATCGATCTTTGAGAACACTGTAGCACCACACAACTAATCAAACAGGTCATCTATCCTCAGCAAAGGGTACTTGTTCTTGATTGTAACTTTGTTCAACTGTCGATAATCAATGCACAAACACATCGATCCATCCTTCTTCTTCATGAACAGAACTGGAGCACCCCACGACGATGTGCTCGGTCTGATGAAACCTTTATTCTGTAGCTCCTGTAACTGCTTCTTCAGTTCTTCCATCTCAACTGGAGTCATCTTGTACGGTGTCTGAGCAACTGGTTGTGTCCCTAGTACTAGATTGATCTCAAAGTCAATCTCTCGAGGTGGGGGAACACCAAGAAACTCCTCAGGAAACACATCCACAAACTCTCTAACAACAAGCACGTCCTAAAGACTCAGACCTTTTGCCTCAGTATCCACAACATGAGCCAAGAATGCTCTGCAACCTTGCCGCAACAACTTCTCTGCCACCATTGTTGACACCAAACACGTCAGAAGAGTCTTCCTATCTCCTTGGAAGATCCACTTTTCCCCACCATCAACAAACACCGCTTGCTTGGAACCACAGTCCAACACAACCTTATACCTCTCTAAGGTATCCATCCCAAGGATTACATCAAATCCATGCATATCAAGTGGTATGAGATCCACTCGTATCTTGTGTCCCAAAAAATATAGAACACAAGATGGACACACTTCTTGAAGCAACACGGGCCCAATAAGAGGGGTTTCTAACAACAAGCTATCTTTCTTACAGCTAATAGGTAAAAGACAAATATCAAGCATACTACGAGCGATAAAAGAGTGCGTAGCACCCGAGTCAACCGGAACAAATACAAAGAAAGAAGAAGACAAATCAGAATGAAATAACTCCATCTGACCTGCAACTACTCGTGGGTTGACTATCGCCTCTGATTGACTCATAGCATAGAATTGAGCCATTGCTTACTGTCATCCACGTCCTATGCTTCCTTGAGCAGATGATCCTGCTTGTGATGCTTAACTGTGCCCTCGCCCTCTATTACTACTGGACTATTATCTATCTGATCCCTATTGATTCTGCCTCGGCTACTGCGTCACTTCAACATCTCTCCTTGGGAAATTCCACCTGATATGCCCGACCTATCCATAGAGAACGCATGATGGGTTCTCGGTTGTGGCCTAGACGGCCCTGTCACTACCACTGAAGCTGTGTTGTACGCCTTTGATGGTGAAAAACCATGCCCTCTTCCCTTACTCGGAGACCACTATGACGGTGCACTAGAACCTTGCATCACAGAAGGTGTAGAAAACATCGGCTTCTTGAATCCATCAAACCTCTTCTTCTAGGACTAAGGAGGCTTTTTCTTAGACATGGTCTCACTCTTCTCCTTGACTGACTACTCAATCCTTCGAACAGACTCCACAAATATTGCAAACCATTCCCGATTTTCTAAAGCAACAACAGGTGTCGTCAGCTCAACACTCAAACCTTTCTCAAACTGTCTGATTCTCTCATCATCTGTCACTGCCATGTAAGGATAAAACCTCAGTAGGTCCATAAACTTGGCTTCATACTTAGTGATGCTCATAGATCCTTGGCACAGACGCTCAAACTGACTGATCTTCTCGTCTAGATAGGTCTTCGGGAAGTATCGACTCACAAACTCTCGCCAGAAGATGTCCCAACAGATCACCTCACTGGGTCGCTTCTCCTCCTCAATGGCCCACCATTGACCAACACTACCCTTCAGAAGGTAGACAACGTGCTTGACTTTATATGCTTTGGGGATGTTAAGAATCTGGAAGGCCTTCTCAAGACCTATCATTCACATATCAGCATCCACTGGATCAACCGTACCAGCATAATCTGAAGCTTTGACTCGGTGAAGCCGCTCGAAGGTCTTCCCAATACCCGAAGATTCACCATGGGGAGCATGTGCTCTTGGTGGAGGCACTGGTAATCTTTCCACCATGAGATTCATTATAGCCATTACCTGTCCCATAAGGTGCTGGTAGATAGGATTCTCAAGAATGGCTGGGTCGATTTGGGGGACCTCAGACACCCAATCCTCATGTGCCTGCATACTCGCTCCATCAACTGATGCAACGACACTACTCTCGGCAACATGTTCTTTGTGATTTCCAGACATCTTTTAGCTTTATCTTCTGCTGGGGGCAGAAGGTTATTATGAGAAAATCTGGAGAAAATCACAAGAACAGACACAAACCTAGTCCTAGATCCTTGTAGATTCAGCGAACCAATATCTCTAATACCAACCTAATATGTGACATCCCGGTATCACACATATAACAAAATGCCACGCGAAAATGTGTGAAACTATCATGACCATCGTATTACCAAAAACACAGGTTAATTAAAAACGATTGCGGAAAGCAGATTAGAAGGGAACTATTACAACCAGATCCACACCCTACAAAGAAACATGTTATATAAATATACATAAACTTGATACATGTCCACAGCTCATAGGATCCAACTATCCCATAAGCACAAAGAGTTTACCACCTGTTTATATACAGAACATGCCACATCAGGCCAACAACAGGATAAGAAAGCCATACAAGATCATACATTGTGAAACTTCATCAAAACACCTCCAAGGACCTGAGAGTACATGGATGACTCTAGGACTCTACTACAAAACATCCAACTACAGCAGCAACATATCCAACCTTGCTTTCTATTGTTCTTCTTGCTGCTCAGCCGTAACCTCATGACCACCACCACGTTTAGCTCGATCACCTAAAAAGGTTTAAAACTAGCGGGGTGAGATACACAGTCCCAGTGAGAAACATAACCCCCACTGAAACTATAAAACCTCAAAGGAGAGCTAGAATAGATAAAGCAAGTAACTGATATAAGCAGATCGTATATGAGCATAATACTGAGCAGAACTAACTTGTTATAACATCTTACCAAGATATCTGGGAGGCATACAACCAGATATCTCTTATGGAACATGATTGATAAGATAAATTATATAAGAACTTATCACAACATCTGAGGAACATGTAATTAACTGCAAGACATAACTAGGACAACTATACAAACAAGGCCTCAACCAATGTTCTGTGTTTTTCCCTAAGAGAATATACTATACGACTGGATTATGATTTATTATTATGCCCTAAGGAAGTGAGTCATACCACTCAGATCTAAACCGACCACCACTTGGTCACAATCGATTTCCATACAAGGTCAATGGAAGAGCCAGACTCCATGACCTCTTTCCCTTGTGGTCAGTGCACAAGAACCAACAAGCAAGACCGCAGTCTCATGCTTAAGTAGCCTCAGCCACACATGGTCAGGCTACCCTCTGCCTAGCCCACCTTGGTACAGGTATCGGTGCTAGAAAACCAAGCCATGAGCTTGTTCACTGTGATCCATCATCACTGAGCCATGGGCCTGTTCACCATGCTCTATCACATATCCTGAGCCATGGGCCTGTTCACCATGCTCCAAACACATCGAGCCACGAGTCTGAAACTATTCTCTAAACATGCATTACTACTTAGGGCGTAGGCGCACCCCGCATATTCAATAATATGTGTTCTAGGTTAACCCTTAGGATAAACTCTTTCACCATCACCAAACTCCTAACGAAGATGGATATATGGCCAGGGCAAACTACATGAAAGATTCATTTGTTATTAATGAACATATTTTAAGTGGATTGCAAGATTCAACCAAGTTATGTAGCATGTAAAATAAAACACAAGTAAACAACATAGATCTCATTACCATATGTTACATTATCACTCTTATTCTCAAAGCCAACATTACATGTTACCACTTGGCCTCTTTCCAGCCATCAGGATCCATCTCAAGGATTAACATCACTGGGACTCAATCCCATCATTAAGGCACGCATTTCCATTCCATGGGTAACACCTATCATATATCACTGGGTTCATCATAACCCTTGATGTTCCATATCATATTACTATCATTCCATCACCATGGCCTCATCGTACAACTATTACCTACATAGTTAGCATAAGCATAGAGGTACAACTGTGCTCATAAAAGGAACATCTTAAACTTATTGCATATACCAAGAGAGATATAATTATGCTTATTGGATGAGGATATATATGCATGACATTATCATATATAACTTTTCAATCAAGCATTAGGGTTTCCAACCAATCACAAGGTACAACCCTCACTATAGATATATCGGGTAAGAGACAACCCTCACCAAAGGTATAACGGGTAAGGGACAACCCTCATCAAAGGCGCCATAAACCTTACTAAAGGTAAGACACGCCTCATCGAAGAGTGTGACGCCCATCACTGTATCGGTCAACACCCATCTAGGGTTAACAACCATGTCGGCCAACCACTATCACTTAGGTATCGGGAAACACCATAAGAAGATATTGGGTAACACCTCCTCAAGACACCATATCAGGAAACCAGCTAGGAACCAACCTGTAACGCCGAAGTGTGCAACATCATATCAGGAAAACACCACAACGTGCAACGCCCCAGCAATGGGCAACGTTGTGACGGGCAACACACCTACATGGGTAATGGGAAACACTACCCAAGAGGGTGTTGTGCATAGCAGCAGGTCCATGTCGCTAAGTACAGCACCCAACGCCCGACACAACCTCCCAACGTCAAACATAACCCCATATCATCTAAGGGAACAACTCTGACGTCCAAGCTAGGGCCATATCAGTCAAGGACATATTTCCCAATAGCTAGGGTGAGGATCCATGTCGGCCAAGAACCACATGACCTATCAAGCAAGGTACCAACATGCCATGATGCCCAACACATACCATCTAACGCCCAAGGCACATCCCTATCGGCCAAAGCATACCACCCAAACTCAACCCTAGAAAAGGGATATCAGGCAAGGGTCCAAAGGCCGTGATGGGTTGGTCATCTTCAACCTTAAGGCTGCCACCAAGAAACTCTAAAAGGTTAAGAGAGTTGGCTCACCTCTCAACAACCAAGTAAGAGGGGTTTTGTACAACTTCCATCACATATTGGGAAGTAAGGTGGGTCATCCCATATCGGCCAACCTTCCAACCTCAACTAGGTCAAGACCAACCAAAGGCTTGTTGGGTTTTGTGGAGAAAACATGCGCGGCGGAAGCAACAAAATCCACACAACCCGAAACAGGATCTCGTCGACAACAGTGTATTTGGAAGGAGTGTTTGTGGGATATACCTTATCGTGGAGCAAGTCCGGCGATGTCCCGCTGCACAAAGGTGTGCAGTGACGCTTGTCTACATGGATGAAACTTCTCTCCCGTTTGCTGTCGCAGGAAGATCCAGCCGCGCTCCTTTCGTGCGATGATGTACACCGCTCGTAACGTGCATAAATGGTCATTGATGTCCTCTGAAAGCAGGCATCTTAGCATTTGCATCTCTACTTCATCCACACAGATGGACTGGAACTCCACATCATGCTTCCTAAGTCAGAGGGAAGGAGTCGTGTCTGTACGACAGCGTGCTAGCGGCGCGCTGCTCTCCTTTCTCTCTTAAGGATGGTGACGACTAGGGTTTACGTACGTGAGCGTAAATTGAAAAGCCTCTCTCAATCTCTTATATAGATATCGGCTGTCAACCTCCTTTAAATAGGAGACGAAGGGAAGTAGGGTTTCCTAAAACCATCGGTAAACAAAAACACTATGTTAATTAAAATGCTCGTGGATTAATTAGAATATTCTAGAATTCATTAATTAACCAAATAATCGAATTAATTGATTAATTAATATCTGACTGCATGCAATGGCTCTATGGGCATATATACCAACAGACTCCCACTTGCACTTAGAGCCAATCACTCCAATATTATTCTAATCCATTACATAAACATTTTAGTAATCAATGTGATTCAGAGCAATTCCAATTAAATCCACAATTATACTCCTATTCCAACACATCCTATGCGTGTGACCCGGTAGGCTCCAAATTACGTTAGCAGTGATATCCATAATCATATTATGATTTCACAAGCAATGATTGGTATCTAACAAGAATTCATTGCCACCCAAGTAATTGGAGAAGTTGGAGAACAACTTAACCTATCATTCATGACTAGTGTTACAGTGATTGTATAGTTCCATTGTCACTGATATCCGGATTGAACTTGAGTCATGGAATTGTTATCCTTTTCAACGTTCAATCCATGTTCCTTGAACTAGAGAAAACTGTCTGAGATATATGTAAGCTCAATATCACATATTGACTCACATCAGCATGGTCATGTATTTCTCAATCTCGCTTATCAAGGGGCCGAAATATCAAAATCTCGTAGGACGGATAAATTCCATCTACATCACTCACATTCATCCCCATGTGTCACAGTGCACCCAAGAACCATCTTTATGGCAATCCTTATTCAGGACCACAGTGGATGATGTCAAAGTACACCGAATGACATGTGACAAGTGTAGTGACTTTAAGTCTAAGAACCACAATCACCACCATCATTATGATATGTGACTCTAACTACCAATCATGGTATCCATGTGTCACTCTCAAGGTGGGTCTATCAGATACACTGATCTCTAACAAGTATCTATGTATTTGGTTTGATATCTCCATATCATGGATAATGAGATTCTTCCATCTACCAACATACATTCTAATCTTATGTGTTATTGATGTCTATGGATATTTCCACAATAACAAATGATTAGGGACAAAACAAGAATACATACTCTTAGCATACATATGATCTCACTATTCAGGTCATCAACCCGAAGACATATGTCATTGAGTATATTATTCTATAGACATCTATAAGTTTTATGGTCATCACACAATATAAAACACAAACATATAGATTGGAAACTTTCCTTTATTGATATGATCAATGTAGTATTACAAATCGTTTACATAGTATCCCATTACAATCATCGAATGATAGTCTCTATGGGCATACATACCAATAGATTCCAACTTGCACTTATACCCAGTCACTCATGAATCTCAATCCAAGTGATCGAACATGTCCATCATGTTTCTACTATGAAAGTGCTTTTGTGAGCGGGTCAGCCACATTTCTTTCTGTAGGTACTCTGCAAATCTTCACATCTCCTCATTGTACGATCTCTCGTATGAAATGGAACCACCGTATAATATGTTTGGAGCATTGGTATGATCTTGGTTCTTTATCCTGTGCAATTGCTCCATTGTTATCGCAAAACAACTCAATAGCATCACCAACACTTGGAACCACTCCAAGTTCAAAAATGAACTTCTTGATCCACACAACTTCCTTTGCATCATTAGATGTGGCAATATATTCGGCCTCTGTTGTAGAATCCGCAACCATCTCTTGCTTGGAACTCTTCCATCTCACAACTCCATTGTTCAGGCAAAACACAAATCCAGATTGCGATCTGTAGTAATGTTTATCAGTTTGGAAGCTAGCATTGGTGTAACCCTTTACCACGAGCTCTTCCTCACCATCGTATACCAAGAATTGATCCTTAGTCCTTCTCAAGTACTTTAGGATGTTCTTTACAGCTGTCCAGTGACATTCACCTAGATCTTACTGATATCGGCTCATCATGCTCAAAGCATACGACACATCAGGACGAGTACATAACATCGTGTACATGATAGATCCAATTGCTGATGCATATGGAATCTTACTCATGCGTGCCTGTTCATCACATGAACTAGGACATTGGGTTTTAGAGATCGTAACCCCATGGGACATGGGCAAGTTACCTCTCTTAGAACCCTCCATGCTAAACCTCTTTAGCACCTTATCAATGTATGTGCTCTGGCTTAGGCCTAGAAGCCTTCTAGATCTATCTCTATAGATCTTGATCCCTAGTATATAGGATGCTTTGTCTAAATCCTTCATAGAGAAGGTCTTCCCTAGCCAACCTTTTACTATCTGAAGAGTAGGGATGTCATTTCCCATCAATAGTATGTCATCAACATACAATATGAGAAATATGATTGTACTCCCACTAACCCTTTTGTAAACACAAGGTTCATCTTCATTTTGACTAAAGACAAACTTTTTGACTACTTCATCAAAATGTAGATTCCAGCTCCGAGATGCTTGCTTCAATCCATAGATTGACCTTTGTAGCTTACAAACTTTATTGGCTTCCTTTGGATCGATAAAACCCTCAGGTTGTGTCATGTACACATCCTCGAGTAAATTCCCATTAAGGAATACTGTTTTAACATCCATCTGCCAAATCTCATAGTCATGATAAGCTGCAATGGCAAGCATGATCCTGATGGATTTAACCATGGCAACTAGTGAGAAGGTCTCGTCATAATCAACACCTTGAATTTGACGGAATCCTTTCACAACCAATCTACCTTTATAGGTTTGAACATTTCCATCCATGTCAGTCTTCTTCTTGAAGACCCACTTGCACCCTATGAGTTTTACCCCTTCGGGTGGATCCACCAAGGTCCATACCTTGTTGGTGTACATGGATTCCATCTCAGATCTCATGGCTTCGAGCCATTTCTCAGATTCTGGTCCCTTAGTAGCTTCTATATAGGAAGTTGTCTCATCTGCTATGACCAATTTGTCACTGTCTTGAGTCACAAGAAATCCAAATCTCTCAGGCTCAAGTCATGTCCTACTAGACCTACGAGGTTCCTGTGTTACATTTGGAACTTGAAATTCCACAACAATTTGTGAGTCTTCATGTTCCTTATGTACCTCCTCAGGTTCTTTGCTTTCTTGTTGGTCTCGAACATCTTTGAGCTCTACATTCCTCCCACTAATTCCTTTGGAAATAAATTCCTTTTTAAGAAATACAACAGTCCTGGCAACAAACACTTTGTTGTCAGTTGGTGTGTAGAAGTAGTATGCCCGAGTTTCCTTGGGGTATCCCACAAAATAGCATTTTTCTAATTTGGGTCCAAGCTTTTCAGGAAATTGTTTCCTAACATAAGTTTCACATCCCCAAATCTTTAACATAGACAAATTGGGACGATTCTCATTCCATATCTCATATGGTGTCTTTTGAACCGATTTGGAAGGTACACGGTTAAGTGTAAACGCTACAGTTTCAAGAGCATATCCCCATAATGATATTGGAAGTTCGGTTGAACTCATCATTGATCGTACCATGTCTAATAATGTACGATTCCTTCTTTCTGACACACCATTATGTTTTGGTGTACCAGGTGGAGTCCATTGTGATACAATACCACAGTCTCTCAGAAGGTCCTCAAACTCTTGGCTTAAGTATTCGCCACCTCGATCTGAATGGAGTGCTTTAATACTCTTACCAAGTTGCTTCTCTACTTCATTCATGAAAGTCTTGAACATTTCAAGAGTTTCAGACTTGTGTTTCATAAGATATACATAGCCATACCTACTGAGGTCATCAATGAAGGTAATGAAGTATTTATAGCCTCCTCTAGCATTTGATCTAAAAGGTCCACATACATCAGTATGTATGAGCCCTAATAGATCACTGGCTCTCTCACTGTGTCCAGTGAAAGCAGTCTTGGTCATCTTCCCTGATAAACATGTCTCACATGTCTCCAATGATTCAAAATCAAAAGAGTCTAGATAACCATCCTTATGGAGTCTAGATATGCGCTTCTCATTTATGTTCCCAAGACGACAATGCCATAAGAATGTTTTGTTTGAGTTGTCAAGTTTTAACCTTTTAGTATTTATGTTGTATATGCTAGTCTCATGTTCTAACAAGTAGATACCATAAGACATAGGGGCATTTCCATAAAAGATCTCATCTTTAGAAATAGAAATAATTACATTCTTAATGTGAAATTCAAATCCTCTCTTATCCATACAAGATACAGAAATAATATTTCTATTAATGGCAGGTACATAATAGAAATTCTCTAATTCTATTACAAGGCCCGTAGGCAAAGATAAACTAATAACTCCAACTGTGGTGGCAACAACTCTTTCTCCATTAGCAACCCGCAGCTCGACTTGGCCCTTTCGTAAAGGCTTACTTCTTATCAGATCCTACATATTAGAACATATGTGAGATCCACATCCGGTATCTAGTACACATGATGAAGAAGTATTTAAGTTTATCTCAATAACATATATACCTGAAGTGGAGATCTCTATCCTTTGCTTCTTCTTCCTCAGTTCCTCCAGGTAGAGAGGACAATTTCTTTTCCAATGTGTAGCCTGGTGACAATGGTGACAACTGCCTTCTTTGGAGATCCCACCTTTAGCTTTGAGCGCGGATGACTTTGGCTTCTACCCGGCTTTAGAACCTTTCTTAGCCTTTCCTTTGCCTTTTGACTTTCCCTTTTCCTTACTGATCATCATCACAGACTTGGGCTTGTCTTTCTTCATCTGTGCTTCAGCTGTCCTCAACATGCCCAACAATTCTGACAACGGCTTGTCAAAATTGTTCATGTTGTAGTTCATGACAAAATGAGTATATGATTCAGGCAATGATTGTAGAATCACATCAGTGGCCAACTCTTGACCTAGGGGAAATCCCAGCTTGGATCGGCTTTCCACGTACCCAATTAAAGTGACTATATGGGTGCCAACTGAGTCTCCCTCTTTCATCTTGCTTTTGAACAAAGCCTTTGAGACATCATATCTCTCCTATCTTTCTTGATGTTGATACATGTTCTTGAGATGTGTTACCATCTCCATGACATTCATGTTCTCATGCTGCTCTTGCAACTCATAGTTTATTGAGCACAACATCAGGCACTTGGCATCCACGACATCATCAAGGTGCTTCTTATAAGCACCCTTTTCAGCCTTGGGCATATTTATGGCGGGTTCCACTAGCTCTGGTGTTTCAAGGACATAGAGCTTACGCTCATGTGTGAGAACAATTCTCAGCGTCCTAAACCAGTTTTGAAAGTTAGTTCCGGTAAGTTTGTCCTTCTCAAGGACCGATCGCAATGAGAAAGTGTGAGTGTTGTTTTCCATTTGATTGCTACAAAAGAAAAATTTGCATTTAGTCCAAAACATTTTGAATTGTAAAGATTTGATAAACGAGATTAATTAGCCTTTAATTAATAACACTCCCACTATTTTATTCAAATTGATAGCCCTCACTATCAACTCGGAAGATTGCAACGCACAACCTTGTAGTGAGCCAAGACCCAAAATAATTAGATCAATGCCCAACCAACACCAACGTCAAAGGCCAAATACTAAGGTAGGCAACTCTTGCCAATTGCATCATATGAAACTCTTGAATAGATGATCATGCACAACTCCTTGCCATGATGCATTTGTTTGCCTCTAGGTACTTGATCCTATCAAGGTTCCCTAGTTAAGTCCAACCCATAAGCCAACACGATGAGTGTGCACCTTGCGGAGGCAGACCCACACACCCACCATCACACTTCCACGAGATAGACAGTGTACCACGTGGAGGCGTGCCCACACATAGTTGATCAAGATTTCAATGTGTGTTGCTTTATAGAAGGCAACTAAAACTTAATATTATTAATTAAAGGGTTTTATTAATACATATACATATCCAAACACCACATACTTATAGTACATATCATATACTACTATATCCACAACCACAAATGATAGACATGCAATCACAACCACAAATACATTGGTTATGGCCATACTATTGTAATCCTTTGGAGCAATAAAGGATTACGGTCCACCTATGGTCTTATGCATCTCATGCAACACCTGTGAATCAATCTGTAAGCATGTAATGATCAACATTACAATGAACAACTTCATGGATGCTTCATGAGGTTGGAACTTCAAGTTGCTTCTTGGAATTGGATCTTCTTGTTGCTTCTCCATGGACGCTCCTTGGAGTTGGATCTTCAGGTTGCTTCTTGGAATTAGATCTTCATGGTGCTTCTCCATGGACACTCGTTGGAGTTGGATCTTCAAGTGGCCTCCTTACATCAAGTTTACAAAGACTAAAACGAATCCTATCTCTATTACATCATATGAGTACAAATATAAAGGAAAAGAATTAATTATACTTTGAAATAAGAGATGAGGCTTGACATGCAAGTCGAATACTTTATACAAAGAATCCATATGCAACCATTTTACATCCATAACATTCACAAACAAACATATCCACAAGATTGACATGCACATTCATTCACAACATTCACAAAAGGGGATACTAGGCCATAACCGTGCATACATTCACCACATAAAACAAAATTTTAATGGCGACGTGTATGTTATCATAGTTATATCTACATATACATATATACATATTAAAATTGCAGTACTTTTAATGCGGGACATTCCCCATTAAATAAATTTTTGACTCCTACAAAGACTATGCGGGGTACACAGGGGTAACGCCCCTGTGTGGGGATCCTGCTGCCCGGTCAGTGGGCGGGGGTCGAGGGGAGGCCGCCCCTCACGGGGTCTCAGGGGCAGAGTCCCTAAAAGGTATACAAAATTTTACTTCCATACACTTAGGAAAATCAATATTTTCCATAGTCGCCCCGTCCAAAACGTCAAAAATAGAAGTATGCTCTCTATGTGGAATTAGGTTTAGATTTGCACATTAGCAGTTTTAATTCACATCATATGCAACATAAAAACAGTATACAATGATTCGATCATATCGAAATGAATCCAAATACATACTAGATCGATGCTGCTCTGATACCACTATTGAGTTTTGTGGAGAAAACATGCGCGGCGGAAGCAACAAAATCCACGCAACCCGAAACAGGATCTCGTCGACAACAACATATTTGGAAGGAGTGTTTGTGGGATATACCTTATCGCGGAGCAAGTCCAGTGATATCCTACTGCACAAAGGTGTGCAACGACGCTTGTCTACACAGACAAAACTTCTCTCCCATTCGTTGTCGTAGGAAGATCCGGCCGCGCTCCTTTCGTGCGATGATGTACACCACTCATAACGTGCATAGATGGTCGTTGGTGTCCTCCGAACGCAGGCGTCTCAGTGTCTGCGTCTCTACTTCGTCCACACAGATGGACTGGAACTCCACGTCATGCTTCCTAAGCCGGAGGGAAGGAATCGTGTCTGTGCGGCGGTGTGCTAACGGTGCATTGCTCTCCTTTCTCTCCTAAGGATGGTGATAGCTAGGGTTTACGTACATGAGCGTAAACTGAAAAGCCTCTCTCAATCTCTTATATAGATATCGATCGTCAATGTAACGCCCGGGCCCACTGCCCTAAGCTCTAGTAGAGTTTCAAGAATGACGACTGGCCCCACAAACCACCACTAGCCTTAACTGCGTGCTTTGTCCTCACTCACACGCATGCCAAGATCAACTTCCCGACAGGTCACCCATCCCAGTACTACTCCAAGCTGAGCACGCTTAAATATGGAGTTCTTAGAGATGGGATCCCGGAAAAGGAGGTGCACCTTGGTGATATGGGTAGTTCAATCATTCCTTTTAAGATTAACTTATCTGAGGCCTCAAATCTTGGGATGATACAATCTCCCCCACATAGACTCTTGACGTCCTCATCAAGGCTCAACTATAAGGCATCATAATATCTTCTCCATTTCAGTGCAGACCTTGGTGATATGGGTAGTTCAATCATTCCTTTTAAGATTAACTTATCTGAGGCCTCAAATCTTGGGATGATACAATCTCCCCCACTTAGACTCTTGACGTCCTCATCAAGGCTCAACTATAAGGCCTCATAATATCTTCCCCATTTCAGTGCAGACCCACAATGACCCATGGACACCCAGCTCCCGATCATAGAATACCAGCGCAAGGGTGGCTACGTCAACCATGGACAACCTTTCCTACATGTCTGGACCGCATGACTCAAGACTGGCATGCCATGCCCATGTGGGTCCCACCTATTGGAGGGGAATTGGCTCTGATACCATTTGTAACGCTCGGGCCCACTGCCCTAAGCTCTAGTAGAGTTTCAGGAATGACGACTGGCCCCACAAACCACCACTAGCCTTAACTGCACGCTTTGTCCTCACTCACACACATGCCAGGATCAACTTCCCGACAGGTCACCCATCCCAGTACTACTCCAAGCTGAGCACGCTTAACTATGGAGTCTTAGAGATGGGATCCCGAAAAAGGAGGTGCACCTTGGTGATATGGGTAGTTCAATCATTCCTTTTAAGATCAACTTATCTGAGGCCTCAAATCCTGGGATGTTACAGTCAACCTTCTTTAAATAGGAGACGAAGGGAAGTAGGGTTTCCTAAACCCATCGGTAAACAGAAACACTGCGTTAATTAAAACGCTCGTGGATTGATTAGAATATTTTGGAATTCATTAATTAACCAAATAATCACATTAATTGATTAATTAATATCCGACTCCATGCAATGGCTCTATGGGTATATATACCAACACGGCTCACTTCACAAGTCCATGGTAAGAGAGGGGTATTTCCCAAGCAACTAGAGCATAGACTCACCTCTCAATGACCAAGGAAGAGAGGGGTTTTTCCTACACCACTAGAGCTCAAGCT
Source organism: Alisma plantago-aquatica (assembly GCA_963693085.1). Taxonomy (NCBI): domain Eukaryota; kingdom Viridiplantae; phylum Streptophyta; class Magnoliopsida; order Alismatales; family Alismataceae; genus Alisma; species Alisma plantago-aquatica. The sequence continues at coordinate 848,105,381 of OY856410.1, forward strand.
CACCTCTCAAAACCAAAGGGAGAGAAAGGGATTTTTCCCCAAGAACCCTAATCCAACAAGATCAAGGGCGCATACTAGAGCAAGAACATATCTAGCAAGATAACATGTCCGATCAAGATAGCATATAACAAAATAACATGGTAAGGGAGTAGTATAGTTAGGGTTAGGAGTTATGTAACCCGTCTCAAGCACACTCCTCAAGCTCCATAGCTCCAAGCACCAAGCTTCAAGCTCCAAGGCACCACCTTCAGCCAACACTAGGAGAGAAGAGAACCCCATAACCACCATGGTCGAAAAGAAAGAGAGAATAAGAATAAGGTGCCAAGGATAGGGAGAGATACTCACCACATGAGGAGAAGGAGCAAGACACGTGTAGGGTTTCAGCCACTACTAGAGGAATAAGAAGTCTCCCATAAGGAGATCGACCACCAAGCTCTACCAAGGGGAGATATCGGCCACCAAGAAAGAAGGGAAGCAACTAAAGAGCTAAAGGGATCCCAAGATAGCAGAGAAGGGGGTATATATGCAAGGGGGTTAAGTGGGCATCCACTAGGGGATTTCTCCATATGTGCTCGCCCAAACCACCACTTGTCCAAACTATGCCACCTTGCTAGCACCCCAAACCACTTGCTCACGACTTGCCACCAACTAGAAAAGCAATGACCACTTGT